>CAKNYM010052570.1:343321-427535 GCA_932195095.1 Andricus curvator
CCCCCCCCCCCCCCCCCCCGCCCATTTTGTTCGTTTTTCGGAAAAAGAAATTCTGTAATTTTTTTTTCAACCTTAACCCGTGCCCCGGGCTTTTGAAATTAACATGGGGTTTTAAATGGGAAAAGCTCGATTTTCAAAAAAATGGAAAAAAGAAGTGCTTGTTATAAATTTTTTGTGAATTAAACTAATTAAAGTATAGTCACCTCTTAAGGAGTATTCAAGGAATAATTTCCACCCAATAACTTTTAATTTTGACCCTCCGAATCCTTTTTTATTGTGCCCGGAAAATGCCCTAAAAAATGCAAAATAGTAGTTTTCTATCAAATTCATGCTAAAGACGGTATTTTTTGAAATTTTTTCAACATGAATTATTTTTAATCGATAAGTGTCGAGTTTTAAAGTATATTTTAAATAATTTGAAATTGTTTATACAATTATTATTTGTTTGAACAATTTTTTTTCCCTCTAAATCGTGAAAAGTTATTATCTTTCGGGATAAATCATACAAAGTTGATGAATGTCAAGATTTTGGGATATAATTATAATAATATATATAATATAATATAATAATATATATATATAATAATATAATATTATAATAATAATATAATATTATAATAATAATATTATAATAATAATATAATAATAATAATATAATATATATATAATTATTTGAACAATTTTCATTTGTTTAAACAATTTTTTCTTCCAAAAATCGTAAAAAGTTATTATTTTCTGGAAATAATTAAACAATTAAAGAATGTTGAGAGCAATATATTTTTAATGGATATTTGGTGATTATTTAAACTATTTTTATTTGTTTAAATAATTTTTTCCTCTCTAAAGCGTGAAAAGCTATTATTTTCTGGAATTAATGACACAATTAACGGATGTTGAGAGTAATATTTTTTCTGAAGGATATTCAGCAATTTTTGCAACAATTTTAATTTGGTTAAACAATTTTCATTTGTTTAAACAATGTTTTCTCTGTAAATCGTGAAACGTTATTCTTTTCTGCAATTAATGACACAATTGACGAATGTTAAAAGTAATATTTTTTTGCTCAAGATATTTTTCAATTATTATTCAAACAACTATTAATCATTCACTTGCGCCTGTTCATAGGAAAGGTGGAGAAAAGTCTCGATTTTTCGAATCTCTCACACTATGTCGCTTAATATTCAGTATTTCCTTATCATAGAACGTATACCCTATATTGTTTAAACAAATCAAAATTGTTTAAACTAATTAAAATTATTAAAAAAATTGTTAAATATCCTGTAGAAAAAAAAATTACTCTTAAATTCCTTGAATTGTGTCATTAATTCCCGAAAGTAATAATTTTTCGCGCTTTACAAGGGGAATACATTTTTTAAACCAATCAAAATTGTTTAAATAATTACCAAATGTCCTTCAAAAATATATTGCTTTCAACATTCTTTAATTGTATCATTATTTCCAGAAAATAATAACTTTTTACGATTTTAGGGAGAAAAAATTGTTCAAATAATTACCAAATATGTTGAACAAGAACTACTAATACTCTTGACATTCATCAACTTTGTACAATTTATTCCGAAAGATTTGTATCATCACAATTTACACGGGAAAAAAAATTGTTTTAACAAATAATAATTGTTTAAACAATTCAAAATTATTTAAAATAAACTTTAACACTCGTTACTTATTGATTAAAAATAATTCATCTTGAAATTTTTTTTTAAAATACCATCTTAGCATGAATTTCATAGAAAACTGCTATTTTCCATTTTTTGGGGCGTTTTCTGGGCACAATTTAAGGGGTTTGCGTGTGTCAAAATTGAAAGCTATTGGGTGGAAATTATTCCTTAAATACTCCTTAAGAGGTGACAATACTTCAATTCACAAGAAATTTATAACAGGTACTTCTTTTTTCCATTTTTTTGAAAATCGAGCTTTTCCCATTTAAAACCCCATGTTAATTTCAAAAGCCCGGGGCCTGGGTTAACGTTGCAAAAAAAGTTCGGAATTTCTTTTTCAGGAAAACGAAGAAAATGTGTGTGTGTGTGTGGGGGGGGGGGGTTATCACCAAAAATCGAAAGTCGAATTTTTGGACCACCCTAGTGTGTAAGTTTTACATTGTCGTCAAAGGGTACGTATTTTTTGAATGGCCCCTATCTAAAACAGATAAAAAACTATAGAAGTTTAAAAAAATGTATAACAAGTTTTTAATTATAATGAGCGTAAGTTTAGAAAACTTCCCAGCGACCCCTCAAAATTGACACGTTATATCTATTTGAAAATTTGTAAGTAAACTCTAAATTTGTAAGTATAAACTCTAAATTTGTAAGTAAACTCTAAATTTGTAAGTAAACTCTAAATTTGTAAGTAAACTCTAAATTACAACAAAACATTTTCCGATTCCAATCAGAATTTACCACTTCCACAGCACTATACATTTTTTAACTCACTTATTTTGGATTGAAGAACTATCATTTTTCTTCTTTGTGAGAACATCCAATCCATGAATCCACTGACACTGAGTTTTCGGTGGAACTGGGCCAATTTTGCATGCCAAAGTTACAGCCTGATGATGAGCAGCCCAAAGTGTCACTGTCACAGGTTCTATAAATATTGACAGCAAAATTAAATCAGTTAAATTTTCTCTGTAAAAAAGTTGCCCTGACACCTTGAAGCTTTGCGATTTCTTCTTCCATACACCTTCCCAGACACCACAGCATGAATTCTGCTCGATGAACTATAAGCATGATGTGTAATAAATGTGATAGAAAATGAAAATGTAGTGTAGAGAATACTAGGGTAGTGCAAATTTATACCTGTTGAAATTTTATTTTTTATTTATGGTGGTCGGGCCCCCCCCCCCCCAACCCGTTCACAATTTGGTCTTTTTCTGGAAAAACTGTGTTATTCAATTTTTGTGAATTAAAATTTAGTTACTTTTTGAGGAATGTTCAAGAAATAATTTTCAAACAATAACTTTTAATTTGACCCCACAACCCCCTTGCAATGTGTCTTGAAAATGCATTAAAAAATTAGATTAGTTATTTTTATTCAACAAGTGACAAGTTTCCAAGTAATTTTTAACAGATACTTAATTTTTGAAACAATTATTATTTCTTAAAACATTTTTTTAGTAAATTGTGGAAAGTTACTTCTTTCAGGATAAATAATATAGCTGATGTATTTCAAAAGTATTATTTTTTGTTTGATATAATTTTCAATTGATTAAAAAATGTATATTTGTAATGTTTGTTTACTCCCTAAATTTGAATCAGAGAGAATAGGATTACTGAATCAAATAAGTAAGAATCTTCACTGATTCACAAAGCAATCTCACTGATTAAATTTGCTGGAAATCGTCAAAAGTTATTATTTTCTGGAAATTATGACGTAGTCAATGGATTTTAAGAATTATATTTTTTGCGAAACTCACTTTGCAATTATTCAAACAATTACATAATTGTTCCTTTTCACAGGAAAGATGGAAAAAGTTATATAGTTTTTTCGAATTCCTTTCACTCTGTCGCTTATTGATCAGTATTTTCTTATCTCAACAGAATCGGTCTCAAAAATTAACTATCAATGAAATAACTGAAAAAAATGGTTTAAAGAAATGAAAAAAGGTTTAATTAATTGTAAACTTTCTTTTACAAAAAAATATCTCTCTGAACATTCATTAACTGCATCATTAATTCCAGAAATTAGTAACATTTCAAGATTTATAGGGGAAAAAATGTTTAAGCAAAAGAAAAATTGTTTAAATATCTGACAAATATCCTTAAAAAATATGTTACTTTCAACATTCGTTAATTGTATCATTAATTCCAAAAAATAATCACTTTTCACGATTTACAGGGGAACAAATTGTTCAATCAAATAAAAATTCTTAAAATAATTGCCTAATATGTTAAACAATAAATATTGCCCTTGAGATTAATAAAATTGATCATTTCTTCCACAAAATAATCACATTTTACGATTTACAGGGGAAAAATTGTTTAAGCAAATACCAATTGTTTAAAAAATTAAAAATTGATAAAAAAATACTCTGAAACTTATCACTTATCGAAAAAAAAAATTGATGTTGACAAATTTTTTTTTTAAATATCGTTTTTAGCATGAATTTTGAATGAAACTGCTATTTTGCAGTTTTTATGCATTTTCCGGGTACAATTAAAAGTTATTTCTTAGAAATTAATCCTTGAATATTTCTTAAGAAGCGTTTGAAATTGAATTTAAAATAAAAACAACAAGTACTTCTTTTTTACATTTTTTCGAAATCTGAGATTTTCCAATCAAAAACAAATTGTTTAAATATTTACACTTATCCTAAAAAAATAGATTACTCACAGCATTCGCTAATTGTGTTATTAATTCCAGAAATAAATGACTTTTCACGATTTACAGGGGGACAAATTGTTTAAACAAATGAAAATTCTTTAAATAATTGCCAAATATGTTAAACAATCAATTTTTCTCTTGACATTCATTTATCCTGAAAAATAATAACTGTTTATGATATATAGGGAAACAAATTGTTTTTACAAATAATAATTGTTTAAATAACAAAAAATTTGTCAAAAATACTTAGAAACAAATGACTTATTGAAGAAACATAATTAATGTTGAAGGAATAAAAAATATCATTTTTTGCATGAATTTGGCATAAAATTGTTAATTAGCCATTTTTGGGGCATTCTCGGGGCACAATTAAAAAGTTATTCCTTGAACATTCCTTGAGAAGTGAATAAACTTAAATTCAAAAAAAGTTTAAAACAACTACTTTTTCTGAAATTGACAATTATTTACACAATTTTCATTCGTTTAAACAATTTTCTTCCCCTCTAAATAGTGAAAATTTCTTATTTTCTGAAAATAATGACGCAGTTAATGAATGTTAAGAGTACTATATTTTTTGTGGAAGACAGTTTGCAATTATTCAAACAATTAATATCACTTGCTCCTGTTCACAGAAAAGATGGAAAATATTCTAGTTTTTTTAAATCTTTTACACTATTTCTCTTATTAATTATTATTATCTTATTTTGAAAAAATCGATCTGACAATATAACAATCAATAACGTAACTGAAAAAAAATTGTTTAAAAAAATGAAAATTCTTAAAATAATTGCCAAATACGTTAAACAAGAAATATTTCTCTTGACATTCACAAACTGTATCATTTATCCCGAAAAATAATAACTTTTTACTATTGAAAAGGAAAAGTTGTTGTTTCAACAATTGAAATTTAGTTAAAAATACATGAAAACTTGTCACTTATAGAAAAAAATAATTAATGTTGAAAGAAAAATACCATTTTAGCATTAATTTGGTATAAAACTGCTATTTTGCATTTGTTTGGTCATTTTTCGGGCACAATTAAAAGTTATTACTTGGAAATTATTCCTGGAATATTCATCAAGAAGTTAACTTTAATTTTTAAAAGGTTAATAAAAAGTACTTATTTTTTTAATTTTTTCGAAAACTGAGCTTTTTTCCATTTAAAATTCCATGGTAATTTCAAAAGCCCCGGTTAATTTTAACGTTAATTTGAAAAAATAGGGAATTTCTTTTTTCGCAAATTTCAAAAATTGGGGAGGGGGAATCGCTCACCAAAAATCAAAAGTCGATTTTTGGACCATCCTAAGAGGATATATATGAATGAGGAAAGCTTAAATATAAGGAAAGGGGAGAGTTAAAATACTCAGTTTCATATAGCAGAAAATTTGTTTATTTCCTAAATTTTTCTACAAATTGTGGAACCACAATTTCAAACGCACAGTTGCTTCAAGTTTATCTCATCGGTTTTTCCCTATAATAATTGTCAGTTAACTTTATACAACAAGATTCGGTGCACAAACAAAAAATATTCTCTCTGTGAGTTATTAAATATATTTTCAGATGTTTAAAAAAACTCACAATCAGTCAATGTATTATGGCAATATTGAATTTAAGGAAGTTCCTTATTAAAAAGAAACATTATTTTATATCAGATTAACATTATTTTATATAAAAACTTTCTCTATAGTCCTTAGTTCCTGACTTTTTTGTATAGAGAATATTTTCAGTGATAGACGTAAATGTTGATTGAATTAAAGTAGTTAAAACTGACGAATAAAAAAAGTCGACGATCGATTCTTACGTATAGAGTTTCATTCATCAAGGCACTAGTTGATAAACTTATTTCGTTCCTTAAACAAAATCTTTGGAAATTTACCACACTGTATAGGGGCGATCGATCCAACAAATTGCATACTGTGTATTTTAGCATCAGGCTCTCACGTGAGTGGCAAAGCAACCGGATGCTCTGCATAAACATAATGCATAGCTACACTCTATCTATACTCCGTACTTTCATTTGTCACGTCCTGGTGAAAAAATTCGCAAAGCAAAGCGTGCGATTGTGATACAAATTATGACGTTTCCTTTTACTGATAACGAAAAATCTTTAGTCGAAAACGTACTCATTCTCATAAAATGTATGATCACAATACAAAAATATGCTTTAAATAGAAGTATCCTTGAAACTCATTGAAAGCATCAATTTTCTTGAATAATACTGGCAAAATATTCTATATTTTACTGGTACCATTTCTGTTAAACCGGTTCGTTGCAGTGTCAAAATAGTATATTTCGATACGAGAGATCAAATGGGCGGTTTGCTCACTGCGAGTGTGAAGGCTCACTACGAGTGTGAAGGCTCACTGCGAGTGTGAAGGCTCACTGCGAGTGTGAAGGCTCACTAGGAGTGGGAAGGCTAACTGCGAGTGTGAAGGCCCAGAACGAACTCGAAGGGTGAGGGTTGTGCCTTCACACTCGCAGGGAGCAACTGCCCGTGAGGCCTCGTGTATCGAATTATATTTTTCTCTACAAATTACAATGCAAAACCTGAGATTGCCTATCCATTATAGGCATCGATTATAACCTGATGATTACGTAGTGAGGACAATGTTTTGTTAACCATGAAGAGCATTTTGCTCACGGGTGAAAGCATTTTGCTCACCGATGTTGGGGATTTTGCTCATCGCTTCGGGGACGATGCGAAAGCGACTATTTTCGATGTCTGTAAACGGTGGCTAAACGAGGTTTTTGCATCTATGTGTAAAGAAAAAAATTTCTAACACTTCTGAGTTTTCTATTATTAAACTAGAACGACTATCTTAAACTTAAATTAAGATCTTAAATAAAAATAACTACCACTTTCACACACGGAATATCACGAGAAAAAATAAATAAAATGGAATGAAAATGAAGTGAGCTTTGAAAATCAGGAAATATACTCGTACATTATCGAGATAATCTTACTTATTAACGTACCTATAATGGGCTATTCAAAAACTACGTACGTCATAAATACGACCCCCCCTCCCCCCACCATCATTTTACGTCACAATTTTTTCTTCGATTTTATTTGATAAAATAAATAAAGCCTAAAATAAAATACGAAACATACAAATATAATATTTTAACAAACTTCACAGCACAAAATGCTAACAAAACAGGGAAAATAGAGGAAATTACGAAAATATCCAAAAGTAGAGAAATAAACTCTTTTGAATAAAATTAATTTAAAGGTACCATATTCAGTTCAATATGAAACAAACAAGATTTGAAGTTGAAATATATTGCATTTTCAATAAATTAGTTGAATTTTCCATCAAGAATGATGAATTTTTAACCAACACGAAAATTAATTTTAGACTAAACAGTTGTATTTGCAACCAAATAGTTGAACTTTCAAGCAAAAGAGAGAAATTTTCAACAAAAAAAATTTAATATTCAATCTGCAAAGATGAATTTTCAAACAAACAAAAATCAATAAAACAGTAAATTTTTCGACCAAAAAAGATAACTTTTTAACAAAGTAATGAAATTTTCAACAAAATAGTTTAATTTCCAACTAAAAAATTAAATTTCCAACAAAATAGTTGAATTTTCAACCAAAATGACGAATCATGAAAAAAAAAGAATGTTTAACAAACAAGTTCAACTTTCAAACAAGTAGTTGAATTTTTTGTAAAAAAAGATTAATTTTCAATGAATATTATAATAGTTAATACTACAGAAAAAAAAATTAATTTTAAATTAAAAACAGGCAAATTTAACCAAAAAGATTAATTCTCCACGAAAAATGTAACAGTTGATGCTTCAGCCAAGAAAGATTTTAAATTAAAAACGGTAGAACTGAATAAAAAATACACGAATTTTCAACCACGCAATTCCACTTTTAAACAGAAGATATCGAATTTCTACCCAAAGAGCTGAATTTGCAACCAAAAATGATTTTTGATTCAAGATAAGAGTTGAATTTAAAACCCAAAAATATGAATTTTCAACAAAAAGTTAATTTTCATCCAAACAGTTAAATTTACAGTTAAAAAATCTAAAAAAATGAATTTTTAACCAAGTATTTCAACCAAATAGTTGATTTTTCAATTCTGAAAGATTAATTTTCAACCAAAGAAAGATAAATTTGCTACATAATATATACATTTTTAACCAAGTAGTCGAATTTTCAACTAAACACTGTCAATTTCCAACAAAAAGTGGAATAGTTAAATTTTCAGTTTATGAAAAAATTAATTTTTAAATAAAAAAAATAATTTAGAAACAAAAAACGAATTTTTAACAAAAGATTTCAATCCTAAACTAATCAAACAAATTTTTCACAAAGAACTTCGACTTTCAACTAAGTAGTTAAATTTTCAGCCCAGAAAATTAATTTTCAACTAAAAAGAAAATGATTTTTCAACAAAACAGTTAAATCTTCAACCAAATAGTAGAATTTCTAATCAAAAGAGAAATTCTGAACCGAAAATATAATAGCAACTTTTATCGAAAAATAGGATTTTCTTATTGAGTTCTTTTAATTCAGTTCGCATTTAAGCGGAAAAATGAGAAAAGGGGAAAGCTTCTTTAAAACAGGAGGAAAAAGAGGAATTCTTAAAAAAAGGGAAAAAGAGGGGAATAGGGAAAAGAGCCAACGAGTGTGAAGTATGTATTTAGGTGCTTTACTTGCAAAATAAAATCATTAATTTTCATTTTTTCAAACATTTCAAAAAATTGTTATTCACGTGACGTAGTTCTTGAATGGCCCCATAACACAACGTCTAATATTATCTACATAAAAAATTGAGCAACTTTAAGCTACAAAACAAAACGTATTTCAATTCACTCTTATTGCACAGGGCGATATATCTAAATAATCTGGTGATATTTTTCAAGAACACTAGAGATAAAAAAAATGCATCACTTCAATACGAGAAGTTACACTGGAACTTGGAGTTAAGTACGGTTTCGGGCATGGCTTGCAGTGGCCTTCAACATAAATCTAGAACGTCCAAACTTAAACAGGCAGGGTCGTATGAACCACTTCTGTTGGGTTTTGGACGCATGACGTAACCTGATGCAACTAACGCGCTGAGAATGCGGTCCTCATGCCGTTCGTCATGCTTGACTGAGCACCGCCTTTCTCTCGGCCCCGCGGCTCCCCTCATCACCAAATTGCCGAGGACAGCAATTCTAGGAATGACGTAAATCCGGACTGATTAAATCCAAGTTCCAGTGTACTGACAAGGGCGGTAAAACAGCCTCGTACTAATCAAATATCATCAGGATGTAACGCGATCTGTAATCTTAAAAAATAATGTAAAAAAGGGTTTCGGCTATCAAAAAGTACAATTTAATCTTGCATGCGAGGAAAAGGAAATGCGACAAGTCATGAAAATGATAACGACTACCTATAGAATATAAATTAGAGGTAGCTGAGGTAGCATTCGTTTGTAGGTGTGCCATAATAAAAAAAAATCCAGATTCAAGATTTCGAGAATACGAAAAAAGGGCCTATTCTAAGGAAACTTTAAAACTACATTAATCACTGATCCCCCCCTTTCATCACCCCTTATGTTAATCACTTGCTATTTTTACAACATTGTTTCAAATTGAATTTTTATTGGTCAACTTTAATTATAGTTTTTACAATGGACTTTTAAAAATTGAGCTATTCCATATCAAAGCAGTAAAAATTCAACAATTTACAGAATTAAAATATAAAATAGAACAGTTCACAACAGCGATTTATATTTAAGAATTTAAAAATAATAACTAACAAAATTGCCCTATTTCTAGTTCAAGTTTTTAAAATGAAACCATTTCCTAATAAAAACATTTAAAGTTGAGCTATTTTTAAATTAAAATGGTAAAATTGAGCAATTTTAAACTTAAAATCCTATTAACAATTAAACAACGTTCAATTTGAACCTTTGAAAATTTAAACAATAATATAGTAAAATCGCTATACACCATAAAATGATCATATTTTTCAATTGTGTTTTTTGAAATGAAAAATTGAATTAGCAGCATTTAATAATATTCACTTGAAATTTAATGGACTGGAATTAAGCTATTTCAAGTTTTAGCGTTTAAAAATGTTTTTGATGGAAGAATTTATTAACAACTGAAATATTTTGAAAAGAAAAATTAAAATTTAAGGAAAATTTATACATAGGTATTTCAACATTTTGATAAATTAGACAATGTCAAGATTTTTAAATGGTAAAAATTGAACAAATCGAAATACAATTATTATTCAGAATTTGAAAAGGAATTATGCTAAACTCGACTACTATGGTCTATAAGCGTTAAATTCTGTAAATAACGCGTTCCAGTTTTATTGATTTAAAAGCTGAAATTCTTTATAATTAAACAATTTTTAATAAAAACGTTGAAAATAGAACTAAGTAATTGTATTTTTCAAGTTGAAAACATTTGCAATTGAATACTTCAAAATTCAGTAATTTAAAATTGGTTCAAACGTTTACAATGGGCCAATTACCAACTGTAAATCTTTTAAATTAAACAATTTCAAAATTAAAATCATGGTAAAATTCTCATTTAATTTATATCAATTTATACAAGTAAGGGTTAAACAAAAGTTTTTAACTTTGCAGTTTAAACTTTAAAATTGTATTTACATATTAAAATAATAAATAAAAAAAATGGTCCAATATTAAAATTAAAAATTCATCCATTTCAATTTCAATTGGAAAGCCAAAATGCACAAAAATTAAATTGTAGCTTTTAAAGTTGGAAATTGCTCAAACTAAAATTTGAATGATTGAAAGCTTATAGCAATAATATCGCAATATCGTGAAAATTGATTTTCAAAATGTGATTTTCAAAATAAAGAATTGAATTAGAAAAATTTAAAATTCAACAAATTTTACTTGATTTTATAGGAGTTAGACATTTCAAGCATTACACTAAGAAAAAAGATTTCTTCGAATCAAAGAAAGATATTTTTTGGCTCTCAGTCAAAGAAAAGTTTCTTTGATTCAAAGAAATTTCTTCCGATTCAAAGAAACTTCTTTGGTTCAAATAAACGATTTTTTGTTCCGATGAAATTTTTGTTTAAATTTAAAATGATTTTCTTCATTTTTAAGTTATTTTTGGTTAAATAAAAAAATTATGTTAAAGAAACGGTTTCTTTTATGAAAGACACATTTTTTTCTGAGTGTAGCGTTTAAAATTAACACTTGATTTATATTGAAATTAAAATTCAGAAATTGACAATAATTTCTATTAGGAAGATTGATGAATTAAACAATTCTAACATTTTTAAGAAACTGTCTATTCTTTCAAAAGTTTCCGTGAGACTACCCCCTTTTCCAGCTCGTTCAGAGCTAACGTTACGAAAAATTCCATAATACTAGTTAGTGCCCATTTTTAAACAGTTAAAGTCAAAATTTCAAAACTTATAGTGCAAAACTGAAAAAATACAATTTAAAAGCTTTAAACTATGTAAATAAAGCGTTCAAGTTTTAATGATTTAAAAGCTAAAAGTCTTTAAAATTGAACAATTTTCAACAAAACGCTTACAATTAAAAAATTGAGCCATTTGAAAATGAAGCGTTCAAAATTCTGCATTCTAAAAACAACAAATTCCAAATAAGTAATTTAAAAAAACAGGAAAATAGGGAAAATTTCAAATTTGTAAACAATACAACACGCATAACACTTTTTTTAGAACTATCACGATCCGTGTAGAACGTACACTGAGAAAAAAATTTACAATCTCAAGAAAATGTACCATTGAAGCAATAAACCTCGTTCAAAAGTAGATATATTTGATTGATTTCAATGTATGTACAACATCATTTATAGCACCACTATTGAACCCAATAGAGATTATATAAATTCTATAGTATATACATTTGAAACGATAAAACATCTGGTTTTGAAGCAGGTTTCTTGATTCAATAATATATTTATTGAGAAAGTAAAATTTTTTCTCAGTGTAGGCCTTAGAATAGACCCTGACATGAAAAGAAATGAAAACTTAATGAGAGGAAATAAATATTCGTCTAAATTAAACTCGCATCCAGCAACTAGTACCTAATAGTTCATAGTCTCAATAAATATGCTATTTACGATTAGGGCAAATAAAGGTACCCGAGAAGGTACCCGCCGAAAGTACCATCATCGATTAGACTCTCTTGTCTTCTCCGATTTCTAACTAAAAAAAAATAGCAGTACCCTCTTTCAGTGTGATAATTTCGACACTGATGAAAATGTCAGTGCTCTCGTAATTAAGAGTCCTTGATCACTTGTATCAGCCTTCCACTGGGCAAACTTAAACGACATGCTAGGTCAGGGCTCACCAGAAGTCAATCATTGACTGACATGACTGACAGTGTCAGTCACGAAGACTAGGTCCAATAGCCCCACAGACTAGTCCCTTTCTTCCCTTTACCTACCGACTGATCGTCACGACCCTAGCCCTTTGTACAGTTAGTAGGATTCCTCGAAACCGAAGAAAAACTAAAATAAAAACTTTCTGTCAGTCAGTCATTTGTGTCAGTCAACGCCTGGCGAAAGTGGTGAGCCCTGTGCTATGTCAATAGCTAAGAATGTTTTCCACCACCAAACCAAGTGAGTGCGAACAGGTTGTGCAAGATGTCATCGTGGATAGATGGATGTACATTTGCACATTTGCACAATTGTAGAATCGCTGTGTGATTCTCTCAGGATTCAATGATACCTGGTTCGAGGAGGCTCAACTTGGCTGGGGATGCATCTGTGTAGCTTGGACGACTTCGACTTTTGGCACCACAGGTCCAGAGGCCTTCCTGTTCAGCAAGGGCATGGCTCAGTCTCACACTGCAGTCTCTGGCTTCAGCTCCAGCTGGAGGAAATTGTTTCACCACTACTGTCGTGTTGGAATTCACTGGAGTCAGCGACCATCGACATTGTTCAACTGCTGACGATGTCACACATCGGAGCTGAACACTTCCTCCAGCTGATATTTGAATGTCCTTGGAAAGTTCCGAAAAGTCCACATCCTCTGCAAAAACAGGAAATGGAAAAATTAGAAAAAGTGGCTGAGAAAGTGGAATCGTTTTGTAAGGGGGGGCCCATAAACTAAGTTACCAATTTTGGGCTATTTTGTATACCAACCCCCCTAGCCCCTGAACGGAAAGTAACGTTGGCGTTGGCTAGACACGGATTTCAGGTTTATTCTGCGTTTTTTCGCATTTTTAGTGAGTTAGTAAACTATAAGCTTCGGCAATGAATCGAGGATAATTAAAAATATTGAAATCTATGAGTTCATAGCCCAGAATACTCTCAGAATAGGAGAAATAGGGTAATTTTTCACGAAAATAGGGGAATAAATTCTTTTAATTAAAATTAATGCAGATACCATACTCAATGCAATGGAAAAAGCCTTAAATTCCTAAGATTTCAAGTCTAAGTATATTGCATTTAAAAAAAAAAAAAAAAAAATTAATTTTTTAATAAACAGTCGTATTAGCAACCAAATAGTTCAACTTTTAGGCAAAAAATACGAATTTTCAACGAAATAGTTAATATTTTAAACAAATAGTCAATTTTTCAGCCAAAAAGTCGATTTTTTTAAAAGGCAATTGAATTTGTAGTAAAACAAGTTAATTTTTAACCAAGAAGGATGACATTTCAATCAAGAGAGATGCTGTTTCTATCAGAAAATATGAATTTTCAATCCAAAAGTGAAAATTTTTCAACCAAATAGTTCAATTTTTGAAAAAAAGATTACTTTAACAAAATAGTTGAATATTCGATAAAATAATTCAATTGTTAACAAAACAGTTGATTTTTCAATCGGAAAAGTTTATTTTTCAACAAAAAAGTTCATTTTCAACCAAGAAAGGTAACTTTTCTACCATAAAAGATGAATTTTCAATCCAAAAGGACGAATTTTTAACAAAACAGTTGAATTTTGGATGAAAAAAGATGACTTCAAAAAATAGTTAAATTTTCAACAAGAAAATTAAATTTAAATCATGCAAGATGAATTTTCAACCAAATAGTTAAGCTCCCAACTAAAAAAGATGATTTTTCAATTAATAATGAAACCGCTAAGTTTTCAGTTTAATAAATTATTTTTCGTCAAAAAATACGAATTTTCAACTAGTTTAAGTCGAACAAAAAAGACACATTTTCAACAAAATAGTTGGATCCTCAATCGAAAAAAACGAATTTTCAACAAAAAGGGTTAATTTTATACCCCAAAAAAGAAAGAAATTTTCAACAAAATAGATAAATTTTCTAATTATAAAGGTAAAATTTCAACCAAAAAGACGAATTTTCTACAAAAATGTTAATTTACAACCGAATAGTTGAATTTTCAACAAAATTTTGAATCTTCAACGAAATACGTAATAGTTGATATTAATTTTGTACAAAAAAAATAAACGAATTTTCAAGAAAATAGTTAAATTTTCTACAAAAAAAAACGAATATTATACAAAACAGTTGAATTTTCAAGCAAAAAGATGATTTTTTATCCAAGTAGATTAATTTTCTACCAAAAGAGATGAATTTCCATACAAATAATACTTGAATTTTCAACCAAGAATGATAAATTTTCAACCAGAGTTGAATTTTTAACGGAAAAAAAACAATTTTGAACCAAAAATGGAATAGTTAAATTTTTAGTTAAACAAGTTAATTTTTGACCCAAATTAAAACGCATTTTCAACATAATAGTTAAATTTTCAACCAAACAAATTAACCTTCAACCGACAAAAAATTATTTTTGATAAATAAATTCAATTCTCAACCAAGTAGTTGAATTTTCGACCAAAAATATAACTTCTTAACAAAAAAGTTGCATTTTCAACAAAGCAATTAAATTTTCAACCAAATAGTAGAATTGAAGCGAAAAAATGAGAAAAAGGAGAATTTTCAACAAAAAAGATGATTTTTTATCCAAGAAGATTAATTTTATACCAAAAGAGATGAATTTCCATACAAATAATACTTGAATTTTCAACTAAGAAAGATAAACTTTTAACCAGAGTTGAATTTTTAACGGTAAAAGATCAATTTTTAACCAAAAATGGAATAGTTAAATTTTCAGTTAAACAAGTTAATTTTTGACCCAAATTAAAACGCATTTCCAACATAATGGTTAAATTTTCAGCAAAAAAAATTAATCTTCAACCAACAAAAATTTATTTTTGAAAAATAAATTCAATTCTCAACCAAGTAGTTGAATCTTCGACCAAAAATACAACTTCCTAATAAAAAAGTTGCATTTTCAACAAAGCAATTAAATTTTCAACCAAATAGTAGAATTTAAGCGAAAAAATGAGAAAAAGGAGAATTTTCTCGAAAACAGGGGAAAAATAGGAATTCCTTTAAAAAGGGGAAAAGAGGGGAATAGGCCAATAGGGGAAAGCGCGTAAGTCTGAAATATGAAATATCATACTACGCGTTTTTAGGAAAAACAGTATTTTCGTTTTTGTCGATTAAAAATCTACCTTTCACGAAAAATAGTAGTTT
Source organism: Andricus curvator (assembly GCA_932195095.1). Lineage (NCBI taxonomy): Eukaryota > Metazoa > Arthropoda > Insecta > Hymenoptera > Cynipidae > Andricus > Andricus curvator. Next base: position 359,144 of record CAKNYM010052570.1, read on the forward strand.
ATAATATATTCCCCTTCTCTATATCTACAAAATTATACCTTATTCCTTATACCTTATACCATCTTATATATAAGCGGTTCCTTTTTTTCTAAAACATAGGAAAATATCGATAGAAATCGACTAAAATATGGTTTATTTAAACGAAATAGCAATTTTTCTAAACATTTTTTTTTCAGTTCACTAATAATGTCAGAACAAATCTCCCATGAGATTTTTAAGTTCCCTGAGCTGTAAAGCGGAGAAAAATTTGTTTTTATCTCTCAAATTGAAAAAACATCATTTTTTGTATTGATATCAGGTCCAAAGGGATTGGTAAGTTAAATTTTCTTCTTTTGTTTCTTTCGATGATGTCTTTTGGTTACTTCAGATAGACAATAAATAATTTGAATATTGTCTTAAGAGGAAAATAATTATTCAGTTAATTTCTTTAAAAGATTAACTACGTGTATTTTTTAAACAATTAAACATCAAATTGGACCGTGATTATAATGTCATGTCTTAAATATTTATTACTAAACGTAAACACACTCTCTGCTGTTATAACAGTCTTCATGTTTTATAATACATTTAAGACATTACATTGTAAGCACGTCTCAGTTTCATACATGTTTTTTTTTAAATACACTCAAAGTTAATATTTTTCATGATTGAATGTAATACTTATTTTTATTTGAAAACTCATTTCTAATTTTAATTTCTTTCGAATTGAAAATAGGAATTCCCAATAATAAAAATCATTTTAGCATATTCGAAACAGACAAAAGAAGAAAATTCAACTTACTTGCCCATTTTGGACTACATATCAATAGAGATTTTTTTTTTCAATTTTAGAAAACCAACTTTTTTCCGCTTGGAATCACAGGAACCTTAAGAATCTCATGAGACATGTTCTTCGCATTATTACTGAACTAAAAAAAATATTTTTCAAATTAAAATGTAGTTCGATAAAATAAATGCTATTTTAGTCGATTTTTAATTTTTTTTTTTAATTTGCACAGTACATAAGGTGAACATCTGGTGAAGGTATAACGTTATAGATATCAGGAGGAGGAAAAATTTTGAACTATAAACTACTATTCATATCTAGTGTATTTTTCGAGAAAAATTAGATTTTTAATCGATAAGAAAGAAAAAATGGTTTTTCTCAAAAACGCATATTACGATTTTTTTCATCCTTGGGGCATCCCCAGTTAATCCTAATCGAGGCTAGCCGTAAATTAGTTGGGTGGCAAAAAAAAAAACTTTCTTTTTTGTTGTTGTCTCAGCCCCGTATTTTTTCACTTGGTAAAAAAATTGCACAATAATTATAAATATTTATAAATATTTAATCCGAGGCCCAAAACCTTTAAACACTCAAAAGTTTTAATAATTTTTTTGGTGTAAAAATTACAAATGACTTACAGTTAGGTGAAAGCAATAATTATTTTAATGAAACGATGGTAGGCATCACTGAAAATAATTTTACCTTAATTTTATGTCGAATAATATTCTTAAAAGTGAAAAAAAACCCATTAGGGTTGGGAAATTTTCAATATACTTTTTTTTATATACCTTAGATATTTTCGGACTTGAAGGATTAAAAATGATCTTGTAAATGTTAAAATGTGAGCGAGTGATAAAAAACTACCCTCAACCTTTTTAAAAATTCCACTTAGAAAGATATTTTGCTTTTTTCTCAGTTCTTCACATAATTTCTCATAAGAAAAGTTCTAGGATGACTTTAGAAATATTGTTGAAATATTTAATAATTTTTTCTAGTATTTTTAAAACAATTTGAGTTCCGGTTTTGGTCCTTTAACACAATTTTAAACTGATCCTATGACCAAAAGAAAAATGATCTAATTCTCTCAATTGAGAATTTATTTCCTCTTTGAGTCTTGATTAATTTGATTTAATGAGAACAGAAATCTTGAAATTATATATCCTTGTAAAATAGTTACTCGCTTTACGCAAAAAGAAGTTATTTTACAATTTTCTTTATTAATGGTAGTTTAAGAACCAAAAAACGGACCTCAATTTATTATTAATTGATTAAAGAAACTATTAAATATTTATCAACTATTTCTGAAGTCATCATAACACCTTTCATATGAGAAATTAAGTAATGGACTGTGAGAAAAGCAAAGTATCGTTCTAACGGGTAGTTTTTAAAAGTTTAAGGGTAGTTTTCTATCATTGGCACAGATTTGAACGTTTATAATGTCATTTTTAATCATGCAAGGCCGAAAATATCTAAGGTGTATGAAAAAAGCACATTATACATTTTTAACCCTCTATAGAGGGCGGGTTTTTGCGTTTAAGGGTAGTATTCTGAATAAAATTAGGGTAAAATTATTTTCAGTGATTCCCACCATAATTTCATTGAAATATTTACTTATCTTAGACCACATGTTAAATTTTTTCTTCAATTTATAAAAAATTGCAAAATTATTTCTTTACCAAATAAAAGAAAATGGGAGGGGGGGGGTGATACAACACCAAAAATATTAAATTTTCTTAGACCTACCTACCAATTAGTCTATATTCCTAACAATATTTTTTCTTTCTGCTCATATAGCAACAAAATACTTTGATACAATTTTTTCCTCCATTTTTTGTTTGCACCGGGGATCGAGCCCGGGTCCTTCCTTTTGATTGCTGGTCGATGCAAAAAAAATTATTTTTTGATCTTAAGATTTTTAAATAAATAGAACTATTTGCAAAGTGTTAAGTTTTGAAATTCCTTGAAAAACCTTGACATTTATTAATTCGCTTATTCTTAAAATTAGTTAAAATATGTGAAAATCATGCATATACATTATACATCACTCTTATATTACAGAACCTCAAGGCATACTTTTTAATCTTTAGAAATCTTTACAAAAGTTGCAGAATTACTGGAATTTATTTAACAGACGTATAATTTTTTCCCTAGGAAAAATATACGTATTTTAGTTGACTGCGAAATATTATGTAAAGAATACTTAAAACCGTCAAGACTTTATGGAGGTAATTTCAAAACTATTTTAAATAATCTTTGTAATGTTTGAGACACCTAAAAAAAAGCTTATCGAAAAGTACATAGTACATTTATATTATTGTTATTGTCATTTCTCAATCCATTTGGCATTCGTTCTCGTCCCTAATCAATTTTGAAAATATCATTCAGTTATCTCTCTATGTTATAAAAAGATCTCGCAGCCCCCTCTGCTGCTGTTTCAGGAATCGAGGATGTTTTTAGAAAAGATGGTACAATATTTTACTAAATACACTGACCTACCAAAAACATAGAACCAATTTTGTATATGTGCCTGGAAAAGATAGTACAATATTGTACCAAATATACTACTCTAACCAAAAACACATACCCTATGGCCTATGTGCCACATTGCCCCATTTCCCACATTACCCCACGTGCCACATTAACCTATGTGCCTTATTACCCTGTGTGTCATATTAACCCCAATATACTACCCTAGCCCAAAGCATAGATCTGATGTGCCATATTACCTCATGAGCCATATTACCTCATGTGACATATTGCCCTATGTGCCATATTGTCCCATATGTTATTTCACTATACGTCTTAAAGAATATAGCGTATAAAAAGATATACAAAATAGATATACCTCTTATCCCTTCCTTAACTGCTCGCTCAACCTCCCTAATTTCCCGCCCAACATCGGTAACTGCTCAACATGAATAACCATTAAAAAAAAACAGAAAAATATGTTGAACATTAACTAAAAATGTACACCCAAATTTGTAACCCTCCCTATTAATTGTAAGTTTGAGTCTTTCAGATGCAGAAAATAAAGGACATTTATAAAAATTGGAACCATCATTACCTTGCTCATACATGGTTAGCTTCGCAGAAGAAGAAGATAGCATGGTGTTGATTCCAGGAATTGAAACATGACAGCTCCAGAAACCCTGTTCTTTAGCATAGACCCGGGGCAAATTTAGGCTACAATCCCGCCCAACCTCTCCCTTACTTGGGAATTCGTGGATAGTGACCTCATCTTCACTTCCGCTTAAAGGCCTCCAACTCCAGGCACATTTTTCAACACGGCCATTAGTCACACATTTCAATGTGGCCTCCGTGCCAATTTGTACCGACGTATCTTCCGGTGTTTCCACAAAGTTCACCTTGCCTGAGCCAAAAAAATTGTACTTCATTAGAAAGTTTGCTGATATCAACAATGAAGGAAGTAAATTTATAAACTAAATATTATCTAGCTAATTTGATTCTGCTAGAATAAAGCTTTCAACTCCTCAAGATCATTTATACTGATTTCTCAATTTTTTCTATTCATCAGTCATGCCACGCCTCAAGCCTTTCACATAGTTTACTAATATTTTCGCTTCCGTTGACCCCACTTGTTGCATAATGATCCCAAGAATCTTGACTGCCAAGGTTTTCCATAATTTACAGAAACGTGTCCCCATTAATGCGCGAAATATTCTTTAGATTTGGAGAAGGATGGTCTAAAATAACTGTGAAAAATCGATGCAAAACGTTATAAACAAACAATCGTTATATAACTAATACTCTCGAATTGATGATACTTCTGAAGATGATTCAAGAGCTTCGTCACATCTTCTACGCAGAAAAGATCAAATTTACAAAGAGATTACAATCGATCATTGATTATTCATTCTAAATTCCAAGCAAATCGGCGGCTTAAAAGAATAACAATTAAACAATTCCATTATAAACTATAATTATAAGTTATAAATTGCCTACAAAATAATAACTCTTTAACTCGAATCGTTTAGACAAGACTCCTTCTCCAATTCATCATCAACTCAAACGTACTTATTAAATTGTGGTACAGGAAATGTGCAAGCACTCTTGAACATTCATCAATACTCATTTCCGATTTGAATCGATTACCAAGTGCCATAATTACATTGGCGCCGTCTACAACTGAAGATAAAATTACGTCATAATCACCAGAGGGCAAAAGTGTCACTGTAGCAGGAGGTGCCTCGTGCAGAATCCCATTTGTTGAAAGACGAACACCACATGTCCACAATCCTTCTTCTTCATAGAGGACATTCTTGAACTTGACAGAACAATCATGATCTGCCTCTTTGCTGGGAGTGAACTTCTTCACCACTGTTGGATCTTTGCTGGAGTTCGAAGGCCTCCAGGACCATTCACATTGAACCACTGGTTTATTCACCAGACATCGTAAGAACACAGTCTCGCCTGCTGCTATTTGTATTCCACGAGAAAGTTGTACAAATTCGACTGGAACATAATAGGAAGTTGTGAATGACCTAGGAATTCATTAACGTCTCAGAGTTGCAACAGACCAGAATAGATAAAGAGATTTGAAAGAAACTGCTCATATCGAGGACAATAACAGAAAAAATTAGGTATAGGAAAATAAGTTTTCGGAAGAGAACATTGATATGGCGATGGGATAATTACAAGTAGACTAATCAGGATTAGATGAATCGGAAATAGATAATATGAAAATGCATCGAAAAAGATAGATGAGGTTTTAATAAAGTTGAAAATGAAGGTATTGTTTTTTGTACCTTCAGAGATGAGTAATCGAATAGGGTTTGCTTGGACAAAAGAGGAGCTGGTGTTTGTACGAGCAGCACAGGTCCAGAAACCCTCTTGTTCTTGTAGAATGTTCTTGAACTTGATGCTGCACTCGTTGCTCTCATTCCCGAAGGCCGGGAACTTCTTCACCTCGAGATTCCAAGGTTGTGACTGGTTCAACTGGCGCCAAGACCACTGACACTCGCGAACAGGGGTCATTGTTCGGCACAATATCTGTGCAGACGATCCGGCAGGTGCCTCGATTGCAGTATCTTGATTTTCGAAAATAATTGGTAATTCTGTAACAAATAAAACCTAAATTATTCCCTGAATCAAATCGGGCTCATCTGCAAAAAGGCGAAGACTAGAAAATTGTCTATTTTAGAATATTTTCTAGTATACTTTGTATTTTAATTCTTTTAGCTAATTCTCTAACAATTGAGAGGAAATCTTTCTATGTATTAGAATAGTAGGTAAACAATATAGAATGATAATAAAATTAGTGATAATGAAAATAAACACACCTTGATTAACATTAACAATGCTCAATCTCGCTGGCGATGTGCTGATGAATGGGTCATTATCAGAGGTTCTAGCAGCACATGTCCAGTATCCTGTTTGTTCATGTTTTGTGCTCGAAAATCGCACCGAACAATCATTGCTATTGTTTCCGAAAGCAGGAAACTGTCGAACTGCCAAAGATTGCGTCGTTGTTGTGATTACCGAAGTTGTACTTACTATAAAAGAATATAGCAGAAGATATAGAATATATAAGATATAGAATATAGAAGATAGGACAGTGCCCATTAGAAATCAACATTTTTGAATTTTTAAACGCCACCGGTTAATTTGCTTCCTTTTGATCGGTTTAGGTTAAAAAAGCAATATTTTCAGTTTTTAATTTTTATAACCTACACATTTGAAGATAATAGATCCTATCCCTGAAATTGATTCAATTTTATTGAAGAATAGGTATGAAATTCTATAAACATTTTTAGTGTCAATATCCCTAAACATTTCTTTACGGAAATATAAACGTAGAATTTTACGTGCGTAACATGGTAACATAATGATAAAATTTTTATAATGTGTATTAATTTAATGATTGCAATTTAGCTGCAGAAAGAAAGTGAATCATTTACATTAATACTCTTTAAATACAGATGTCCCGAATTGTGAAAAGTCAACATTTGTCAAATGATTTCATCGCCATTAACAATAACTCACTTTCTTCCACCTTTCTCGTCGGCAGGTTATTTCCGATTGATTATATTGAGAAAAAAAACGTTAATTAATTTTGATAAAACAATTATATATTGTTTACGTGGATGAGATGTATGTTATTCCTAGTCGATTTTTCGTCGCTGAATCCGAATTCAAAAGTAAAATGTTTCTATCACGTCCGGTTTCGAGATAATTGAGGTTGAAAGTTTAAAAAACGCGTTTTTGGCCATTTTCGAAAAATCAGAGAGCGAACCTTTGAATAAAATTTTCTTTTCATTTTTGTTATTTCTGTCATCTAAAAAGTTAAATTAATAAATAAGGCCCTTCTCAAAGTCTCTAACTCATTGGGTTCATTCACTATGATTTAAAAAAAATGGTAAATGAAAAAAATATTCAAATCGGATCCAAATTGTTTTCTGAAAGTTAATTTCTCCACCAGGACTTTTCCCCCACTGTGCGATCTAGCGAGAACCTTAAATAATATTTTTAAAATAGAGTAAAAAGTCGGAAATCATTTTTTCACAAAAAGGAAGCAAATTGAGGGGTAGCATTTCAAAAATGTAAAAACTTCTTTTGATAATTTGTTTCATTTTGTATAGGGGAAAAGGGTTATAAAAATTAGAATTTACAACAATAATTATTCACCGAAAGCTACGTAGCAATACAAAAATTCTTGTACAACGTAAATTGTCATTAAATTTAATTAAATTACATAAAAACATGATTCTCCTATATTTAAGATTGCTTTTTGTGCATATTTTAGTTTAATATAATTGGAAAATATTTCTAAATCATTTCACTTTCAATGTGAAATCAGTAGATGTTACTGTTATAAATGATTTCTACTACTTGCATATATATGGGGCATTATTTTTCAAGTTTTCTCGCTAAAAAATCAAATTTCTATGTTCCAATAGGACTACACTTTGCAATGTTTCAGTATAATCGAAAAACTTTGATTTTTTTAGTCGAAATAATTTATAACTGATACTGATTGTACATTAAAAGTACAATGATTCAGAAATATTTTTAATGATGTAAAACTAAAATGTGTACAAAAAGCAGTAGTAAATAGTCAAAAATCATGATTTAAAATAAATTCCTTAAAATAAATGATAATCTACGGGATAAGTACTAATTTTTAAAATCTTTTCTATCAATAAAAAAATCGTAACCAATAAGAATAATATCATTTAATAAAGTAAAAACCGAAAATGGTAAAAATCGCGACAAATTCCATTTTCATTGTTATTTTTATGCCAACAATTTTGTTCTGGTTCACGTGAACGGTAAAAGTTGTGAACTAAGATGATATAAGTGCCTATGCAGTATAGACCTCATCAAAAATTATTTTATGTTCGGTATATGAATTTTCAACAACAAAGATTAATTTTCTCTAAAAAATACGAATTATACACAAAAAACATGAATTTTCAACTAAAAAAGATCGATTTTCAACGAAAATGGAACAGTTACATTTTCAGTCCAAAAAATTAATTACAAAAAAAAATTAATGAAAAAAAAACGGTTCAACTGCCAACCAAATGACTGAATTCTCAATCAATTACGATGATTTCTTTACCAAAAATGTAGTAGTTGATACTTGAATCAAAAAAGATTTCAATTTTTAATAAAAAAAAAAGTGCAATCAAATCAAAAAGATGAATTTTTAACAAAAGAGTTGAATTCTCAACCAAAGAAGACGAATTTTCCAACAACAACAAAATTTTCAACTACAAAATATTTTTCAAAGAAGAAACAAAAATTTGAAACAAATTCTGGAATTTTGAAGCCGAAAAAGCGATTTTTTTCCAAAGAATGAAATTTAGAACTTGAAAATAAGAATGATCAAAAAAAGGTTAATTTTCAATAAAATAGTTAAACTTCTAACTAAAGAAATAAATCTTAACAACAAAAAATGTATTTTTTTTGTAGTAGATCTACTTTCAACCAAGCAGTTGAATTTTTAATCGAAAAAGAATACTTTTGTAACACAATAGTTGAATTTCCAACAAAATAATTAAACTTTGAACAAAAAGGGATGAATTCTAGACCAAAAATATAATAATACACTTTTCAATAAAAAATAATTAACTTTCAATTTTAAAAAACGAAAAATATAATAGTTGATACTTGAATCAAAGAAGATTTTAATTTCAAATAAAAAACAGTTGAATTTAACTTAAAAAGACGAGTTCTTAACAAAATAGTTGAATCGTCAACTAAAACAGATTAATTCTCAACTAAACAGTTACATTTTTAACCAAAAAAGAAGACATTCTTACCAAAAGAGATGAATTTTTAAAACAAAGAAAAAATTTTCAACCGAGAAAGATTTTTCAGTCCTGAAACAAAAAAAATTTAACCACATTCTCGAATTTTCAAGCGAAAAAGACGATTTTTCACAAAATACTCGAATTTTTAACACGAAAAAGATGAATTTCCATTCCAAAGGGACGAATTTGCTCTCCAAAAAAACAAATGTTCAATAAAACAGTTGAATTTTCAACATCAACAAAAATTAGTTCTTAACGAAAAATTTAATATTAAGATTATTTAAGACTATTTTTGGTGAGGTCTATACTGCATGGGTATAGGATACAATAGCCTTTACAGCATAGAAACATATTTTATCCTAATATACAACTTTGAAGGTTCCCCTAGATCAGGAAAAGAGTTATTAACCTGAAAATAACGATAAAAATACTAGTTTTCATGATTTTGATCATTTTTTTATACTTTAACTTGAGTCCGCAAACATAAGATATTTTTTGATGAGGTATATATTACATAGGAACTTATATCATCATAGCATACAACTTTCAGCCTTCACCCGGATCACAAAAAAATTATTCGCTTGAAAACAAAGAGAAAAATATAATTTTTTGTGATTTTAGGAAGTCATTTTGGCACCCACTAGAAACTTTTCAGGCCCCTCGGAAAAGAAAAGATCATTTAATTTTTCCGATACGCCCTAATGGGCACCCTATTGAGGAAGTTATCAAAAAACATAACACGGTGTACCTCGACTGACTTCAAACCAAAAGGGCTTGCATATGCCGGTTTTTTTCTGAATATACTTTTGGGATGCCCCACGATCATTTTGAGCCCAAAAAGAAAAAAATCGCTTGGGCCCTTTTTGAGAAAACTCTTTTTTTGATTTTTTTGAAGAGGTTAATCAACATATTTTAATAACAATAAGTTAAACGTGGAATTTCATCGGCTCAAACCATTCAGTTTGGCATCAAAAAAAGGGCTGCAGGTGCTGAACATATTACGAGAACTGAAACCCTTCAATATTTTTGAAAAATTTGGAAATAAGTGGGGAAAAATCAGTTTTTTGAAAATTGCCTTATTCCAGTTCATCCTATATGTCCCAAACACCTGAAGAAGAATTAAAGTGCTTGAAATTTTCTGCAGAATGAAAAAAAATCGAATGTTCTATCTCTAAAAGTTTGGGAGTTATGGTCCTAAGAAGTTGATTTTAAGCGAATAATTTGAATGAAAAAAAAATATATATTATAGTTTTGGGGGAAATAACTTATTCCCTATATGCATATCTGGTAAAAATTGCCCAGTAATTAATTAAAGACGACTTAATTTTGAGTTGATCTAAAAAAAAACATTGCTCTAGCTCTAATAGAACCAAAATGATGGCCTTTTGAATATGGCCCTTTTTTTATGAAATTTTGTTTAACATCAATTTTATAAATAAAATTTCTCGTTTTTCAAAAGTACTCATTTCCTCAGCATTTTAGATAAATGATTATGGCCTTCTGAATATGGCCCTTTTTTATGAAATTTTGTTCAATATCAATTTTTTAAATAAAATTTATCGTTTTCCAAAAGAACTGATTTCCCGAGCAATTCAGGAGAAAGTTTCCACCAGATAGATTAAGGAGGACCTGATTTTTAGCAAATCTAAAAAAAATAATGCTCTAGCTCTAATCGTATCGAAATTATGGCCTTCTGAATATGATCCTTTTGTAATGATTGATGTTAATTATCATTTTTTCAACAAATTGAATACACAATCAAAATCTTATCAATTTTTAAAATAAAATATCTAGTTTTAAAAAATAAATAAGTTCCTAATCATTGCACATGATGGAGTCTGTTCAATCAGATTTTAAAGCCGTCTGGACAAAATATAAAGTGAATCATGTTTTCATAATATCGTTAATAAAAGTTTTCAGTTCATAATTAAATTAATTAGGTCTTCATTTAATTCTAGCACAAGATACGCAATATGATAAAAACATTTTTCCATGTCTCATCCTCCAGAAACAAAAAATTTAAAAAAAAATTTGAACAAAATTCCATAAAAATCGTAATTTTCAGGAGGCCATAATTTCGATGCGATTAGAACTAGAGCATTACTTCTTTTCATATTTGCTCATAATCAGGTCCTCCTTAACCTATCTGGTGGCAACTTTCTCCTAAATTGCTCAGGAAATGAGTTCTTTTGGAAACGATCAATTTTATTTAAAAAATTAATATTGAACAAAATTTCATAAAAAAGGGTCATATTCAGAAGGCCATAAATTTGGTTCTATTACAGCTAGAGCATTGTTTTTTTTAGATCTGTTCAAAATTAAGTCTTTTTTAAATAACTTACTGGCAACTTTCACCTAAAGCGCTGAGGAAAATGAGTTCTTTTGAAAAACGAGAAATTTTATTTATAAAATTGATGTTAAACCAAATTTCATAAAAAAAGGGTCATATTCAAAAGGCCATCATTTTGGTTTTATTAGAGCTAGAGCAATGTTTTTTTTATATCTACTCAAAGTTAAGTCGTCTTTAATTAATTATTTGGCAATTGTTACCAAATATGCATAGGGAATAAGATATTTCCCCAAAACTATATATATTTTTTTTTCATTCAAATTATTCGCTTAAAATCAACTTCTTAGGACCACAACTCCCAAACTATCAGAGATAGAACATTCGATTTTTTTTTTTCATTTTGCAAAAAATTTCAAGCACTTTTATTCTTGTTGAGGTGTTTGGGACATAGGATGAACTGGAATAAGGCAATTTTCAAAAAACTGATTTTTTCCCACTTATCTCACCATTTTTCAAAAATATTGAAGGGTTTCAGTTCTCGTAATATGTTCAGCACCTGTAGCCCTTTTTTTAATCCCAAACTGAATGGTTTGAGCCAATGAAATTCCACGTTTAACTTATTGTTATTAAAATATGTTGATTAACCTCTTCAAAAAAATCAAAAAAAGAGTTTCTCAAAAAGGGCCCAAGCGATTTTTTTCTTTTTGGGCTCAAAATGATCGTGGGGCATCCCAAAAGTATATTCAGAAAAAAACCGGCATATGCAAGCCCTTTTGGGCTGAAGTCAGTCGTGGCACACCGTGATAAGCTTAGAGTTCACTGTGAAAACTAAAGATCTCTTTTTCACGGTATCATTTTGTTCGTGTCCTGTTTTTGAATAGAATAACTTCGTGCTGTTATTTTCAATGTAAAACAAGTGAATCTGGGTTTTCATCAGTGTTCTCATTTTAGTACCACTCGAGACTGTTTTTGCTGAGTCTTATTGTAATACTTAAAACTGGAGAATACTTGCAATACTGGAATAATACATTGTTTTTATAGCGTTCAGTAATCGAAAAATTAACATAGTTTAAAAATTAAATAATAGCATTGAGTGAAAAGCTTACATGTAGGAACAATCGAACTGTCATTAATATCCGGAAGTGGAAGATGCGTCGGAGGAAGAGGCTGCCAAGACCACTGACATTCAGTTACAGGATATGCAGTTCTGCAGGATAATAATACAGAAGCGCCCAAATCAGTTTCTATGTTGGCAGGTACATCCACAAAAATTACACCAAGTGCAGGTGGTCTGGTTCCTGGCAGGAGATCATCCATGAGATGACCCTCCACCTTATCTGAGTCTATCGTCATTGGTGATGTACTCTCTGTATAATTTGGGCTTATCGTCGTCTCAGTAGGTTTTTCATCCACTTCACCTACATTGATATAAAAAATATGGATTAAATAAAGGAACGTCTTCTTCATTTTTAGAAATATTTAACTTGAACATGAGTTTCTTGAATATTGGAATTCCACCAACTTCGTATTTTTTTTCGCAATCATCGACAACTGTGTCCTACGTAAAAATTGTTTCAAAACATAACGTTTTACACTTGACCAAACACTTATGAAATCATATATGTAAATTTCTGGGTAGTGAGTCAACATGAGGAAAATTCAGTTTCCTATCTTTTAAAGTCAACATTTTGGCTACTGAATTTTGTAGACATTATCAAAATTATACATTTTTGTGGATTTAAAATCAATTTTCACACAACTTTAATCATATCTGACGAGAGTCATGATCGACATTATGTTTCTAAAACAAGGAATGTTTTAAAAAATGTTGAAGACAACATTTTTTTAAATATTGGTTTATGTATCTCTTTTTCCATGGAATCTCGATCTCTATGGAATCTATGGATCAGCTTTCAACCGAATAGTTCGATTTTCAACCTAAAAAGATCAACTTTCAACCAAAAATGCAAAAATTACATTTTTAGCAAAAAAAATTATTTTCCACTAGAAAAATATGAAATGTCAACAAAATAGTTAAGTTTTCAATTAAAGATATATGAAATTTCAACTAAAATGATGAAGAATTGAATTTGAACCAAAAAAGGTTCTTCAGTAAAAAGAGAAAAAAAAATCAACTAAATTGTTGAATTTTCAAGCCAGCAAGGAAAATTTTGTACAAAACAGTTAAATTTTAAATCCGCGAATATTAATTTCATTAATTTAATTAATTTGAATTATCAACAAACAGTATTTGCAACAAAATAATTACATTTTCAACCAAATAGTACAATTTTTAACCAGAAAAGGTGAATTCTCAATTAAAAACAGAATGCTACCAAAAAAGATAAATTTTTAACTAAAATTATGAATCTTCAACTGGAATAGTTAAATATTCAGTTAAAACAATTTGTTTTCCGCCAAAAAAGAGAATTTTCAACTAAATAGTTAAATTTCAACCAATTAGTTGAATTTTCAACCAAAAAGATTAATTTTCAATCAAGAAGATTAAATTTTCTACCAAAAAAGACGGATTTTCAACAAAATACATCAATGTTCAACCAAATAGTTATATTGTCAAATAAAATAGATAAACTTCCAATCAAATATAGAATAGATAAATTTTCAGTAAAAAATTTAATTTAAAAAAATTCCAAAAAATAGTTAAATTTTCAACAAAAGAAATGAATATCAAAGGAAAATGATGGATCTTCAACAACAAAGATTAATTTTTCACAAAATAATTCAATATTTAACCAAGTACGTAGGTGAATTTTCAAATAAAAAGATAAATTTTCAGCTAAAGAGATAAACTTTCAATAAAAAATGGAATAGTTAAATTTTCAGTAAAAAAATTTAATTAAAAAAAAAAACGATTTTCCAACAAAATAGTTGAATTTTCAACCAAAGAGATGAATTTACAAATAAAATGATGAATCGTCAAGAAAAAAATTTAATTTTTACTAAAAGAATTAAATTTTCAACATTTTCAACCAAAAAGATTAATTTTCTGCGAAAAAGGTGAATATTCCAACAAAGGAATAATTCAATTTGCAGTTTAAATTAATTAATTTCAAACAACAACGCAAACGAATTTTCAACAAAATAGTAGAGTTTTCAACCAAACAGAACGACTTTCTAACAAAATTGTTGAATTTTCAACAAAATAATTAAATTGTTAATCCGAAAATAATTTTCAGTTAAAAATTTAATTTGAAAAAAAATGAATTTTCCAAAAAATAGTTAACTTTTCAACCAAAGAGATGAATTCTTAACTAAAATCATTTATCGTCAGCAAAAAATGGAATTTTTACCTAAAGAATTAAATTTGTAACATTTTCAACCAAAAGGATTAATTTTCTTCCAGAAAAGGTGAATAATTCAATAACAGAATAATTCAATTTTTAGTTTAAAAAAATTAATTTCCAACAACGACCAAAATGAATTGTCAACAAAATAGTTGAATGCTTAACAAAAATGAAGAAATTTCTACCAAAAGAATTAAATTTTCAAACCAAAAAGACGGATTTTCAACAAAAGAGAGTTGAATTTTAATTCAAGAAAAATATTTCAGTTACTAAATAAAAAAAAGTTGAAGCAAACTGTTGACTTTTCAAACCAAAAATGCAAATTTCAACGAAACAGTTGAATTTTTAACCAAAAAGATGACTTTTTAACAAACTTGTTGAATTTTAAACTAAATTAATTAATATATAACTGATAAAAATGAATTCTCAACCAAAAATATAAAAGTAGACTTTTAAACCTTTCAAATTAATTTTTAACTCAAAATACGAATATTTAAAAAAAATTTTAAATGCAGGAGATTTCTTCGAAAGCTTAGTTTTAAAATGTCAATGTGCATGCAGAGTAGGGCGCAGTGAAAATGATCAAAAAGTAAAAAAAAATTCGAAATCGGTGATTATCTTCTGTTCTCTTTTTTGATTCAAAAATTCAAATTTTTGAAAATTCCAAAAAATTTCCCTATTGATTCGAAAATTATGGCGAATTCTTCCTATGTACAGTTTTTGCTAGTGGCCAAATAATAAAAAATTATAAATTAAAAAAAATTTTTTGCTTAATTTAGATTATTTTGAAAATGGCAAAAAAAGATGTTTTTTGGATTGACTCCTATGCACACATTTTGGAAAAAGTTGAAAATTGTCAATCTCACGTTTTTTTTAGCGATTTTGACGATTTGCTAAGACTAGACATTTTTGTTTGAAAAAGCAAAATAATAGCATGTTTCTTTGATTCAAGCTGAAGAAATTTCAGGTTCAATATATTCAACTTTTTTTAAATGTGTGCATCGGACTCAATAAAAAAAACATTTTTTTGCCATTTTCAAAAAATTCTAAATTGAGCAAAAAATTTTTTTTAATTTATAATTTCTTATCATTATTCACTAGCAAAAACTGTACGTAGACAAAAATTCGCAATCATTTTCGAAGCAATAGGGAAAATTTTTGGAATTTTCAAATCAAAAAAGAGAGCAGAAGATATTAACCGATTTCAAAATTTTTTTTCCTTTTTTTCGGATGTCAACCCACAAATTTATTTCGCCCAGCTCAAACAATTCGACTAATTTGATCATTTTCACTCCGCCCTAATGTAGAGGGTCATGATTTGGATGTAGCATAACAACAAAAACCCATAAAAATTATTGCCGGGCAATTGTTCTTAAGACTCGGACGATTCTGATGCGCAATTCGCTGATAAAATAAAAAATCCGAAATCTGTATAAAAGCATTGCATATCCTTTTGATCGAATTCCGGGATCAAATTGATCATCTGGAATTTACTGTTTTGTCAAAGAAAAAAGTTGTTAAAACCATCTATTATCTTGTGGTCTTTTTATTTCTCTGGAAGCTAGGCAATATACATTGTAAAGAATTTCTGCGGATCACGTCATCCGTATGGAAAAAAGGTTTCTGATATTATAATACTATAGTGATTCACCTGGAGAAGACATTCCAGGCGATCGTATAAGAGACGAGACGGGTAAAAACCAGTAGTTAAGTCAGTGTCTTGATTCGCTCTAATTCAGGTGCGTGAGATCGGCATAATTTCTCGAAGCCGGTCCCATCGCCGTTGGCACTTGGCACAAGCGAAAATCATCGGGTCGCTCGTTATGCTAACGACACGGCACGAAAGTGAATGCCCTTGGCAATTCACAATTTTCGAAAATATTTTTTACGACCGGTCAATGCGCCACCTTCTCGTTCACTTTGAAAGAATTTGTTCATCGGATGCAAACACCCTTGCAAATTCTTAAGAACGCTATAAGTCAAACCCCTGCACTTTTCTGCACGCGAAGGAATTCCTGAATATTTGAGGATGATTGATGAATAATTAGACCCAAAAATGCGGATCTCGCGATTCCTTCGTAATTGGGATATGGCTGAGATCAAATTCATCGATATGCCTTCATCGAAGACGTGAATCGCTTCTCACAATAAATTATGCCACAGAAGTCATTAGAATTTTTAGTAAGATATTTCAAATTTTCCTGCTATTGAATAATGAAAAGAATTTTTTTTAATGAAACCCAAATGGAAATGTTTCTTATCTGGACTTAGTCACGATTCTGATTACAATACAGAGATACTTAAACCTCGTTCGTTATATCGGTCAAGGTGTACTCGCCGGTATTCATGAAAACTATTAACATATTTCATCAAAAAAGTACATATGTGCAAAATATATGGAAACGGTATATTTTTGTGTATGAGGTATTTTAAGTAACTTTTTGGGTCTTTTGGTGGAATTCAAAATATGATCATGTGATTTTCTCTAATATGAATATAGACTCCGGATGTTTCTCGAAGATTATGTTTAGAATGCGGCCTTGATAAAACAGACTCTGACAAGGTAGTCCTTAGCGAGGTCTTTGACGACATAAAGAATGTTGACACTGTGATCGCACATGAGTTTTGTGACTGGCATTTATTTGAACACTTGTCATACAGAATTGATTAAAAATATGAAATGTTGCAAAATGAAGAAGCATGATAAGTTTCCTGTATGACACAGATTATTTAAAAAAATGAACATTCATATTATAAAACTACATATTTTTCTTGCTAAAATATGAAATTATTATCGATCACGTTGGAAACGAACTGAAGATATTGGAAAAATGTTTAAATCAGTGATTTGCAACCAAATTTTGTTGTTACTATTGATCATTTCCATTTCAAATCAAGTAGTAAGTCAGCAAGGTCCAGCTTAGAGTATGAGAATGATTTGGTTTGTATGGTCAAAATAAAAGAACACCTATTTCAAAGTTCAAACAAAAAATTTTTTTGGATTTGTTACAATCATTTGAAGATTAATTGAGAATTCTCAAAAATTGACAGAAAGTTTTTTCAAAATGCAGTATGTTACGAACGAGCATAGATATTTGGGATTTTCTTTTTATTTATTCGACGTAGGAATTTTTACTCTCTCAATTGATTCCAAAAAAAAAATTGAACAATGACAAAATTGCGGCTGTTTTTTCTAATATTATTGAAAGTGGATTTTCTCAAAAACACAACTTGAAAATTTTTTTAAATAGGTTTTCGGAAACAATCAAGGCTACAAAAAAAAACTTCAGATGAAAGTTTATACACCTAGAGAAGTTCTGCAAAAAATATATTTTGCTCTCTTGTGATATTTTACAGTGTTAACGAAAAAAAATAATATTTGAAGAAAAAATTCTTCCCGGCCTCCCAACAGGTTAAGCCCCTATATAACTGATAGGATGCCTTTTTTATATATAAGCAGAAACTGTAAACAAAATATGAGAAAAAATAAAAAAAGGTGGGGCTTTCCACAAAATCTTGATCATTTTATTCATCGAATTTCGAAAACATGAAAAGCAGATTGTCAGGAAAATCCCACTTTTACAAATATTTAAAAAAAGTTTCTGCTAATATAAAAAGGCATCTTATCAGTCGTATGCGGGCTAAACCATTTTCTAGGTCAAGAATTTTTTTTTAACGTAATCTTTTATTTTTTCTCGCAAGATATCACAAACGAGTACGAGGTCTTTTTTTGTAGAACTTTTCTAGATGTTGCAACTTTTATTTAAATATTTTTTGTACCTTTCGTTGTTAAAAAAAAACGCAAAAATTCCATTTTTCCAGAATAATTTTTTTCAATGTGAAGCAGTGGTAGTATTTTTGAGAAAATCCGCTTTCAACAATTTTATAAAAACAGCCGCAATTATGTCCTTTTTTATTTATTTTTTTTTGTAATGAATTGAAAGAGCAAACATATTTCTACGTCGATAAAAAAAAAAATCCTAAATACCTTTGCTCGTTCGGAAAAAATTTCATTTTGAAAAAACTTCGTATCAATTTTTGAGAATTCGCAGGTAATTTTTAAATGACAGTATTAAATCGAAAAAAAGGTTTTGATTAAATTGTGAAATTCTGACGCCAAGACCAAAATTTTTCTTGACATTTTGGCTGATAATTTTGACAGATGCTTTGAAATTTATCATTAATTTCACAAAAATACGTAACAATTATAAAGATTATAAAGGCCAAATTGAAATAAAAATAAGTGGAATTAATAGCAGAACAATAAATTGTTATGTAATTACTGTACACCTTTATGTTTTAATTTTTCTGAATAATTACATTTAGTAAAAAAATTAATTACGTTCAAAGAATACAAATTAAAAGGAGTTATTTTGTGTGGAGTAATGTTATTTATGATATTTTAAAATATATAAATCGTTATCAACACGAACATTTGTTGAAAATAACATAAAAAATACTTTATTTCATGACAAAGGAATACCAATTAGTTATTTGTCTAGTTATTTCACATTATAAAATTTTTTGCTTCAAATAATAATATGTAGGGAATGCAACCATTCCCTAAATATTGATGTAAATAAGTTTGTATTCGGATAAATATTGGAAAATTAACGTTTTATGACAAATTCGAATATTTCTTTTAATAAGAGGCTACCATTAGAAATCACGTACATCCATTCGTTGCGCATTTGAAACAAATTTAAAATGTTAACAGAAAATAAATTCAATAAATTCAAATTTTTCTGAATTTTACAGCTAATTCTTTAAAAAAACATTTCTCAATTTGGGAAATAGAAAACGAGATTCAAAGGAAGAAATGCTACTGTGCTAACAATTTAGTTAAACATGCGTCTGATAACTACGATGATCATTCGCGTTCAAGTCACGGTCAAGGTTTCAAGTCTAGAAAGCGTTCTCCAGATCAGGTGTTCATGTCAGTCAAAACTGTTACTGCGATTTTTGATGCACAAAGAATGCCATTCAAAAATTTTAAACTACCGCTCTTTCATTGTATTCAAAATTTGTTACTTCAATAATACTCTTAGAATTAAATTTACGAATTTTATCAAAAAAATAATTGTCGTCAAGAGAATGAATATAGCCCTTTTAGTACAGTCAAATTAGGATTTCTGCCAGAACGAATTGGTGGCAGTATTTTTTTTTTAAATTATTTTTCGTAAGGTCGTCCTAATGAAATTCTAAAAACCACCAGTATGCAACGAAAATTGATACATTTTTTCAAGACGTTTGTGTGGATTTTTGGTTTCAGTGAAGAAATGCGTGATAATGTGCACAATATGATTTGTGAAAAATGAAATAAACTTTAAAATGAGTCATCATCGAACCCTCTGTAATTAATAGTTTAAGAGTTATGAATTTGTTAATTAAAGATACCGTTTTCTCTATTAAGTCTTAGCTGTAATAAACTTTCATTGTTGTCAGGACAATTTTGATCTAATTTTACTTATTCGAATCTTAAACTCAATGGTCCAGGGCATTAGAAAAATTTTTTTTACTAATTAAAATCCAAAATTGGCGGAAAAGTGGGGAAGCGCTTTTTTTTTTAAACAACAATAGTTTTTGAAACAAAATTGTTGGTGAGTTGGAATTTGCTGAACTATCTAAGTCATAGTGATACTTCACCAAAAAATGGTAGACAGATATTTAAAACTTTTTTTCAATCTTAAAAACAAATTGTTGTAAGCAATAATTTTTTTCCATACGAACGCTAGTCCGAAAAAAAAGATAATATCAATTATTTTTACAGCAAGATTATATCTGCGCTAAATTAAACTTTTCAAAAATTGGTAAGAAGAAATAGTGAGATAAAATTCAATTGCAAAACATATTATTAAAATAAATCTTTGTAAGTTTTGAAAATTTTGCATTAAAAATAACGTTTTTGAATTGAAATGACATTATCCACGTCGAAAAGAAAACAAATTCAGAAGAAAATTAATTAATTCAACTTTTTGTGTGAATTTGTTTGCACCTTTAAGAAAATAAATACACTAATCTCATTTGTTAAGTTATAAACGCTTCCACGAAATTTTAAACAAACGGTAATTGAAAAAAATAAATTAAAGTTTCATCAATCATGAGATAAAAATAGTATTCTTCCTTTTCTGACAATTTCTATAATTATTTAACTCTGCTGTGAATATGCTTTATAGAAATTTATTAAACAATATTTTTTTCAACGAAAATATTGTAGATAGAAAATTCCTGTAAGGATAAAATATCCTCTTGAGTACATGGTTATATTTGATTCCTTTCAGATTTTTCGGACAAGTGTAAGTACGGACAACAAAATTATTCTTCATAACGATTCAGCAAATTACCAGCATGAATTATGATTTTTCTACCAAAAGACGAATTTTTAACAAAACAGTTGAATCCTCACCCAAAGACATGAATTTTCAATCAAGAAAGATGAATTTTCAAGCAATAAGTTGAATTATCAACTAAAAAAGATTTTTTTTTAAGCGAAAATGGAATCATCTTTTTCAGTTAAAAAAATTAATTTAAAAAAAGACGAATTTTCAACCTACTGGATTACATAAAACAGAAAAGACGACTTTTTAACCAAATAGTTTAATTTTCTACCAAATTGTTGAATTTTCAATCCAAACAAACGAATTTCTTACAAAACAGATCAATTTTCATCTAAAATGATGAATGAATTGTAGACATTTTTTAAAAAGTAGTTGAACTTTAAACCCAGTAGTTAATTTTTTAACAAAAAAATACGAATTTTCAACAAAAATAGTTGAATCCTCAATAAAAATAGATTCATAAATAAATAAAACATCAAGAAATCAAAAGAGATCATGAAGTGAAACTTTCTTCGATCGTTTTTGTATATTCAAAAATATGAGAGAAAACAAAGTTTGCATATTTTTATTTCGGTCTTACGATCAATTTAGAAAATAAATATAAAAATAAAATATAAAAAAAATATGAAGATAAAAATATGAAAACTTTGTTTTCTCTCATATTTTTGAAAAATAGATTCATTTTCAATCGAAGAGTTGAATTTCAAACCAGAAAGGACAAAATTTTAACAAACCAGTTGAATCTTCGTCCAAAAAAGATAACTTTGTTAATATATTTGAATTTTCAACTTACAAGGTCCAACGAAATGGTTGACATTTTCAAAAAAAAATAGTTAATAGTCAACCTAAAACAGTTGAATTTTCAAGCAGCAAAAAATACAAACTTTATAAAAGATAGTTGAAATTTCAACCCGAAAAGTTGAATCTTCACCAAAAAAGTTCACGTTGAAACATTCAAGTTGAATTTAAAACCAAAAATATGAATTTTCAACGAAAAAATTTAATTTTCAACCAAAGAGTTTAATTTTCTACCAAATTGTTGAATTTTCAAGCCGGACCAAGTAGTTAAATCATCAATCAAACCAAATTCCTTTTCAATCGAACAGTTGAATTTTTAACCAAAAAGAATTAAAGAATAAATTTCTACCAAAAAGACAAATTTTCAGCAAAATACATGAATTTTTAGTCAAATTGTTGAATTTTCTACTGGAAAAGATCAGTTGTTACTTAAAAATATCATGTTCGCACAAAAAATAGAATAGTTACATTTTAAGTTTTAAGTTTAAAAAATTGATTCTTAATAATAAAAAAAACGAATTTTCAACAAAACACTTACATAGTCAACCAATGAGATGAATTATTATCAAATGAAATGATGAATCTTCAACAACAAAAATGAATTTTCAATAAAAGAGTTCAACCCAAAAGATGATTTTCTAACCAAGAAGATTAATTTTCTAAAAATGGAATAGTTAAATTTTCAACGAAAGAGATGAATCTTCAACTAAAAAAATGAATTTTTAACCAAGCAGTTCAACCAAGTAGTTGAATTTTTGATAAAAAAAAAGATGTCTTTTTATCAAAATTGTTATATTTTCAACAAAATAATTAAATTTTTAACGAAATAGTAGAATTTGTATCCAAACTCAATATTATCTAAGATCGTAACGTTACCTCGACCCCCAACCCCCAACAATTTGGTAACGTAGTTTATGGACAGCCCTTAATACACTCAACTACCGATATAACACCCTCCGGTTTACGGCGTTCCTAGAACTGATATCCTTCGCATTTTCCTGATGAGAGGAGCCGCGGGGCCAAAGGAGAGGATGTGCTCAATCAAGCGTGACAAACAACTCGAGGGCCGCATTCTCAGCGCGTTATATGCACCCGGTTGCGTCATGCGTCCAAATCCAACAGAAATGGTTTTATGCGGACCTGCCTGTTTACGTTTGGATTCCCCCGATTTAGGATCAAGGCCAAGGAAAACAATGCCCAAAACCAGTCTTATATCGGGAGTAGAGTGTAATTTAAAAAAAATTGCTGACACTAATTTGTTCTAGCTTCTTCTAACTAAATGAAAAATCTCGATATCCTAATGATCTGTTTGAACAAGATGTTAATTAAGAAGATGCTTTATCTTTGGTCATTCATTTGACGCGAACAATGCATTTCGGAGATCCAACGGATCCATTCGACGATGAAGAAGCAGGCATCCTGTATTACGTAAATAAGTTAGTCACTTAAATCCATGCGAACTGTTAATTACGTAAGCAATTTCTGTTGACGTGATAGTCCGATCGTTAAGTCAACTATAATTTTCTTTTATCATCACGAACGCTGCTCAAGATGGGCAACTTGGCATTTCAGAAAAGCGCAAAATCAATGGAAAGCTTTGAACTCTGACCTTCTATTGTCAGAGATCTTGTCAACGAATTTCATTTAAAAAAATTTGCATATCTATTAATTCTATTTTTAAGTAATGTTTACTACGTCAAATGTAAAAGGCAATCTTTAAAGTACGCCATTTCACCCGAGGGTGGCCAAAAAACTTTATTTTCCAAATTCCTTAAATTTTCCCTCATTTTTCCCTGACAAATTTTTCATTTTCCCTTTCCATTAATATTCGAAGACAGGCACTTTGATCTTGCAACATTTTTAACATAGAATATTTTATAAAATAAATAAGACAATTCCGGATTAAAATTCAAGAATTTCAAATTCATTTATTTTTTGCAACCAAAAAAGTTTATTTCCGAACCATAAAAGATGAATTTTCGATTTAAAAGGATGCATTTTCTGGCAAAATAGACAAATGCTCAACAAAGTAGTTAAATTTTCGACCAAAAAAGATGACTTTTCAACCTAATACTTGAATTTTCAACAAAATAATTAAATTTTCTACCAAAAACAGTTGTATTTTCAACCAAATAGTTAAATTTTCAAACTGAAAAGTAGAATATTATATATAACAGTTGTCTTTCAAACCCAAAGAGATGAATTTTCAACCAAATGGCCGAATTTTTAATAAAAAATATTAAACTTCAACCAAAAACATTTGCATTTTCAGCCAAATAGTTCAATTTTCTAGCCAAAAAGACGAATTTTTTATAAGATAATTGAAGTTGATATTCCAAACAAAAAAATTAATTTTCATCAGAATAGTTGAATTTTCCGCCAATAATTCGAATTTTACAATAAAATAGTTGAATTTTTAACCTACAAAGATGAATTCTTAATAAAAAATGTAATACGAATTAATTTTAAAGACGCATTTTTAACAAAATAATTAAATTTTTTACCAAAGAGAAAAATTAACAAAATAAATTTTAACAAAGTAGTTCAACTTTTATGTATCCAAGTAGTTTAATGTTCAATTAATAAAGATCAACCAAAGAGATCAATTATAAATAAAAATGATGAATGTTCAACAACAAGTTATTTTTCAACAAAGTGATTTAACCTTCAACAAAGTAGTTGAATTTTCGATCAAAAAAAGATTAATTTTTAACACATCAATTTTAAATAAAAAAACATTTGAATTCAACCAACAAAGACGAATTTTCAACAAAATTGATGAATTCTCAAACAAAAAGGATTGTTCTTTAACTGAACAATTGTATTTTTAGCAAAAGAAAATAAATTTCTTCTAGAACAGGTGAATTTTTAAACCAAAAAGACGAAGCTGCCACCAAGAAAGATTTCAGCTAAACTTTCAACAAAATGTTAATTTTCTGCCAAAATAGTTTCATTTTCTATTCAAAGAGACGGATTTTTTATAAGATAATTGAAGTTAATATTTCAAACAAAAAAATGAATTTTCATCAAAATAGTTGAATTTTCCGCCAATAATTCGAATTTTACAACAAAATAGTTGAATTTTTAACCTACAAAGATGAATTTTAATGAAAAATGTAATAGTTGCATTTTTAACATAAAAATATGAAATTTTTACCAAAAGAGATCAATTTTAAAACCAAGAAGAAGAATTTTCAAACAAGAAAATAAGTTTTCTACTAAAAAAGTCGAATTTTTAACTAAATTAATTAATTTTCAAATAAATAGTTGAATTTTATAGCAAAAAAAACGATTTTTTAGAAGACAATTAAATTTGATATTTCAAACCAAAAAAAAAACGAATTCTCACCAAAATAGTTAAATTTTCCACCAAAGCTTTGAATTTTCAACAAAATAATAGAGTTTTTAACAAAACAGTGGAATGTTCAACCAAATAGTGGAATTTTTAAACAACGAAAAGATAAATTTTAAAACCGAAAATAGGAATGTTAAATTTTCAGTAAAAAAATTAGTTTTCATAAAAAAAAACAATTTTGAAAAAAATAGTAAAATTCTCAAAAGAGATGAATTTTCGACTAAAATGAAGAATTTTCAACAACTAAAGATTTTTCAGTCAAGAAATAAAAAAAAAAGGAAATCCAAATTGTTGAATAAGCAGTTGAATTTTCAACCCGAAAAATATGAATTACGGAAAAAAAGTTAATTTTCAATCAAACAGTTGCACTTTCAACCAAAATATTGGAAGTGAAAAAAACGAATCTTCAACTAAAAACCATCAATTTTTAACAAAAAATCGAAAAGTTACTTTTTCAGCTAAACAAATTAATTTTAAAGACGAATTTTTAACAAAATAATTAAATTTTTAACCAAAGAGAAAAATTAACGAAATAAATTTTAACAAAGAAGTTCAACTTTCACGTATCCAAGTAGTTTAATATTGAATTAAAAAAGATTAACCAAAGAGATAAATTTTGAATTAAAATGATGAATGTTCAACAAAAAGTTATTTTTTAACAAACTGATTTAACCTTCAACCAAGTAGTTGAATTTTCAACCAAAAGAAGATTAATTTTTAACACACCAATTTTCAATAAAACACATTTGAATTCAACCAGTAAAGACGATATTTCAACAAAATTGATGAATTCTCAAACAAAGAGCATTGTTTTTTAACCAAACAGTTTCATTTTTAACAAAAGAAAATAAATTTCTTCTAAAAAAGGTGAATTTTTAAACCAAAAAGACAAAGCTGACACCAAGAAACATTTCAGCTAAATTTTCAACAAAAAGTTAATTTTCTGCCAAAATAGTTTAATTTTATAGTCAAAAAGACGGATTTTTTATAAAATAATTGAAGTTGATATACTAAACAAAAAAAAATTAATTTTCATCAAAATAGTTGAATTTTCCGCCAATAATTCGAATTTTACAACAAAATAGTTGAATTTTCAACCTACAAAGATGAATTCTTAATGAAAATGTAATAGTTCAATTTTTAACATAAAAATATGAAATTTCTACCAAAAGAGATCAATTTTAAAACCAAGAAGAAGAATTTTCAATCAAGAATATAAGTATTCTACTAAAAAGGTCGAATTTTTAACTAAATTAATTAATTTTCAAATAAATGGTTGAATTTTATAGCCAAAAAAAAACATATTTTTAGAAGACAATTAAATTTGATATTTCAAACAAACAAAAAACGAATTTTCACCAAAATAGTTAAATTTTCCACCAAAGCTTTGAATTTTCCACAAAATAATTGACTTTTTAACAAAACAGTGGAATGTTCAACCAAATAGTGGAATAACAACAAAAAGATAAAATTTTAAAACCGAAAACGGAAATGTTAAATTTTCAGTAAAAAAATTAGTTTTCAACCAAAAAAACAATTTTCAACAACTAAAGTTTTTTCAGTCAAGAAAAAAAAAGGAAATCCAAATTGTTGAATAAGCAGTTGAATTTTCAACCCGAAAAAAATGAATTATACCGAAAAAAAAGTTAATTTTCAATCAAACAGTTTCAACCAAAATATTGGAAGTGAAAAAGACGAATCTTCAACTAAAAAGCATCAATTTTTAACAAAAAATCGAAAAGTTACTTTTTCAGCTAAACAAATTAATTTTAAAGACGATTTGTTAACAAAATAATTAAATTTTTAACCAAAGAGAAAAATTAACGAAATAAATTTTAACAAAGAATTTCAACTTTTACGTATCCAAGTACTTGAATTTTCAACCAAAAAAAGATGAATTTTTAACACATCAATTTTAAATAAAAAACATTTGAATTCAACCAATAAAGACGAATTTCAACAAAATTGATGAATTCTCGAACAAAGAGGATTGTTCTTTAACCAAACAGTTGCATTTTTAGCAAAAGAAAAGAAATTTCTTCTATAGAACAGGTCAATTTTTAAACCAAAAAGACAAAGCTGCCACCAAGAAAGATTTCAGCTAAATTTTCAACAAAAAGTTAATTTTCTGCCAAAATATTTTAATTTTAGACTCATAATAATGAAATTTTTCACTAAAAATATAATCGCACGGAGGAAGCAACTGCAAAAAAATAGAAATTATATCAGGGTGGCTGCAAAACTTTATTTTAAAAATTCCTAAATTTTTCCCTAACCTTATTATTAAAAGACCAGAATCTTAATCTTGTAACATTTTTCTGATAGAATCTTTTATAAAACGAATGAAAAAATTCACAAATATTATCATTGATATTTATTTACAGTGCCTCTTACAGACATTCCCTGACTTTTCCCTAATTTCCAGGTTTTTCCTGACCGACGGACACCCTGTTTCTTTATACTTTGAAATTACACGATTCTATCTCGGAAGTTCGGAATAAAAAGTGATAACTCGGTTCTAAACTCCATCCATTGTTTTAGATTAAAAAGTTGATAAAAACAATAACTTAGCCAGGAGAAATGGGGGAGGCAAATCGAGTCTTGAAGAGATAGAACCTAATCTTAATTACATTTTGCAATGTCTTACTCATTCGCGTGACCAAAAGAACATGTATCTAGGGCAGGTAATTGCAATTTATAACTGTCGACTATGAGCAGTACTATACTTATGATTGCACTCTTACTTGTATCTGCATAAAGAACAGAATATGTTCTTCTTTCAATAAAAAAAACATAATATTTCTCATTTTAAATTTATACTTTGAATTCAATGATGAAAATCACAGAACAAAGACGTGCAAAAATATTGTATAACGGCAGGCGTTTAATTAAAAATCATTATTGGCTGTTATTAGCGTTCAGGCTTTCGTTAAACTCTCGTGATTTATCTACTCGCAAAGTATAATTTATGCGGAATAAAAAAACGAAGGAACGAAGGAAATTAAAGAATCAGAACGTATTGTATGCATTTTTTGAGAGCTGAGTAATTTAAATTGCCTGTAAATGGTAAAGTCTCTTTGAAAACGCATTTCAATCCGTTTCAATCGATAAATGAGTTTTAAATTTTGAATTAGTGTGGTACTAATAAGTGTAATTGATTCATGGGGTCAGTTGAAGCTTGATGGGAATTAATATATGTAATAAGTGTAATTATACACAAAGTGCAGGACTCAATAAAAATTGTTCTTGGTGAAAAAATTCATTATGCTGATGAGTTGATTCAAACGCAGCAATAGTCTCTTTTCATTGGAGTGACATGAAGGTACTTTGACTTTCCAATGTTTTATCGCAGTAGTGAAACCAAACGATAGTTAGACTACTTTCATCCAAGTTACACACGTTTTACTCACGACCAAATTAGGCTACACATGTCTGTGTAAAAATACTTCCTTTTTATTGTGGTTATTTGACAAAAATTAGAACATTTTTCAAAAACCTTGGAACGTCCAGAGTGGAAAAATATTTACGAAAAAGTACAAAAAACTAAAACCATTTTTACAGGAATCTACAAATAAATGCCATAAATTACAACCAAAATTACAGTAAAGTACAACTTTTTTTGTATTTTTTTGTATATTGCTGTATTTTATTGTAGTTTTCATTTCCTACCAGAAATTATAAAAAAGTACAACTACAATAATTTACAACTATAAGAATCTACAGGAATTTACAGGGTTTTCAGCTAAAAAGTTGTATCTTTTCGACCTAGGATAAAAAATATTTAGAATATGGCGATGAGGCCAATGAGATAATTTTAAATTAAGATGTATAAGTTAGGGTGGTTTACACAAACTTTTTTTTATTTTTGGGTTTGGTTAAAAAATTATTTAGAGGTTCCAAACATCAAATGTACGTAAGAAGTGAGACTTTCGTAGTATTTGATTTTTTTAAAAATATGAATATTAGTTTTAGAGAAATATATTAGGAATGAAAATTGTAGCTGACAAAGAACAAAACTCTCATTCGCTGTCCGATTGGAAAAAAATTATTTGGCGTCGGTAAAAGTAATAAAAAGTACGATTTCATAGGAACAGAAAAACATAGGAACATAATTGTATCCCTAAACATTTTTTTTAAGGATTGCCAAAATTATGAGACATTCCGAATGCAATAGAACAAAAATATATAATAGATGAGTGATGAAAAATTTAAAACCTTAACACAAAAATTTTTTTTTTTAAAGTCTCTAATGAGGTTTTTAAAGGGAGATTAAAAACAGTCTCCCGATTAGGAATATCTTAGTTATTTTTGTCAAAATCCTATTCAGTTTTTTTGTAAACAATTTGTTTAATAATATCATTATTTATCAACAAAAAAATAAAATTATTTTTAGCATCTCTGAGCAAAACTAAAACTTTCTATGTTTCGCACTTTTTTTCGTAGGATAAACCGCTTGCAATTTACAGCGTTACAAACAAATGATTTTTTAATATTTTGACAGTGCTTTCTCAGAATCTATTTCTCAGAAAAATTTAAAACTTGTAGATTGTTTATATCGAAGTTAGATCTCTTGAAACCAAAACGTAATCTTCCGATCGAATCTAAGAGAAAAGCATCTAAACTTTTCATTTGTTAATAAAAAATCATCCAGGCTTTTGCTTCATTGTTTATAGCAGTTGTAAGAAATGAAAACCCTCAATGACCAGATTTGATTTTTGTTGTTGAAATTTTTGTATTAATCTTTGAGAAAACATAAAACTTTATACTCTCGTTACATTTTCTCATAAGATGAGCCCTTGTTTATTCACATCTTTTTAAACAATATATTTTTTATAAATCAACGATTCCTTGAATAATTTAAATTTTCTATGGAAAACTAGAAAAATATGCATAATTTATTTATAGCTCATTGATCCATTATAATTTAAAGATACTAAAAAATTCTTCTTTTTCTTTTCCTTGTTCAAACGATCAGAAAGCAATATTTGGAAAATGAAAACAGACTAGGTCACGTTAAAAATTCCTCAATATGGCCTTCTTACTGTTTCAATATTATTGTTTGAATAGAGTTAAAAATGTTACACAATCGCGTCGTTCAATTAAATTTTTCTATTTTTCACGTTTTCCATGTTTATGACTTTTTTTAAAATTATTATATACAGTCCTAAATAATTTGTTTACCAATTAATTAGTTTTACACTTTTGAATTAGGGAATATCTCGACTAATCGAATTAGTAATTTTCTAACAACCTTTGGTGGCTCACTTTTGGCTGATAGAATCTGTAAAATTTCACCAGTATTTACTCAAATTTTATCAATTTTGATTTAAAGAGCAAAAAAAGCATACAAACTCACTCAAGTTGATACTCATTCCTACATTCCAACATTTTTCTTAATAATAAAAGCGTAAATTGTTCAAATGTATGTTTGTGCTGATTATAAGAAATTATAAAAAATTATTTTATATAAAATAAGTTATTCTTTCTGTCTCGTATATATGTACATTGTTATTCCATCAAATTTTTGTGATGAAACTATTCAAAGCCTTTTTAAAGAAAAATTTGGTTAAAAATATTGTTTCTCGTGCCAAGGTTTTAAATTTGTCATCTCATATCCATTATATATTTTTGTTCTATTGTACGCGGAATGTTCCAGAATTTTGGCAATCCTTAAAAGGAATGTTGGGGGATACAATTATGCTCTTATATATCTCTGTTCCTAAGAAATCGTACTTTTTATGATTTTTACCGGCGCCAAATAATTTTTTTCCAATCGGACACGGAATGAGAGTTTTCTTTTTTGTATCCGCTACAATTTTCATTTATGAGATATTTCTCTGAAACTAATATGTATATTTAAAAAAAATCATCAACCACGAGAATCTCAATTTTTACGTAAATCTGATGCTCGCAACCTCTAAACATTTTTTTGTATTTTAAAAAATTTGGAGAGTATTTTTTCACCAGAGAAACAAACTATCGCGATACGGCCGCCGAAAAGTAAAAACAATATTTTGTGAACCACCCTAGTATATATGATAGCTATTACAAAAAACTTCTATATTTAAACTTTAAAGGAATAGAAGAATATTAAAAAGACAA
The DNA here is from genome assembly GCA_932195095.1 of Andricus curvator. NCBI lineage: Eukaryota > Metazoa > Arthropoda > Insecta > Hymenoptera > Cynipidae > Andricus > Andricus curvator. The sequence goes on from CAKNYM010052570.1 coordinate 390,371, forward strand.
TAATGAGTAATGGCTATTAAACCAAAAATTCTTACGTTTGAAATTTAAAAAAATATATATATAACAATCGATTGGACACCATATATGACATTTCAAAGTATGTCGTTGCAATTTTCTCAATATTTGTCATCCTAAGTCGAAAAAGGAGAACTTTTTGACCAAAAATAATAATTTAACAATTGACAAAGAATTGAAAAAGGACATTGAAATTAAAAGATTCGAACTCTTGAAGATAAAAATTTTTCCATTTAAAGTTATAAACACCTAACTGCAAATGAAAACACTCAAAGTGAAATACTTTTGAATTTAAAACTTTCAAAATTGAAGCTTCAAACTTTTTCAATTCAAATCATTTTAGTTCAAAGATTTGAAAAAATATAAATCTACGCTATCATTTTCAATGCTATAAATCGAAGAATGAATCAAAAATTTATAAATCTCTTGAAAATTTGTTTAAAAAATAAAAAAAAATGATTCCAGGAATCTAATGAAAATTTTGTTATTATGTTGGAATTCGAATTTTTCCTACAATTTTTCGAAAATTCTGTAAGATTGAAAAAATTGCCTTTAAACCTTCCAGATTCTTCTCGGAAAATTTTGGAAATCTTTTTAAATATTCTTTTTAAATTAATGTTTCAACGAAAAAATAATTTATATTTTTTCCAGGAATTTTGATTTAAAAAATGTTATTCTTTTGAAACGTTTCAAAATTCTTAAAAGGCTTTTAAATTTTTTGTTCGAAATGTTCAAAAATGTACATTTTGTTTCAAATGTTTTGAAATATTTTCAAGTTTTAATTTATATTGGTAACTTTTCGAAACTTATCTTAAACTTCCTCAAATTTTTTCTAAACTAATAATTGTTCAATTGTTATTTATTAATCAAACAAATTTTCCAAATTTTTAAATATTCTCTGAACATTAATTTTTCAAAATAAAAAATCATTTTTAATTTGTTCAGGTAACAGGGGTGTTAGCTGGTGAAGCGAGGAGAGGGGGAAGTTGTGGAGGAATAAGTTGAGGATGGTGAGGGGGGTGAAGTAGGGTAACGTGCAAAATTAAATTTTTGGCACTTCAAACCCAATGAGAAAGAATCTAGAAAATTGTTAAGAAAAGTTTTTTATTTTACAGGATTTTACAAAATCGTAGAAAAAGATCATTTTATTTAAAACATTTTTTTTTTAAACTTTTAGATGTCTTTAAAATTATTCGAAATACTCCTATAATTTTTAAAAAATTCTTAAAAAATTACTTTAAAAGCTTCCAGATTTAAAATTTTCCCAGGAATCTTAAGAAAACTTGTTTGTTATTAAAACCTTTCAAAATCGTTTAAAAAACTTCAAAACTTTATTTTGAAATCTTCGAAAATCTACATTTTGTTTTAAATGTTTTGAAATCTTTTTGAGTTTTAAATTATTTTGGAATCTTTTAAAAACTTCTAAATGTATCTTGAACTTCCTCAAATTGTTTCTAAATTAATAATTGTTAAAATGTTATTTATTAATCAAAATTGAAAAAAAATTAATATTCTCTGAACATAAATTTCTCAAAATTAAAAATCATTTACAATTTTCCCAGCAATCTGAAGAAATTTTTTTTATTTTCTTAAACCCTTTAAAGGTCCTCAAAAAGCTTCAAAATTTTATTTCAAAATCCTCAAAGTTTTGGATTTTTTATAAGTTTGATAATAATTTAAAGATAACTACTCTTGATCCGATACGGAACTGAAATTAGGCAAAATAAACTTATACACACTTTTAAATAAGGTTTTTTTCACTAAAATGCATCAACTTGTCTGAATTCATTACATAACATGAAATTATTTTGAAAAATAAGTAACATCTCTGATTCAAAATTACGTTTGACAGATGTGGATATTTGGGTAAAATTTTTATTTAAAAATATTTCTACAATAAACTACCAGTATTTACAACATAATTTTAAGTACAGTTTTCCAATATTTCAAATTTGGTGAAATCTTGTATTTTTTTGTGAAGATTTCTAATTTGCTAGAATAATTTACGTGAAATTAAAAGTGTTTTTATGACATCAAACATCCAAATAAAAAAAAAAGTAAAATCCTGTAGTTTTCTGTAATACCTTGTAGATTTTTACAAAAAAAAATATGAATAAAAAGTTATAGAAATTTTTGAATTGTAGCAACGCATTCTTAATTGTTAATTGTTTTATTATTCTACAAGAAAATACAAGCAAAAATCATCTATTTGTATTTCATTGCATTTTTTTGTTAAATTTTGTATATTTTTTTACAAAAAAGTACATGTTTCAACAAAACATTACAGTTGTGGAAATGTTCTACTTTCTTGTAAAAATTTTTCCACCAAGGGTGCAAGGATAAAATATAGTGACACTATATTGAATTTCGAAATTTGTAGAATATCGATAATAAAAGTATAGAAAGAAAAATATTTAAATTCTTTATTATGACATTATGAATCATTATGACTTATGAAGAAAAATCGTTTCTACGAAGTAAAAATATCTAGTGCAAGAATAGCTTATTGTTTCTTCATGAAAAGAAATATGTTTCAGATTCCTTTCCTTCTTTTTTTTAACGATTGCAAAATTTATTGAACAAAGCTACATATATATTCTTTAGAAAATAGATTGTGGGTAGAATATATTGCACAGAATGAAATATTAAATTCTTTGCTACTGATAAATGCTCTTAAAATGTGATAAGTATCATGGAAGCTGGAAAAAAAATCTTTTTAATAATCGAGTCGTACATAACTTCGAACGCCAATTGTATGCGATTACAAATCACTTTAATAGAATAAGAAGATTGCCAATTGAAAGTAGAAATTATTGCCACAATTTTATATGAATTTTTTTATTCGAATTTTAAATCCTTTAAAGTTTAACAATTAATAATTAAATATTTTTGAGAATCAACACTTTAAACGAAATATTTTGGATTAAGATGTGACAATAAGGTTAGAAATGCTATAAGCTTAAAATTGAGAGTTCGATTACATTAAGTTCAAGATTCAATTAGAATTTTTCAAACTTATACAATTTTGTCTAAAAAATGAAAAAGCGAGCAATCTCAATTTTAGCAAGATGAAAAGAATAACAACCATTATTAAGAATAAATAATTTGCAATTGAAGAAGTTTAGGAGTCAAGGGGAAAAATTCTACTCATATTGAGTTTAAAGGTCGAAGGGTTTAAAATTGAAAAATTTGCTAGTTGAACCCAACGTTTTCGCCTTTAAAATGAACACAAAATATAACAATTTCAAGTAAAAAATTATTTTAAAACTTGGAAATGAAAAAACTTTTTACATAAAACTGTTGAATTGGAAGCGTTCAAATTATAAAATTGGAAAAAGTATTAAAAATTGAAGAATTAAAAATAAAATGTTAAAAGTAAATTAATTAATATCAATTTGAATTATAAAATTTCAAATTGATGATTCTAATGATGAATAATTCCAGTTTTTAATGATGTAAAAGCATTATGACTCAAAGATATAAGTAACAAAATTTGTGTTTATGTGTCAAGAATTTGTAGATAAAAAGAGATGTTTGTCTATTTTTAAATGACGAAACGTTTGAAAGACAAAAATGCGGGTATACTTCCGAAAAGGTCACCCAAGAATATTGCCTTGATACTTAGCCTAGGGCTTCTTTTTGGATCCCAGTTAAAAGTCCCAAAAGGAATTTTGACTCAAATTAATAGAAATGAAGTTAATAAAATTTTTTAGTTTATGAGCAAAAAATTTTGTCATTTGAGTAAATATTTTAATGCTAATAAAAAATATTCTTCCAGTACAATTTCGATGAGGTTTTCACGCCCTTTCTATTGATCCTAAGCATACCGTGGAAAAATAAATGTTTGAACTTCAAAAATGAAAGTAAAAAAGAAATTTGACTTTCTTGGAATAATGGTATATTTTTGCTTTTCAAGAAAAGCGTCCTTCTATTGAAAAAGTCAAATTTATTTTTGACCTTCATTTTTTAAGGTTAAATATTTATTTTTTTATAACTGCTTATGATCAATGTAAATGGCGTAAAAAAACCTATCAAAACAATTTTATAATTTTTTAGGACCTAAAATGTTGCGCAGTTCGACATTTTATTTTCAAAGCATAATTTACAGTTTTCTAATATTTTCAGATATTTTAAAAGTGTTAAAAATGAGCTTCAATGTTTATTTAAACTATTATTTTTTAGTCTATAAATGATCAAAATTGATATTTATTTATCACGGGCTTCACATTCATCCTTTTTGGTTGAAAATTCAACTGTATTGTTGAAAACTTGTTTTTTTTTTATTCAAAACTTTAGTTAAAAATTAATTTCTTTGGTTGAAAATTGAACTATTTTGTTCATAATTCATTTTTTCCTTTGCTAAAAATTTCTTTTTTTAATTGAAAATTTAACTATTACATTTTTTGTTGAAAATTTATCTTTTTTAGTTGAAAATTCAATTATTTGGTTAAAAATTTATGAATTTTGTTGAAAGTTCGTCTTTTATAATAGAAAATTAATCTTCTTGGTTAAAAATTCAACTATTCTGTAGAACATATATGTACTTGGTTGACAATTCGCCTTTTTTAGTTGAGGATTCAAGTATTTTGTTAAAAATTCATCCTTTTTGGTTATAGTCAACAGTTGATAATTCAATTATTTGGCTGAATACAACCGTTTTGTAGAAAGCTCCTCGTTTTGGCTTAAAAATTTAACACTTTGGAAGAAATTTGTTTTCTTTATGGACTAAAAGATCTTTCTTAATTGAAAATTCAACTCATGTAAAACTTTTTGTTCATTTTAGCTATTTTTAATTTGAATGACAACACAACAGAGCAAAAAATTAACAAATTAATTAATTTTGAAACAAATATTTAAATTTTGCATTGAAAAATATCAATTTTTAACAATAAATTAAATAGTTAAACTTTTAGTTGGAAAAACTAATTTTCAACAAAAAATAACGGGTTTTCAAGAAAAAAGTTCAATTTTCAACCTAAGTGATGAATTTTAAACCAAAAAGATGAGTTCTCAACTAAAACAATGAATCTTCAAATGAAATAGTTGAGTTTTCAACAACAACAAATTAATTTTTACTAAAAAAGATAAATTTTTAACCAAAACTTAAAAAATTAAATTTTAAGTTAAAAAAATTAATGTTCAAACAAACAGATGAATTTTCAACTAAAATTATGGAATATTCTATTGAAATAAGTTAAATTTTCAGATAAAAAAATTACTTTCCACAAAAACCTAACTTTCTACAACAAAAAAACTAACTTAAAAAAAAACTTACAGTTTTAAACAAAGTGATGAATTTTCGACTAAAATTGTAAATCTTAAAATGGAATAGTTGAATTTTAAGCCAGAAAGATGAATTTTCAACTAAAATTATGAATCTTCAACTAGAATAGTTGAATTTTTTATCAAAGAGATGAATTTTCAACCGATAAGATTAATTTCTACCAAAAAAGAAGAATTTTCAACTAAGATCATTTTTCAACCAAAAATTGAATGATTAAATTTTTTAGTCAAAAAATGAATATTTAACAAAAGACATAAATTTATAAATAAAATTATGGAATATTAAACTGGAATAATAGTTACATTTTCAGTTCAAATAAATAATAATTTTCAACCAAAAAAGAAACAAATTTTTAACAAAGCTGTTAAATTTTCGGCAAAAAAATTCCTTTTGATCCAAAGAAAAAAAAAGTTTTAGAACAAATAGCTTATATTTCAACCAAAGAAATGCATTTTTAATTAAAATTAAAATGAGGAACCTTTAACCAAAAAGAAATCATGTTTAAAAAAAGAGTTTAACTTTCAAACAAGTAATTTTATTTTAACCTAAAAGATGAATTTGCAACTGAAATGATGAATATTTAACTGGAATACTTGAGTTTTTAACAGAAAAGAAGAATTTGTAAACAAGAAGATTAACTTGCAAAGAAAACGATAATTTTCTACCAAAAACAATCGATTTATACCAAAAAGATGGATTGTCTACAAAAGGCGAATTTTTCACAAAATACATAAATTTTTAAACAACTAGTTAAATTTCTAAATAAAAAATATCTATTTTCAACCAAAAATAGAATGGTTACATTTTCTGTTAAAAGTGTAATTCCCAACAAACAAAAAAACGGATTTTCAAAAAAATAGTTAATTTTTCTACTGGACTAGTTAAACATTTAGTTAGAAAAATTGATTTTCAATAACGTAGTTACATTTTCAACCAGAGATGAATTTTCAATTAAAATGATGAATCTTCAACCAAAAAAATTATTTTTAACAAAAGAGTTTAACTTTTAACTAAAGAAAGATGAATTCGCAACGAACAATCTAACGAAATTTTCTATTATAATTCAGCAATATTTCTTCTTTGAAACACTACTTCTACTCTAAAAACTAATTTCTTCATCTAAAATTTGGAAGAGGGAACTTTCAAATTGTGACGAATTCTGACTTGGTACAGGGATTCTCTTAAATTCCTTTCTTTTAAATCCCAATGAGAATTCTTTTAAGAAATTCCCGTTCCATGTCGGAAATTTCCTGTTCCAAGTGAAATTATATTTCTTTACGGAAACTCCCTGTCCTAAAATAAAAACGATAACTATTTTCTAAAATTCCCTGTTCCAAGTCAGGATAAATTAGGATTAAGCGAATAAAACGTGATAAATATATTTTTTGAAAAAATTGAGAAAAAGATTGTTTTTGTATGTTTAAAATATCATCAATTCGATTATTTTACCATTAATCCATTTCCCTTTCGAGGTAAGCGTGAGGAAGGGACTCATATGGGGAGGAGTATACACTTTTAGATTGATCTAGAAATCCCGTGTTACTTATTTAAATAACACTTCCGTTCCGCAACACTGCTCCGACCCAGGTTGCTGATCAATCTCTCCAGCGATCACCCCAAGTGAAGAGCCTCACAAAGTCATCATATGAAGCTCCCCACTCGGGCCCATTAGTATCCAAGGTCTTTTGTTTCAGGCGTCATTCACCTCTACTGACACTCTTTTTATAAACTATTTGTCGCCACAATTTTCTGTCCTGATAATGGAAAAACATAAAAATTCAATAATAAAGTATGATTAGAGAAAACTGAGATAATCTGAAAAATCTGCGACTGTAGATAAAGTAAATATCACTTTTCAAAATTGACCTGCATGAATTGGCTTGCATGAAAAAATGCATGGACGTGAAGGAAGCTAGAGTAGTATGCCAGGACAGAAAAGCGTGACGACAAATAGTTTGTAAACAGAGTGACAATAGAGTGAAAGGCGCCTGAAACAAAGACCTTGGATACTAATGGGCCCAAGTGGGGAGCTTCACATCATAGCTTTGTGACTCTTCACTTGGGGGTGATCGCTAGAGAGATTGATCAGCAACCTGGGTCATAGCAATGCTGCAGAACGAACGTGTCATTCAAATAAATAACCCGAGAATTCTAGATCAATCTAAAAAATCTATACCCCCTACCTCACATTACTTTTTTCCTTACCGAGCAAGTCACGCCTACTCCGAAAGGGAAATGGCTTAATGGTACAATAATAATAAATTAAAATATTGAAAACTTGAATTTTTTGCGATCAGAAGTGAATTCCCGGTTCTCCGGTCAAGTCGCCACCCTGAAAAATCACAAAGGACGAGAATATAAAAATTATTTACCATTGCAAACAGCCAGGAGTCCAATAAGAGTGACCAGGATCATCATCCTTGTGCAGCCGAAGCCCGGCGCTTCGAATTGAGGCATCATCAGAAAATCTTTTCACGCGGGTATCTCATGGACTCGGTAGTTTCTCCTCGTCCTTCCAGGGTATTATCTGTCACTTCCTGGATCAGGGACAAAGAGGAAGGTAGAATCTTCACCACGGCCAATTAGAACATGCAAATAACGATGAACCATGTAACGATCACGAAGCCGCAATATCCGTCCTCATATAGCCCCGCTATATTCTATCTGAGACACGTCGTTGTCGCTGTCTGCAATTTAGAGCGAAGGTGTTTCCGGTAGCTTCAACTTAATTCTCACTCGATGACACCCGCAAAGTTCCAGGCACAATAATCAAAATTTCTCAAGGCTTTTTTTTTTCTTTCCGCCTTATTTAGCAATCGTTTTACGTGACTGAACAAACAGCTGCTCAGACGATCGTCACTTTGAAACAATTTTAAATATTCGGTATACGTCGGCGAATTCCGGGGAGACACCTGTTATGTGAAAACGTCAAACTTGAGATGAAGAGTGAAAAAGCGTTCTTGGTTTTTCTAATTAAGTCCTCAGGCTTTTTTCCGATTTTTCGTTCCAGTTCGTGTTTAGAGTCTAGGACGCACTATTCTTATGCGCACAAGGACTCGAAGCACTTCTTTTTGACACAAAAACGATTTGGGTTAATGAGCGGAAAACTGTGATAAACTGACGGATTAAGAAAAATTAGAATGTATTATTATTGACAGATGCCTTGCATTAAGGGAAATTTATTTGAAAATAGAGAAATTTTTCATATTATGTATGAGAAATATGTTTATATTAGCGTGACGATATCATAATTATAAATTACATCGAATGCAAATAAAACACATCTTGAACTACAAAAATACACTCCCGACTGAAAGTTTGGATAGACTATGTTTCCAATTTTTTAATTGGGTTTCATATCTTTAATAGAATTTCTAATTTTTTTTACAATAGATTGTCTTAAAAAGTATACAAATCTGCCTTCAATGACCCGTATTTGAATTGTTTTCCATCATTCTGTAGGGAAATATTGCTAAAAAGCACGGGTTTTCAAAATATTTTCAAATTAACAATATTTCAGAAATTATTTACCATTTTTTTAATTTTTAGGGCTCTTGTTAAAGGGTACAATCTGCACTTTTTACGAAGAATATCTACACATTTTTTGGTGCACTTTTACAGATTTGGCAGAGTTAAACTTGATGAAAATAACCTAAAACCTTTGAAAAGTTTAAAAATTATGGTGAATTTTTTATATCTACAGATTTTGCTAGTAAACACAAAGAAAAATTTAGAAATCCAAAAAAAGAATTTTTGAAATTTTAGAACTTTTTTTAAGTGTGCAAAAAAATGTTATGTTTTTTTCTGATTGAGTTAAATGCACACTTTTTTGGAAAAAGTTGAATATGGCGAATCTGGAATTCCTTCAGCTTAAACCAAAGAAAATCGCAAAAAAAATCCAAAATACAAAAATTCCTAAATCACGAAAAAAATTTTTTTCGAAAAAAGCAAAATGATAATATGTTTTTTTGCTTCAAGCTGAAGAAATTCCAGGTTCGACATATTCAACCTTTTCCAAAATATGTGCATATGGCTCCATCTAAAAATTAACATGTTCCTTGAACATTTTATAAAAATTCTAAATTAAAAAAGGATAATCATCCCGAATTTCGTGACGGCAAGACACTTCGATTAAACAAATTAGTTTTTTTTAATTAGCAAAAACTTTGGGAAGACTGAAAAATCCCGAAAAATACAATTCCCGACACTGTAAAATTCCCGAATTGTAAAATTCTCGAATAATAAAATTTACGAATAATAAAATTCCCGTATTGAAAAATTCCCCAATAATAAAATTCCTGAATTATAAAACTCCCCAACAGTTTATAATATTACTGAATTGGGAAATTCCGGGATAATAAAATTCCCGACAGTTTACATATAATATTACCAATTTTGAAAATTCACGAATAATAAACTGCCTGAATGATAAAATCGCCGAACATTTTATAATATTACCGAATTTGAAAATTCCCCAATAATAAAATTCCCGAATAATAAAATGCCCGAAGAGTTGATAATATTACCGAATTGGAAAATTCCCGAATAATAAAATTCCCGACAGTTTATAATATTGCCGAATTTGAAAATTCACGAATAATAAAATTTCCGACAGAAAATTGCCAAATTATAAAATATCCGAACTAGAAAATTCCCGAATTATAAAATTCTCGAATATAAACAATTAAAAATTTTGTTTATAAATATTATTTATTTATTAAAAATACAATATTCAAATATTTTTATAACAAAAAATTACTTCTAATGTTTACAGTTTCTAAAATTATTGTTTGAGTTTATAATAACAATACATGAAAACAATTTTCATCCAGAAATATATATTTTTTAATTATTGTTATTTATTACTCCCTTCCTCACCAAGTGAGTGAAGCTACCCTGAAAGGGATAAGAAAGGCTTAACGGTATAGTAATAAAATTCAAACAATAAGTTTAGAAAGTTTAAACATTAAACTAATTTTTTGTTCAATAAGAATATTTGATTATTGTATTTTTAATCAATAAATAATATTTATAACAAAAGATTTAATTGTTTAAATTCGAGAATTTTATAGTTCGGATATTTTATATTCGGTAATTTTCTGTCGGGATTTTTCAAATTCAGTAATATTATACACTGACGGGCATTTTGTTATTCGGTAATTTTCCGATTCGGTAATATTATAAACTGTTCGGGAATTTCATTTTGCGGGAATTTTATTATTCGGGAATTTTCCAATTCGGAAATTTTATTTTTCAAAAATTTTATTTTTCGGGATTTTTATTATTCGGGAATTTCATAATTCGAGAATTTTATCATTCATGGATTTAATTATTCTGAAATTTTATTTTTCTAGAATTGTGTTATTCGGGAATTTTATTATTCGGAAATTTTAAAGTGTGGGAATTTTTCGGTCGCCCCAAAATTGTATATGCAAAAAATCCGCCATCATTTTTGAACCCATAGGACATTTCTTCTAAATCAAAAATTTGAATCTGTGAATCAAAAAGGAGAACAGAAGATATTAACAGATTTCAATTTTTTTTCTTGTTTCGGATGCCAAAACACAAAATTTTTCCATTAGCTCAAACGATTCGATTAATTTGAGCATTTTTATTTCACCCTACTGTTGCTGTCTTAATAAATGATAATAAAATTGAATTATAAATCACTCAACCTTTGAGTTTTAACATCAATTTTGAATACTAAAACCCTTCAGTAATGTGTAGGTAATTTCTTTAAAAAGTGCAGATTGTTCCCTGATTTTAACCCTAGAAACTTAAAAAATGTTGAATATATTTGAAGATATTAGTAATTTAAAAAGTTGGCGCAAACCTCTGTTTTTTATAGAGATTTTCCTACAGAATGATAAAAAAAATTTCAAAAGAAGTCATTCAGCGTTGATTGATGACCCGGATGCCCACCACGGTACATTTTTTAATGTAAGTGGAGTAAAAATTAAATTTTTGCTTGGGGCCTCCGTTTTGTCGTTATTTAGCTTAATTATAAGCAAATGGTGTATTGAGAATTTATTTACAAATTTTTGTCAAAAAATTATCAACTTGAAAGTATACATAAGTCGCGGGTAACCCAGGGTACCCAGGTACCCACCATATAAAAATTCAACTTTGAGTGGATTATTAATTTCTTATCATTGATTTATGTACGTGAAACGTGTTGAGTAATAATATAAGTGATAATAATTTAATTAATTATTAATTAATAATTAATTATTCGTTACATTCTGTGTGCGGAAATCCGACGTGCAATATTGTGCTTTGGGTTGGAGCATAACCGTTCCGTTCGCAAGGTCCGCTAGGGACAGCAGGTGCATTTTTTTTGTGTTTTGTGAGCTTTTAAGTGTTTTTTGTCTTTGGCACTCATTTTGGATAATTATTGAAAGAAACGACAAGGAAACGATTTCAATTGTAAAGTTATCTGAAAAATTGAAAAAAGGGAGGGAGCACCCGGGTACCCCGGGTGTGCAACGTGGGTAACATTGGGAGTTCACATAAGGGTTAATAGAACATAATTTTAGAAAATGTATAAATTGTTTTAAAGATATGACACCCATTTGTAAATTTTGAAAAATGTCAAAGTATTTTTTTTTATAATTGCTAAAGGCCTTTGTTCTAAAATTCTAAAAATTCAGAATGGAATTAGTGTGAAATATAATATACACAAAAGTCTTGAACTATGACATTTTACCTACATTTTTTCATGCAAACATAATGTTCAACTTTTCGAATGAATGGGTTAAGCATAAATCCACAGAATAATGAACAAAGAGTTGAAAAAAAAACATTTATGGTTATTGATTAGAAGAAGAGTATTTTGCTTCACTGATGAAATCTGAGAGAAATAAATAGGAACTATGAAATCTTCAATTAGAGGTAAATAGACAGTTATTATATCTATAAAATATAAGTTTAAACATGTTATTGGGCTTTAGAAGTATTGCATTAAATGTATTGGTAATAACCCATCAAGCATAATATTTATGTTAAAATTTACATCAATATAAAAAGAATGTTAATATTAAAAATGACTCACTACCAAGGACAAGTAATTAGCAAGTGCATTCTGCATGTAGAAATATTTATATAAGTGGCACACGAATTTATAAATTGAAAAAATATACTAAATTGAAACGTATAATCTAAACAATTTAAAAATAAAATAGTTCAAAATTGTGCAATTTCTAATCGAAAAGGATAATAAAAGGAATAATTTCAGATTGCAGATCTTCAAAATTAATAATTTGGAATATTAATTTATGGAAATATTGCTACTATAGAAGGTCAGATATTCCCCCAAAACAGCAATAATTAGTAGCTATCACGACCAAAATTAAAGGCCAAATTTGAATTTTATCCCAATATGTAATTTTTAAATAAATCTCTCAGTAAAAAATAAAGAAATTAATAACGTTCCTCTGGCTAATAAATCAGACATTATAAATTTCCAAAATCCAAAAGGCTCACTGCAGCTATAAACAACATTTCAAATATTAAATCACAGCAAAAAATCATTAATAATATGAATAGAATGACATCAACTTTTCTTAGAAAAACAATCATTAAACGATGACACAGTAACACAGTAAGGAAAACAACACAAGTGGGTTTTACGAATAATGCAAGGCAAGCATTCAAAACGTTTCAACATACGAGGAAAACACCAAAATAAATCAAACACCTGGATTTCCGAGTCTCATTAAATAAAAAAGAACACTATTTTATCACTTCATAGTTCACGCTCGTCAAAACTTTGTAAATAAAAAAGTACAATTTGTAGATAATGATCGTACTTTAAATAATACAGTCACGCTAAACAAACATTTGACATTTAAAGGAGAAAAATTGGTTAAAATAGGCACAATTTCACATTCTACCTTTGAGAAAATGTTTTTTTGGTAACTTTTCAAAGTCAGCGGAAAACTGATATGAATTGGCGATATGTAAAATCCGGGTTCACCGAACAGAGGTGGCAAGAGCGCCGCAAGCAAGTCGCGTGTTCGGTGTTGCGCGCGAGACTGCATCGACGGACGGGACCGGGACGGACGTCCATGGGTTCGCGTTTCTGATATTGAACCCGCGTGGGGGTTCGTTGGGACCCCTGCAGTCCCTTCTTTCCGCGATAGTTTCGATCCCGTTGTCGTCGCCGAGATGCTCGCCCATGCCCCATACCGACCTCCTCCTCCGAGTATGGGACCCTCCTCCGAGGATGGGACCGATGCGATGGGATCAGGGGAAAGACCCCTGCACCCTCCTGCTACCAAGAGACCATGAGTCAAGAGCTCAAGACAAACGATACGTCGCTACCGGACCAAGGAATTTGCACGAGGAATTCGATCGGAATCCGATCTTAATGGGGCCCGGAGCTCGGTGCAGCTCGTCCCAGAAAAAGAGACACGTACCTCTTTCGCCCCTCTTTCGCTTTCATCTTCATTTTTTGATTTCATCTCGCCAAGCTTCAGGCACTTTCCGTACTTTTTTATTCATCTTTTCAGATTTTCCTATTTTTTTGTTTAAACACAATAGATATTGTGTTTATGACATCCCGTGTAGAAAATTATCGGGGCAGACTTGCGCCCGGTTAGGGTACTGTCTAGACCGTCTAATCTAGATGGTCTTTTCGGACCCTAATCTGGTGCTGGCTAGCCTGTCTAAACCTTTTTGCACGTTTCCAAAAATAACCAGGGTGTTTAAAAGTACCAAAGGCGAAAAAGGAACATTAAAAAAAACGATTTTTTTTCTCATGATCTAGTCAGTCTTTTCTGGCCCCAATCGGGTGCTGGCTAGCCCCATCATGGCGAAACAATTTTCTAAGTGTCTAATTGAAATATCTTTTTGCACATTTCCAAAAAAATCCAGGGTGTTTTCTTTCCTCATCTTCTAGTCAATCTTTTGAGGCCCTGATCGGGTGCTGGCTAACTTAACATGACAAAAAATTTTCCAAGCGTCTGATCCAAATATTTTTTTGGACATTTCCGAAAAAGACAGGATTTTTAAAAGCATCAAAAACAAAAAGTAAATACTGAAAAACTGATTTTTTTTTCATCATCTGGTCAGTCCTTTCGGCCCCGAATCGGATGCTGGCTAGCCCATCAGGATCAAAAAAATTTCTAAGTGTCTCTTTCAAATAGTTTTGTGTACATTTCTAAAAAGAGCAAGGGTGTTTAAATGTATCAAAAATGAAAAATGAACTATAAAAAAAAGACATTTTTTTCCTCATCATCTAGTCAGTCTTTTCAGGCTTAGATCGGGTGCTGGCTAGGTCATCATGGCCAAACATTTTTATAAGCGTCTAACTCAAATATTTTTTCGCACATTTCCAAAAAAGCCAGGAATTTTAAAAGTGTCAAAAATGAAAAAGGAAATCTAAAAACAAATGAATTTTTTTCCTCATCATCTAGTCAGTATTTTGGGGCCCTAATCGGGTGCTGGCTAGCCCGTCAGGACCCAAAAGATTTATAAGTGTAACATTAAAATACTTTTTTATACATTTCTAAAAAGAGCAAGGGTGTTTAAAATAATAAAAAATGAAAAATGGAACTTAAAAAAATGAATTTTTTTCCTCATCATTTGGTCAGACCTTTCGGCCCCTAATCGGGCGCTGGCTAGCCCATCAGGACAAAAAATGTCTAAGTGTCTCGTTCAAATATTTTTGTGTACATTTCCAAAAAAAGCTAGGGTGTTGAAATGTATCAAAAATGAAAAATGAACTCTAAAAAAAAGAAATTTTTTTCCTCATCATCTAGTCAGTCTTTTCGGGCTTTGATCGGGTGCTGGCTAGCTCATCATGGCCAAACATTTTTATAAGCGTCTAACTTAAATATCTTTTCGCACATTTCCAAAAAAGCCAGGAATTTTGAAAATGTCAAAAATGAAAAATGAAAAATGAAATCTATAAAAAAATGAATTTTTTTCCTCATCATCTAGTCAGTCTTTTGGGGCCCTAATCGGGTGCTGGCTAGCTCGTCAGGACCCAAAAAATGTATAAGTGTAACATTCAAATTCTTTTTTTATACATTTCTAAAAAGAACAAAGGTGTTTAAAATAATAAAAAATGAAACCTAAAAAAATGAAATTTTTTCCTCATCATCTGGTCAGTCCTTTCGGCCCCTAATCGGGTACTGGCTAGCCCATCAGGACCAAAAAAATTTCTAAGTGTCTCATTCAAATATTTTTGTGTACATTTCCAAAAAAAGCTAGGATGTTGAAATGTATCAAGAATGAAAAATGAACTCTAAAAAAAAGAAATTTTTTTCATATCATTTATACAGGCTTTGAAATAATTTTTAACGTCAACCATCTAAAATAGGTTTTCACAAGACCCTAGATAGTACTTAAAAATCCAAAAAATGGCCAAATCAATAAAATAATTAAATAAATTACCTATTAAAAAGCGTTTCACAAACCTAAAACGATTTTTAATAATTTTTTATTTTATTCTACTTATTCGCAATGAAAAAAGAGTATACGAATTAATTCCGATCTCAGAAAAAAAATTTCTAAGAAGTCACGGATAATATCCGTAACTTCGTGGAAAATATTACTATCAAATATTATTTGAATTTTGACGTCCATTTTTCTCGGAAACAACGAATGCATACAAATTTTAACAAAAAAGTTTGCACATCTAAAAAAGTTATACAAAAAATGCCTCTTGCTCTTTTTTGTAATATCTTGCATCGTTTAGGAGAAAAAATCCAAAATTCCATTTTCTGAAAAAAAGTCTTCTGGTTTAAAAAATGGTTTAGTCCGCATAAAATAGGAAGTCTTCCTTAAGCAGAAACTTTTAAAAAATATTACAAAAAATAAAAAAGGTGGGCTTTTCAAAAAATCCCTTTTTCATATTTTCAAAATTCGAAGCCAAAAATGTGGAGGATTTTCTGCAAAACCCCACCTTTTTCATTTTCTGCAATATTTAAAAAAATTGTGCTGATATAAGAAAGGCATCCTATCAGTAAAACGGACCAGGATCCGTAAAGAAAATTTGAATATCTGATATAGGTAAAAAACTATAGAATTTTAAATAAAAAATCGTTGATTTTTTGACAAAAAGGATGTCAAGATTCAAATATCCGTAACTTTGTGATGAACATTGAATGATGCACTTCTTGAAAAACTAGTTTTATTTTTAAAAAAAGAATTTCTATGCAAATTTTGTGATCTACAATTAATAATAGTGTGAAATAAAAACAGTTTACAGATCATGAATGTAAAATTCTTTATTAAATTACATAAATTAAAATATAATTTTTAAGTTTGAAAACACTTTTGAATAAGAAAATAAAAAACTATCTAAAGCCTTTGGGAATTTAAAATGATGTATGAAAAGTTTTATAAAAAAAGTAACGCCAAAAAATGGTTGAAATGTAAAAAATGGCCTAAAAAATGCTATCAAAACTGTAGAAGACCAAACTTTTTTGACAATATTAAAAGATATTAAAAGCATCGACATTTTTTTAACCTTAATTTTCTTTTTTAAAAAGCACAGCTTTCTGTTAAGTCGAATATGAAACAATAAAATAGTCCAAATTCGAAAAAAGTGACATTCAGTTTTGACCTTTACTTTTAAAGGTCAAATATTTATTTTTTTCGAAAAATGCTTATGATCAGTGAAAATCTTTTAAAAAATCCTATCAAGACTGATGAAGACATACTTTTGTTTTATTAATATTAAAAGAGTTTTAAATCATCGAAAAAAACGGCACCCTCAAAATAGCTACTTAAAGATAATTTTTATAAATAAAGAAATGTTGGCCCACTTTTAACTCTTAATTTCCATGAAGAAAAAAAGCTCAGCTTTCTGTTAAGTCAAAGATGAAACAAAAAAAAGAAGTGTTTACACGTACCGAAAAAATCTGGCTATTTGTACCGAAAAAATCCGGCTATTTGTACAGAAATTTTGGTATGCGTAGCCACGGCCAAAAAAAAAGTTTGAAGATCAAATCTTTTTTTTTTAATAATGTTTATGATCAGTGTAAATGTGTTGAAAAATTCTATCCATACTACAAAAGACAAACTTTCGTTTTATAGATATTAAAAGTGTTACAAGTTGCTGAATTCAATTGTATCCCCAAAAAACCCAAAAATAGCAACCCCTCCTTCTCGGTAAATATTTGTCCAAATGGTAAATTTTTTTCCCATAAATGTAAACGCCATATGTGTCGACGAATTTTCTAGATTACTCTAAAAAATTCAAGAATATTGTAGCAATTGATTGACATTTCTATAAGGTTCTAAACAATCTTCTGAAATATTTAAAACCATTCTGGAATGTTTCAGAATTTTCTAGGATATTTTAGATTATTTTGGAATGTTCTGGAATGTTCTAGAATGTTCTTAATGTTGTGAATAACCAAAAAGAGTAAAAAGTCTCGAAAGAGGTATTTCTTAGCAGATATGCTTAATTTCTTATGGTTGGATGTTTTAAAATATGTTTTAAAATAACAAGAATCAAAAACGAACCAAAAGCTTTCTCGGAATTTACAGGAATTTAAAATTTTTGGAAATATTCCAAAGAAACGTAGAAGACTTAAAAATAAAATAAGAAAAATATTCAGATTTTAATTGATAATTCAAAGTAAAGATCACGTAATAATCTAATTTTGAATTTAATCGTTATTTCTGATTCACTATAATGGTAGAAATATTCGCAAATTCGCCATTTCAATTATATATGTCCAAATTATTAACGAATTCATTGAATGAATGTTGCCTATAATTTTGAAGTTATCGCTAAAACCATTTCACCAATATTCAAGACAAAAATACTTTCAGTGCCACTTTTTGGGCAATATTTCCTTGTTTCAAAAATTCATTATCGTCTCGAAGTATGTGGAAAACCTTGAATATGCATTGCACATAAAAATTCCAATTGTAGAAAGTAGAGCAATAAATAAAACTTTTCGTTCGAAAATTGAGTGCTTTCATTTTAAAAAGCTCCACATAAGGAAATACCCATAAACTTCATATATATTTCATGGCTGAAACTGAAAATATGGGTTACTGGAACGCTTTTCTGTTCATCATTGTAAATCTTATCAGAGCTAACATAATTCTGCGAACCTACTTTATGCCCTGATAGCGTGAAATGACGGTAAATGTTTTTCAGACGTTCTGTCCAGACTTTATCGTCCAGAAGACCTTAAATCAATTTACGATGAGTTTATACTACCAAGAAGATCTTTCAAGGGAAAACGAACGAAATATACTGTAAAGTGCTCAGTTGATGATTTCTTAAAACTACTATAAAGATTGAGTCTCCGTAGAACTATTCTTCAAATTTTTATATTGCTTTCATTATTAGGTTACAACCCGTGGAGAAATTGCCCAATTTGAGCATGATTCCCGACGTGGCCCCGATCGGGTTAGCCCAATGCGGCCCTGATCATGGCTACTTTTGTGGTCCTGGTCGGGGCCACATCGGGCTACCCTTTATTAATTCATAGTTAGTTTATCAATTAGGATTAATTAAATTTAAAATTACTCCCTGTCTTAATTAGTGAATATTCAACTAATTTTTATTTCAGTGACTAACCTAAAATTAAGTAGTTAAAATTAACTTCTCATATGCAAAGAATATAAGAAACGGGAAAAAAATAAAAAATGCTTGAATTCATTCGAACAAAATGTCTAAAAATGTATGTTTACGGACTGTTTATGTACGCATTAAATTAGTTAATAAATATACAATTATCAAGTTAGTATTAATTATTGTAGGTATTTTTTTAATCTGTTTAGAGTTTATACTTATTTAGATTTGAATTTGCCGCGCTAATCTCGAATGTATTCGATTAGTCTTCCGTTCGATTATTTGGCAACGAACGCACGAAAGGAAGAAAACTTTGTAAAAGTGACGAACAGTAAACAGATAAACCGGTAAAGTCATGTGGATAAATCGCTTTAAATAATTCTCAATTCAGCTCGTTAATCATTTACGCAAAGTTTTTAGACCGTTCATATCAAACTAGAATTATCCAGCTCTCTGAGATTTCCGACAATGAACTTTGAGAAAGCGTCGACAACTTTTTGGCATTATAACCTCACTTTTTTATACTTTGCTCCACGTGCCGAAAAACTTTTCCATCAAATATTCGAATTTTTAAGAAGAAGAACAAATTTTTCAGAAAGCAGTTGTTCCTTGGTCAAAAAAGTTTATTTACATCTGAGAAAGCTAACTTTTCTGCAATGAAAGCTGATTTTTCAACAAAAGAGTAATGTTTTTAAGCTGAAAAGTCTAATATTATAGAAAACAGTGACTTTAAAATAAATCAATAAATCAATCTTTAACAGAAAAGATCATTTTCAATAAAAAAGATAAATTTTTAACACTATAGTAAAAAAGTTGAACTTTTAACAAACGAGAATAATTTTATACCCACAAGGATATGATTTTTCAACAAAATATATGAATTTTTAACAAGATAGTTGAATTATCAACAAAAGTCGAACTTTCAACAAACAACAATAATTTTTTATCCAGAAAGACGACTTTTGAACAAAAAATATGAATTTACTACCAAATCGTTGAATTTTCCACCAATAAGTTAAATTTTCAACAAACAAGATTGATTTTATACCCAAAAAGACGACTTTCCAACCAAATTCTTAAATTTCCTACCAAATAGTCGAATTTTTATCTCATAAACTGAAAAAGGAATAGTTAAATTTTCAGATAAAAACTCTGATAAAAAATGAACTTTGAGCATAAGTACCAATTTTCAACAAAATTCTTACATTTTTAACCAAAAAGGATAAAATTTCGACCAAGAAGATTAATGTTCTATCAAAAAAGATGAATTTTCAACAAAATACATGAATCTAACGACAAGTTTCAGAATATTTTTCAAAATATTTATATAATGTTTCATATTCTTAATTAATTCTTTACTTCTTTATTAAATAAATTATATTTTAATAATATTCTTATAAATGCAAATTAGAATGGGCCTGTTCAGGGCCAGATCGGGCCTTCCTTATGGATACCCCAGTCAGGCCCTGATCAGATTAGGCGTTTCATTTCGAGTCTGGCCCTAACTGGGATACCAGATTTTGCCAGATCTGGCCCCGACCAGGGCCACTCTGAAATTTCTGCACGGGAAATTAACTCGGTGCCTTTATTTTGATTTCTTGTAACACTTCGTCAAACTTGAATTTTTGCCCCGTCCTTGAAACACAATATAATAGGTGGCGGTCCTGCGGACTTAATCTCAAAAATCAGTAGTGAATGCAATGGCGTCCAACAAGGAGCATTTGGGATACTGCATTCTTTTTGCATTCAAATTTAAAAAATTACCATTGTGAAATCTCTGCAACTACTTTTTGCAGTTTTATGTGTCACCGCACCTTCTCCTAAGGCTGACCAAATAATTTCGGTCGACTGAGCTGCATTTTTTAAAAATTGGAATGCAAAAAGAAAACAATGTCTCCAATATTCCTTGCCGGACACCACTGTATTCACTAATGATTTTTGAGGTTAAGTCCGCAGGGCCGCCCCCTATAATATTGTGTTTTAAAGCTTAAGGTTTGCCCTTAAGAGAATTTAAAGAATTTATTGTTTAAACCAATATATATCATAATTAATGCATTTATTTTCACAAAAACATTCTAGAATTTAAAAAAACCTATTTTTTTAATACAGAGTTGCTACAGATCAGGTCATTCCAGAAAGTGAGGGAGTGTCAGGGAAAACATGACACAGTTAGGGAATTGTTGATAGACTAAAGTTGAAGTTACTTTTATTGTTATGTTTCAAAATCGCAACCATTTAATTGAAAATTAATCTCTTTTGTTTGAGAATTCAAACTATTTTGTTGAAAATTCATCTTTTTTGGGTGAATTAAACTATTTTGGGTATAAAATGAAAATTCCTTTTTGGTTGAAATTTTAAATATCACGTTTTTCGTCGAGAATTCATCTTTTTTGGTTGAAAATTCAACTACTTAGTTGGAAGTGGAACTACTCTGTTAAAAATTCATTTATTTCGTTGAAGATTTATCATTTTAGTTGAAAAACCTTTTTTTTTTTGTTCAAAATTTAATTACTTTATTGAATATTTGGTTTAAATTTCCTCTATTGTATTGAAAATTTGAATTTTTTGGGAGAATATTTCATCTTCTTGGTGACTAACTCATTTTTATGGTTGAACATTTCGGAAAAAATTCAAATATTTGTTTGAACATTCATGTACTTTGTTAAAAATTCATCTATTTTGGTAGAAAATTCATCTTATTAGTTGAACATTGATTTTTTGGTTGAAAATTAGTTTTTTCTTATTTAGAATTAATTTTGTTAACAGAAAATGTAACTGTTTCATTTTTTGCCGAAAATTTATCGTTTTTGATAGAAATTTAATCTTCTTAGTTGAAAATTATACTATTTCGTTGAAAATTTATTTTAATGTTATTTAAAATTTATTTTTCAAATTTAAAATGTAACTATTTCATTTTTGGTAGAAAACTGATGAGTTTACTTAAAAATTCAGTTGAACTATTCCATGTTTTTGTGGAAAATTAACCTTTTTTGATATTAATGTAATCTGTCTCGTTAAAAAATTATCTGTTTTGTAGTAAATTTAACTATTCTATTTTTGGTTAAGAATTAATTTGTTTGGTTGAGAAAAAAACTGTTTAGATGAAAATTCGTTTTTTTTTTGGTTGATAGAAAATTCATCTTTTGGGTTGAAAATTCCACTATTTGGTCCAAAATTCATATTTTCGGTTGAAAATTCATCATTGTGATTAAAAATTAATTTCTTTGTTTGAAAATTCGTTTCTTTTTAGTTGAAAATTAATTTTTTTTATTTGAAGATGTAACTATCCCATTTTGGCTTGAAAATTTATATTTTTAGTTGCAAAATATGTAATTTTGCTGAAAACTCGCTTTTTGCTTAAAATTTACATTTCTAACAGCAAATTGAACTATTCTACTTTTGGTTTGTAAATTTATCTTTTTTGGTTTAAAAAATTTATATATTTCATAGAAACTGTATATTTTTTGGTAGAAAATTCATCTTTTGGGTTTAAAATTGAATCATTTTGTTGAGAATTTATTTTTTTTTTGCTGAAAATTGATTGTTTTAACTGGAAATTAAATTCTTCTATTTTTAGCTTAAAAACCTTTTTTTTGTGAAAAAATATGTATTTTGTTGAAAATTCTTTTTTTTTTTTTTGGTTAAACATTTATTTTTCTCTCATTTTAACTATTCTAATTTTGGTTGAAAATTGATCTTTTCTAGATGAAAATTCATGTACTTTATTGAAAATGAGTCTTTTGGGTTGAAAATTCAACTAACTATTTCAGAAAAAATTTATATTTTTGGTTGAAGATTCATCATTTGAATTAAAAATTCATTTCTTGGATTGAAGATTTATCTTTGTACTTGAATACACAACTAAAAAGTGTTTAAAATCTATTTCGAGACCATTTTTTTTGCATTAACATTATTAATCTTCTAGGTGTATGGTTGGTTTTATACCTAAAAGAATGTGGGTATTGTGATATTGTAGCAACCTGTAATAAGGCACTGTTTAATGCGAATAATATGTTTTCCATTACTTTGACTTCTTTTATCATTTAAATTTAGCGCCCTTTCTCATTTGAATCGATACATTTTCCCGCGAAATTTAAATAATGTAATTATTATTAATAAATATAGCAAATACGATTTCCTAAATCCTAATTCAAAATGCTCATAAATGCTCATTAAATTCTCAAAGCACATAAATGTCGCGGATATTCTCATGCTCGTGAGAATTTAGAACACTATTCGCCCTGGGAAAAAATTCAAGTTTGACCAAGAGTTACAAGACATCAAAGTAAAGGCATCGAATTAATTTGTAGACCTAATACTTTACTCAAATTTTATCAAAAATTGAAAATAAGTAAGCTCTCTTTTCTCGTCAGTATAAACATTAAGAAAACATTCAATATACAAGTATAAATATTTGGTTAAAAAAGGCTACTTCTGTACGTCTCAGTTTTTTCAAATTGCATTTTTTTGCACTTGTATTCATAAAACCATCTGAATATTCGTATTTAGTTTAGAAAGCTGTTTGATCAATACTGCGACAATAAATTCGATGGTATTGGCATAATATTAGTATACTTTTTCTTGCCGATGTGTCGTACGTGTGCACCTATACATTTAAAATACGTCAAACGATCGATTTTATCACCGTTAAAAATCAAGAATTCACTCTCCCTGAATACGCGAAAAGAATTAATATATTGATTGAGAATTCAACTATTTGGTTGAAAATTTGTCTTTTTTAGTCGAAAATTCAAATATTTGGTTGAAATTTCATGTATTTTGTTAAGAAATGGTCTTTTTTATGGAAAATTAATTCAGTTAATCCAGTTAAATATTCATTATTGTAGTTGGAAATTCATATTTTTGGTTTGAAATAAAACTACTTGGTTGAAAGTCGAACTCTTTTGTTAAAAAATCATCTTTTTGGTTTAAAATTCATCTATTCTAGTTGAAGATTCACCATTCTGGTTGAAAATTCATCATTTTGGTTGAAACTTTTTTTTTGTAGAAAATTCATTTTTTTAACTGAAAATTTAATTATTCCAATTCTGATTGAAGACTGATCTTCTTTCGTTCAAAATTCAACTACTTGGTTAGAAAATGATCTTTTTCAGGTGAAAATTCAACTATTTGGTTTGGGAATTCACGTATTTTTTTGAAAACTCATTTTTTTTTTTGGTAGAAATTAATCTTCTTGGTAGAAAATTCATGTTATAGGTTGAAAATTCAACTATTTCAGTTAAAGATTCATCTTTGTATTTGAAGATTCATCATTTTGGTTCAAAATTAATTTTTTTAACTGCAAACTTAAATATTCCTTTTTTGATAAAAAATAATTCTTTCTGTTTGAAAATTAATCTTTTTGATTGGAAATTCACCTTTTTGGTTGAAAATTAAAGTATTCCTGTTAAATATTCATCATTTTAGTTGAAAATTCATCATTTTGTTTGAAATTTTTTTTTCGGTTGAAAATTAATTTTTTGAACTGAAAATTCCATTATTTCGTTTCAAGTTGAAAACTGATCTTCTTCAGTTCAAAATTCAACTACTTGGTTAGAAAATGGTATTTTTTAGTTAAAAATTTAACTATTTGGTTGGGAATTCATGCATTTTATTAAAAATTTATCTTTTTGGTAGAAATTAATCTTCTTGGTGGAAAAATCATCTTACTGGTTGAAAATTCAACTATTCTAGTTAAAAATTCATCATTGTAGTTGAAAATTCATATTTTTGGTTTGAAATAAAACCACTTGTTTGAAAGTCGAACTCTTTTGTTAAAAAATCATCTTTTTGGTTTAAAATTCATCTATTCTAGTTGAAGATTCACCATTCTGGTTGAAAATTCATCATTTTGGTTGAAATTTTTTTTTTTTTGTAGTAAATTCATTTTTTGACCTGAAAATTTATTTATTCCATTTCTGATTGAAAACTGATCTTCTTTCGTTCAAAATTCAACTACTTGGTTAGAAAATGATCTTTTTCAGTTGAAAATTCAATTATTTGGTTTGGGAATTTATGTTTTTTGTTGAAAATTCATCTTTTTTGGTAGAAATTAATCTTCTTGGTAGAAAATTCATCTTAAAGGTTAAAAATTCAACTATTCCAGTTAAAGATTCAATATTGTATTCGAAGATTCATCATTTTGGTTGAACATTAATTTTTTTAACTGCAAATTCAAATATTCCTTTTTTGATAGAAAGTAATTCTCTTTGTTTGAAAATAAATCTTCTTCATTGAAAATTCACCCTTTTGGTTTAAAATTAAAGTATTCCTGTTAAATATTAATCATTTTAGTTGAAAATCATATTTTTGGTTTGAAATAAATCTTCTTGGTTGAAAGTTAAACTTTTTTGTTAAAAATTCATCATTTTGGTTTAAAATTAATCTATTCTAGTTGAAGATTCATCATTTTAGTTGAAAATTCATCATTATTTGGTTGAAATTTTTTTGTCGATTGAAAATTAATTTTTTCAACTGAAAATTTATTTATTTCATTTCAGGTTGAAAACTGATCTTCTTCAGTTCAGAATCCAACTTCAAAATTCATCATCTTATTGGTTGAAAATTCAACTATTCCAGTTAAAGATTCATCATTGTAGTTGAAAATTAATTTTTTTAACTGAAAATTAAACAATTCCATTTTTGGTGGAAAATTGATCTTTTTTAATTTAAAATTCAAATATTTAGTGGAAAATTTGTCTTTTTTAGTTGAAAGTTGAAACAGTATTGAAAAATCCTCTTTTTTGGTAGAAAATCAATCTTTTTGTTCGAAAATTAATTTCTTTGTTTGCAAATTCACCTTTTTGGTTGAAAATTAGAGTATTCCAGTTAAATATTCATTATTTTGGTTGAAACTTCATCTTTTTGATTTGAAATACAACTACTTGGTTGAAAGTTAATCTCTTATATTAAAAATCAATCTTTTTGGTTTAAAATTTATCTTTTCTAGTTGAAAATTCATCATTTTAGTTGAAAATGCATCATTTTGGTTGAAAATTTGCTTTTTTCGTTCAAAATTAATTTGTTTAACCTTAATCGAAAATTTAATTATTCCATTTCTGGTTGGAAACTGATCTCTTTTAGTACATGATTAAGCTATTTGTATAGAAAATGATATTTTTTATTCAAAAATTCAACTATTTTGTTCGAAATTCATATATTTTGTTAAAAATTCATCCTTTTTTGGTTTAAATTCGACTATTCCAGTTAAAAATTCATAATTTTAAAAGTTTCGTTGAAAATTAATTTCAACTAAACATTTAACAATTCCATTTTTGGTTGAAAGTTCAACCATTTCGTTGAAATTTCATGTATTGAAAAATCCTCTTTTTTTTATAAAATTATCTTTTTGCTCGAGAATTAAATTTCTTGTTTGGAAATTCATCTTTTTCGTTGAAAATTGAAGTATTCCAGTCAAATATTCACCATTTTGGTTAAAAATTCATCATTTTGGTTGAAAATTTGTTGTTTTTTTTTTGGTTCAAAATTAATTTGTTTAACCTTAACCGAAAATTTGATTATTCCATTTCTGGTTGAAAACTGATCTCTTTTAGTTGATAATTAAGCTACTTGTATAGAAAATAATATTTTTCATTTCAAAATTCAACTATTTCGTTCGAAATTCATATATATTTTCATGAAAATCCATCCTTTTTTGGTTAAAATTCAACTATTCCAGTTAAAAATTCATAATTTTAGTTGAAAATTGAAAAGTTTGGTTGAAAATTAATTTCAACTAAAAATTTAACAATTCCATTTTTTGTTGAAAGTTCAACCATTTCGTTGAAATTTCATGTATTGAAAAATCCTCTTTTTTTAATAAAATTATCTTTTCGTTCGAGAATTAAATTTCTTGTTTGGAAATTCATCTTTTTCGTTGAAAATTGAAGTATTCCAGTCAAATATTCACCACTTTGGTTGAAACTTCATATTTTTGGTTTAAAATAAAAGTACTTGGTTGAAAGTTAAACTCTTTTATTTAAAATTTATATTTTTGGTTTAGAGTTCATCTATTCTAGTTGAAGATTCATTTTTACATTCTCATCCTGAGAAGGTATTGGTTTTATGCGAAAAATGACTTTCGCGGATTTCGTCAAATGTCGACGTTTTGAGGCCCCCTGAGTTTTAGTTGAAACTTCATTAATTTGATTGGAAATTCATCATTTTGATTACAAATTAATTTTTTTTATATGAAAATTTAACTATTCCATTTTTGGTTGAAAATTGATATTTTTTAGTTCAAAATTCAACTATTTGGTTAAAAATTTGTCTTTTTAGTTGAAAATTGAACTATGTCTTCAAAAGTTAATGTATTTTGTTAAAAAATTCTCTACGAATAGGGACGATACAATATTTGCTTGATTCAAGAAAATATTTCTTGTCTCAAAAAAATGAACTAGAGGAAACTAGATTTTCTTCATTCAAATACATTTTCTTGAAACAAGACAAATTTTCTTGAATCATGAAAATATTGTGTCGTCCATATACATACCGAAATTTTCTAGATTCAACGCTAATTTTTTCCGTGAAGGAAAAGTGCGTTTTGCCAATGGTCGTATTTTTGGGACAGGTGACTCACTAGCCCAGGTACACAGCTGATGATGACTAATAATTTTCTGAAAAGTGAGTTAGAGTTCGGAACTATTTTTTATTGAGTCAAATCCTCCGCTTAATAATTATCATTGGCGACCGGAAATATTTTAATAAAAATAAGTGAACAAATGCGTCACTGAGTAAGTGAGCACATAACGGTACATATTACCTTTCTGAGTAAGCGATGACACACGTTATTATAAAAATTTCTTCTCCAGAGTTAGATTTGTATCTGATGTCACTGTAATTAAAGTGAGAGAACGATCCCTGCTTTAAAGGTGTCTAAGTTCTATAACAAAATTGTGCAACAAATAGAAATAGTTCTATTTAGATTATAGTTATGATTGAGGCTATATTGCCTTTCTGTTTACTTGAAATAGTCAGGAATTTAAAATAACGTAAATTAAAATTCCAATCACACTAGACACGTTTTATGAAAGAAGGCTACATGTTCGTCTGTATCAACTTCGAACAGGCGTCGACCTTGTGGGATTGCGTACCGTACATTTGGCATCCTTGAACTTGCAGGTACATCGCATGAACCTTGCGATTTGAATTACATTTATTTATGATTATAATTATTACAAATTTCAAAGAATTCTCTGCTTTAGATTATTTTTTAAAATAATTTGAGACACTGTAAGCGTAGAACATAACCACCCCCGTCACCCCCTCCTGATGCACATCATTTATGAAGAATTAGTGATGCATTCGAGACGATTTCGAGAAAATTCTAGATTTTCTTGAAACATGTTCAGGTGATCTCAAAACTTCATGGAGATCGAGAATCTCGAATAAAAAATTTCGAGATCTCGAGTCGAGAATCTCGAAACTTTTTGTTCGAGATTTTCTCGAAATCGTCTCGAATGCATCACTATAAGGAATACTTCATTGATGGTCGATAGACACTACTCACTAAATTTGAATTAGTAAAATATAACTGAATGTCAGTTAAATTCTACTAATTTCTTTAGTTAGAATTCACTCACTGACAATTAGTGAACATATACTGGTTCAATTATCAATTACTGCTACACGCATGCGCTCTAGGGTGGTCCAAAAATGCATTGGTATTTTTTTTCGAATATTCATGCATATCGCCCGGAAATTTGTTCAAATTCACAAAAAAATAAAACCATTTAAAAAAAAAAATTATATTTAGAGGCTGAGCAAGCCCCTTGAAGTTTAACACGTGTTTCCATAAGAAAAAAAGACGTTTTTGTAAATTTTATTCAGATTCGTTAATATTAGCTGAATCGAGTTGAAGCTCAACATTTCTCTTCACAAATATCCATAGAATCCGAAAAAAATATTACTTTTTAAATATCACCCCCATAAGCCTGTTTTATAGGGCACCAAAAAAACCTATAAGTGAAAAAATGGCTTTCGCGAGTTTTGACGCTAATTATGATTTTTTTGCAGTTTTTAAAAGGAAATTGTTTCCAATACGTAAAATACTACTTTATATGGATAATCAGATGTTTAAATGATTTGCTTAAACAATTTATTGTTTTAAATAATATTATTTTTGAATAATATTAGAAAGATGCGGTTTTGACCGAAATATTCAACTTGTTTTGCACTTTTCACTTAGAGTTTGGTAATAATTATTGAAATTTAACAAAAATAATTGTTTGAATAAATTATTATTGTTAAAAACTATATTCTATAGTAATGCTAGATAGTTGCGGGTTTTTCCTGAAATTTTCCACTTTTTGTCAACTTTTCACTTAATCGGTAAAGTAATAATTAATGCAAGTTGACGAAAATAATTGTTTAAACAATTTATTATTGTTCATAATTATCTTTCCTCAGATAATTGTTAGAAAGTTGCGGGTTTTTCGGAATTTTTAAGCTTTTTGTCAACTTTTTACTTAGTGAGTTAATAATTAATGCAAGTTAGGAACAATTAATAAATAATAATATTAATTTGAACAAAAAGGCTGAATAATAGCTATACTTCAAGGAAAATTTACATTCAATTTGATCCATATAGAAAATTTCAAGAATATTTCAAATATCTGTTTTATTTCAGAAAAAAGAAAGCGATTTTTTAAAATATGATTTTTTCTAATGTTTATTCCGGTTTATTGATTATTTGGTGATAAATAAAAAGGCAAATCAAAGTTAAACATTTTAGAAAAAACCGCAACTTTTTAGGACTTAGATAAGAGAAGATAGTTATAAACAATAATACATTGTTTGAACAATTATTTTTGTTAATTTTTACCTCACTTAGTGAAAAGTGAACAAAAGTAGTGAACGAAGATAGTTATAAACATGAATAATTTGTATAAACAATTATTTTTCATGAATTTAATTAATTATTAAGTCACTCCAAGTGAAAAATAGACAAAATTAGATAAAAATTTCAGAAAAAACCGCCACTTTCTACCACGAAGCAAAGAGAATATTAATAAAAATAGTAATAAATTGTTTGAATAATTATTCTTATTAACTTGAATTAATTATCACGTCACCCGAATTGAAAAGTGTACAAAAAGTAAAAAATTTCAGAAAAAAACCGCAACTATCTAGTATTAATATAGAAGGAGATAGCTATAAACAATAATAATTTGTTTAAACAATAATTTTCCCTGAATTGAAATAAATATTAACTCACTTTAAGTGAAATTGTTATGTGAATTTTTAGTAATTCAGATTTAGAGAGTACGGTGGCTCAAATGTAAAAAATTTGAAAAGGAAATAGATAGATTAAAAAACTGTTAAAAAATTACCCTTTTTTAAGTTCCATTGTAGCTTTTTCTATTTCATAAAAATTATGTATGAAAAGGACTCAGAAAATAAAAAAAATACGTTGTATTATTTAGGTGGACAAGAACACCTCAAGGGGAATAATTTGTAACTTTTTATATAATAATATTATATAAATATATATTTATATAATAATAATAAAATTTAAATAATAATTTTAACCCTTTGTAACCTGCACATCCAGGTGAAGAAGTTATACAAAAGGACGGGTTATCTATCCAGAAAGAGGAATGTTTAATAAAACTGTTGAATTTTCCACAAAAAAACAACAATTTTCCACCAAATAGTAGAATTTTTAACCAAAAGAAATAAACTCTGAACCAAAAATATAATAGTGCATTTTTCAATTAAAAGGAATGAACTATCAACAACAAATAATGGCTTTTCAAGAAAATAGTTGAATTTTCAACGAAATAATTTAGATTTCAACCAAATATAAGAATTTTTAACCATAAGAGATGCATTCTGGAAATAAAATATGATAGTAGACTTTTCAATTAAAAATAATTAACGTTTAATCATAAAAGATGAGTTTTCAGCCAAAAAATATAACCTTCTAACAAAAAAAGAGAACCATATCTGAACCAGAAATATATGTTAATAGTAGACTTTTCGATTAGAAAGAATTAACTTTCAACAAAAAAGATGACTTTTTATGAAAATAGTAGAATTTTTAACAAAGCAATTAGGATTTCAACAGAATAGTAGAATGTTTAACCATAAGAGATCAATTCTTGACCCAAATTAAAGAGAGTAAACTTTCCAATGAAAAATTATTAACCTTTAAAAAGATGACTTTTTATGAAAATAGTTGAATTTTCAGTAAGATAATTAATATTTTAACTAAATAGTAGAATTTTTAACCAAACGAGATCAATTCTGTAACAGAAATATAATAGTAGAATTCCCAATTAAAACATGTAACTTTTAACAACAAAAAAAGATAACTTTATGAGAAAATAGTTCAATTTTCAACAAAATAATTAAGACTTCAATAAAATAGTAGAATTTTTAACCAAAGGCGATCAATTCTTGACACAAAATAAGATAGTAGACTTTTCAACTAAAAAAATCTTTCAACTATAAAAGATGAATTTTCAATAAAAACTATGATATTTTAACAAAAAATGGAATGTTAAACGAATTAATTAAATTTTTGAACAAAATAGTAGAACTTTTAACCAAAAGAGATGAATTCTGAACCAGAAATATATGTTAATAGTATACTTTACAATTGAAAAGAATTAACTTTCAACAAAAAAGATGACTTTTTATGAAAATAGTTGAATTTTCAGTAAGATAATTAATATTTCAACCAAATAGTAGAATTTTTAACCAGACGAGATCAATTCTGTAACAGAAATATAATAGTAGAATCTTCAATTAAAAAATTAAACTTTCAACAACAAAAAAATATAACTTTTTGAGAAAATAGTTGAATTATCAACAGAATAATTAAGATTTCAACAAAATAGTAGAATTTTTAACCAAAGGAGATCAATTCTTGACCAAAAATAAGATAGTAGACTTTTCAATTAAAAAAAAAACTTTCAACTATAAAAGTTGAATTTTCAATAAAAAATATGAGCTTTTAACAAAATAATGGAATGTTTAACGAAATAATTAAATTTATGAACAAAATAGTAGAACTTTCAATCAAAAGAGATAAATCCTGAACCAGAAATATATATTAATAAAATAAAAATAAAAAGAATTAACTTTCAACAAAAAAGATGACTTTTTATGAAAATAGTTGAATTTTCAGAAAAATAATTAAGATGTTTTATTAGACAAGATTTGAGATAAGATTTTTAACATCATTATTTAATTATTCATTAATTTTTGATAATTTTCATTTGTTTGAAATATTTTTTGTATAAAAAAATGAAAATTATGCATAATATTTCCCACTGTGTGTATAAATTTTACGCCTGTGCTAAAAAGTGTAGAGAGCAGGAAAATTGATTTTCTGTTCTAAAAAAAGGTGTTTGTTAATTTGTATGGTCTAGGGGCGCTGTTTTAACTTTCCTACAGTTTTTCATTTTTTCATTTTTCTACGGTTTTTTTAAATTTTTATCAAAAAAAATGTAACGTGTCATACGAGAAAATATGATCTTTTACGTTTTAACAGTTGTTTTTTCATCAAATGGAAGCTTTTTGGAGGCAACAGCCTTAAATGAAAAAAGTTTTTTTATTTGAGACACTCCAAGTGGCCGTGCATAAATTACGTAAAGTCTGGGGGGGGGGGCGGGGGCTAGATCCACAATTTTTCTATGCTAGCGCGATCTAGTACTTACCATGCAGTATCTGATATATTGAATGCCAAAAAAATTATTTTTCTTCATCCTTCTTAAAATATCCACATGGATCCAATGTGGAACCCCACGTGGATTCCCAAATAGGTTCCCATACAATTTCGAGTCCCAATTTGCCCATACGATCTATATAAATTTATAATAATAAATGTAATGAGGTAACGACCATTATTTACGTGAGGATGATTCTCTGAATTTTATAGACCCCCTCCCTCGCCGGGTGAAATCTTTTGAAATTCTTGAAATCACTTGAAATATTCAAAATCCTATAAAAATCCCTTATAATCCTCTAAAATCCGTGGAAACCTTTCTGAATCTCTTAAAATCCCTTAAAATCTTCTAAAAGCTACCAAAGTGACTCAAAATCCATTAAAATCTCTAAAAATCAGTTAAAATCGTTTGAACTTCCGTTATATCTTTTGAAATGCTGAAAAACTCTCTAAAATCCGTGGATAT
This sequence comes from Andricus curvator, assembly GCA_932195095.1. Classification (NCBI taxonomy): domain Eukaryota; kingdom Metazoa; phylum Arthropoda; class Insecta; order Hymenoptera; family Cynipidae; genus Andricus; species Andricus curvator. The sequence goes on from CAKNYM010052570.1 coordinate 423,351, forward strand.
ACTTTTATTTTTTATTATTATACCATTAAGCCATTTCCTTTTCGGGGTAGGCGTGACTTGCTCGGTTGGAAAATATTAGTGTGTATGGTGGGTATATAGGTATAAGGTAGATAGGTATATAGATGTTAGGTATAGATATTTTAGATTGATCTGGAATTCTCGTGTTATTTATTCAAATGACACGTTTATTCCGCAACACGGCTCCGACCCAGGTTGCTGATCAATCTCTCTAGCGAACACCCCAAGTGAAGAGCCTCACAAAATTGTTATGTATGGCTCCCCACTTGGGCCCATTAGTTTCCAAGGTTTTTGTTTCAGGCGTCATTCATTCTATTGTCACTCTGTTTACAAACTATTTGTCACCACACTTTTCTGTCCTAGCATACTACTCTAGCTTCCTTCACGTCCATGCATTTTTTCATGCAGGTTCTTGTGTTTCTACGGCTTTTTATGTCTCTTCGGATTAATGTCTCATTTACAGATTCTAACCATTCTTTCGGCGGTCTACCTCTGGGCATTCTGCCATTTACTTTACCTTTATACACTTGTTTGGTCAGTCGTTCATCTTTCATTCTTTCAAGATGACCGAACCATTTTAACTGATTTCTTTCCCATGTGTCAACTATTGTCTCTTTTGCACCACATTGTTTGAGGATTGTCTCGTTTCGGACTTTGTCCATCAGTGTTTTCCTGCATATTATGCGCAGAGGTTTCATGCCGATCGCGTTAATTTTACTCCTGTCTTTTTCTTGACAGGCCCATGTCTCGCTACCGTATAGTACAGTCGGTACGAATATAGAATTATGTATGGCCATTTTAGCTTTTTTTGATATGTTTTTATTTCTGAGAAAGGACCCTGCTCTACCGATAACCTGCTTACCCTTATTTATGCGCCTACACACTACACCAGAGACTCGATAGATGAACAATCTCGGGGGTTGCCTGAAAATAGCCTTGTTCATATAACGCGTACAGCGAAACGTAAACAGACAGGGCCGCCTGAACCGTTTCCATAATATTGCGCAATCTACTTGACTGCGTAGTATAGTGCATGCGTCCCTTCAGAGGCAGAGTCGCAACCGTCTCTCGCCCTGCCCCCTGAGAAACTGCGGGGACCAGCAATTCTAGGAATTCATATAACGCGTCCGATCGCTCGTTCAAATAGCGAGTCTCTGGTGTACTATTTTCCAACCGAGCAAGTCGCGCCTACCCCGAAAGGGAAATGGCTTGATGGTATAATAATAATAATAATAATAATCTAACTCCCCATCTATTTTTCCGTCGCTAGTGAATAGGCTACCCATATATACGTACTTGTCAACTTGTTCTAATCTCTCATCATTTAGGACAATGTTGCACATTGTTTTCTCAGTTTTTCCTTCAAACACCATGATTTTTGTTTTATTTACGTTGATTTTAAGGCCCATATTCTTCATGCTTGTAATAAGTTTATTCAACATTCTTTGCAAGTCCTCGATTGATTCTGCCATAATAATCTTGTCATCTGCGAAAGCTAACCCACGTACCTTCACTGTTTCGAGATCTACACCTTCTTCGTTGAAGAGGGCCACTCTTAGACACTTATCCATAAATATGATGAATAGCCATGAGGACATAACGCATCCTTGTTTCACGCCTTGCATAATATCGAACCAGTCACTCAGTTTCCCATTTACTCTTACACTCGCTTTACTACCTGTATATATTGATTTGATTGCTTGTAGGAGCCATCCATTGACTCCGTATTCTTTAAGGACTTCCCAAAGTTTACTTCTATTTACCTTGTCAAATGCTTTTTCTAGGTCAACAAAAGCACAGAAAACTTTCTTTTCTACTCTTAAGCTTTTTTCTGTGATCTGTCTTAAACTAAATATCTGATCTGTACATGATCTTCCTGGCATAAATCCACTTTGTACTTCCCATGTCTTTTCTTCTGTAATTTTCATTACCCTACGAATAAGTATTTTTGAGTATATTTTACTTACGGTACTTAGTAGGCTGATACCTCTGTAATTACTGCAGTTGCTTTTATCTCCCTTTCTTTTGTATATTGGTACGATAATCGCTTTTCTCCAATCGTTTGGGACTTCTCCCGTCTCGCTACATAAATTTATCAATTTGCACAACCTGTGAGCTATGTACTCGCCACCGTATTTAAACATTTCAGCGCTAATACTGTCTACTCCAGCAGCCTTACCGTTTTTTAAGTTCTTAATTATATATCTAACCTCAGTGCCACAGACTTTTTCAATTGGGTTTTCTAATGCATCATGTTCTATGTCGCAGTTCTTTTGCCCTATATCTTCACCGCCAAATAATTCTTTAAAAGAGTCTTTTAAAGCGTCTACTATCCCGTCTGTATCATATAGCATTTCACCTTTGATGTTTCTCATGCTGACAAACTCTTTACTTTTACTTTCTTTTATCAGTTTAAATAATAGTTTCATAATTCCTTCGAGGCTGTTTTGTATTTTCCTCTCTTCTTCTGTTCTGATTTTTTCTTCACTATCCTTGACTAGTCGTTTAACATTCCTCTTTTTGTCTTTGTAATCATTTTCGAGTCTATTTCTCTCCTCATCGCTAAGACCTGTGATTTTTAATGTTCTCTTGTGCGCTTTTTTCTTTTCATGCTGGGTTGCTTGAATTTCATCATTCCACCACGCATCACCAGACTTTCTTCCTACCACTGCCGTACCACACACTTCAATTGCAGTTTTAACAATGATATCCCGTAACAAAGTCCACGCGCCCTCTATGTCTTTATTGCTTATAAGCGCTTCCCAAGTTGTCCTATCTATGCGTTCGCTTAACTTATTTTGAAACTCTATTCGCACTTCTGGTTTCTGTAAATTTTCAATCTTTATTCGCGTTTGTTTCGTTTTTTTTGTTCTCTTTCTTCTCCATCCCCGCCCTAAGTTTATTTTAGAGACTACAAGGTAATGATCAGTATTGCATTCGGAACCCCGCATGACACTTTTAAATCTTTTAAAATCTCCTAAAATGTTTTGACATCCCATGGAATCATTGAAATCCCGTAAATCACTTAAAATCCATTAAAATCTTTTAAAAACCTCGAAATCACTTGAAATATTCAAAATCCTATAAAAATCCCTTATAATCCTTTAAAATCCGTGGGAATCTTTCTGGATCTCTTGAAATCCCTTTACATCTTCTAAGGGCTACCAATGTTACTCGAAATCCCTTAAAATCTCTAAAAATTAATTCACATTTTTTGAAATTCTGTTAAACCTGAAAAAACACCTGAGAAATCCTCTAAAATCCGTGGATATACTTTTTAATCTTTTAAAATCTCTTAAAATGTTTTGACATCCTATGAAATCATTAAAGCTCCGTGAATCTCTTAAAATCACTTAAAATCTTTTGAAATCTTTCCAAGTATTTTAAGATCTCATACTTTATATTTTATACTCAATATATCGACAATATTTCAATTATTTTTACTGTAAACAAGATCTCAAAAGATTCCAAGGGATTTCAAAAGATTTGACAGGATTTCAACAGATTTCAAGATAAATTGAAGTGTTTCAAAGGACTACAAAGTATAACAAAGAATTACAAAAATTTTCCCGAACTTAACGATATTTCCAAAACTTTTTACGGATTTCATAAGATTTCAAGGGATTTCAAAAGATTTCAGGGCACTACAAAGAATCAGAAAGGATTACGAGACGTTTCACGTACTTAAAATGGTTCAAAAATATTTTAATAGTTTTTTTATTTAAAGGGAATTCAGTAATTTCAAACGATTCATTTTAGATTCGGATGTTAAAGGATTTCAAAAGATTTAACGGAATTTCAAAGGATTTTAACCGATCTTTAGAGACTTTAAGATTTAATGTGATTTCAAGTATTTCAAAAGATTTCACGGAATCTCAACGAATTTTAAGGCATTTCCACAGTTTTTAAAGATTTTAAGGGATTTTCAGGAATTCAACCTTTTTAAAGGAATTTTACGAGATTCTGTACGATATCCATGGGATTCAAAAAATGTCAAGGAATTTTCATATGATTTAAAAATTTTCAAGGGATTTACAGAATTTTCAAACGTATTTCAAAGGATAGCAAAGATTTTCAGTGATTTCACGAGATTTCATGAAAGTTTTAAAGATTCGCTAACTCCTTTAAATATATATATATATATATATATATATATATATATATATA
>CAKNYM010052570.1:437398-452037 GCA_932195095.1 Andricus curvator
ACTCTTTAATAAAATGTATTAATATTATAGGTCAATCGGTTCGTCTCGAACTAAGGAATCTTTTATATTCTTGCATCAACTTTTGAATTATGTTGAAGAAAAAAGTTTTACTATAAAAAACCGTATTTTCATATATTATGCATTGCCATAGCTTGCTCACTCTTCAATAAAATGTATTAATATTATAGGTCAATCGATTCGTCTCGAACTAAGGAATCTTTTATATTCTTGCATCAACTTTTGAATTATGTTGAAGGAATAGTTTTACTATAAAAACCCGTATTAGAAAATATTATGCATTACCATAGCTTGCTTACTTTTCAATAACATGTATTAATATTATAGGTCAATCGATTCGTCTCGAATCAACACATATTTTCTGTTCTTGCATCAACTTTGAATTATGTTAATCAAAAAAGTTTTACTATAAAAACCCGATTTTCAAACTATATAAATTACCATAACTTCCCTACTCTTTAATAAAATGTATTATAATTGTAGGTCAATCGATTCGTCTCGAACCAAGGAATCTTTTATATTCTTGCATCAACTTTGAATTATGTCAATGAAAAAAGTTTTACTATAAAAAACCGATTTTTCAAATATTATTCAGTGCTCAAAAAAAATGCAACAAATATTTTTAGAAAAACTTCGATCAGTTTCAAGATATTAGTGGTGAAAATAAGCCCTCCAAATTTCATCAATTTATCTGCAATTGTTTTCAAGTTATCGTGTTCACAAAAAAGGGTGACATCCGCACACACACGCATACACACATCCGGACAATTGCTTAGAACATTGTATTAGACATTTTTAAATTGAGGAAGGTTTAATTACATGAATTTAACATTTTTGGAAAATGTTACCATTACAAAGCTCCCTCTATAAGGAAGCAAAATGATTTATTTTAAGCAACAATTGATAAGTTTAAATCTTTTCAGGCCTCGGACTCACTATAGAGATCAAAAATAGTGTAAATAGTGTCGCAAATTAAAAAAAATAGTTTCATAAAATTTTACAAGTATTAAAAATGAACTTTCATTCTTATTTAAAATTTTACTCTTTAGTACATAAATGATCAAAATTCTTATTTATTAATCGCAGGCTTCGTAGTCTTTCCCCTTTTTTTCATTTTGCCGCTTAAATGCATACTGAATTAATAGAACCCAATAAGAAAATCGAATTATTTTTGATTGAAAGTTCATTATTTTCGGTTGAAAAGTCTACTTTTACATTTTTCATTAAGAATTCGTATCCTTTATTTAAAAATTTTATTATTTGCTTCAAAATTAAATTAATTTTTTGAAAAGTCATACCTTTTGGCTGAAAATTCAACTGTTTTGTTGAAATTTCGTCTTTTGGCTTGAAAATTCAACAGTTTGATTGAAATTTTGTTTCTGTCTTGACTAAGGAATTTTTTAAAAATTAATTATGCAACTACTTTGTTGAACATTCATCTTTTTCTCAACAGAGAAGGTATTACATTTGTGTAAAATTTTACCCCCCCCCCCCGTTTTTGTCCTTCTGAACCCCAAAAAAAAAATTTTCGCGAAAGTGTGTGTGTGTGCAGATTTGAAGTCTGTAGCACGATAACTTTCGAAAGAATTGACAGATTGGATTGGCCTTCGGTATACTCTTTTAGTGTCCAAAATAAAGGTCAAGTTCATTAACCAGGCATTTTGGATAAAAATTCAAAAAGTTAGAGCATTTTCAAATTTGTTGAGACCACATTTTTTAAGATTTGAAAATTCTATGTGCGGCTATTCGTAGGAATCAAAAAGACGAACAATTTACTCTCATGACTTTTTTTGATGAAAAACAAATTACCAGAGTTATAGCATTTACAAAATTGACAAACAAAAAACGAAAATGAAAATTTTAAGACAAATAACGCACGATATGAAAAAAAGTCTAAAGATGAAAACTTTGTTTTTTAAAACCCTACAAGACTATCATAACAGCTTTGTGATTTTTTTTTGGAAAATCGAAAATTCACATTTTGTCGCACAAAAAAAATTCCATTTTGCGGTCAAACTATGCAAGATACGACAAAAGATGAACACATAAAAATTGCGCATCCAAAGAAGATCTATAAATTTCTTATCAATCACTTTTTGATAGGACGCGTAGTTTTTATTTTATTCGTAAAAAACATTAAAAATAAAACAAATTAAACTTTTGGATCTGTTTCGGTTGAAAATGAACTTTTTCGTTAAAAATTCAATTGTTTTGTAGAAAATTCATTTTTTTTGCTTAAAAATTCAGCAATTCGGTAGAAAATTCAACTACTTGGTTGAAAATTATGTATTTTGTTGAAAATTCGTCTTTTTTATAGAAAATCAATTTTTTTTATTAAAGATTAATTTTTTAAACAAAAAATTGAACTATTTTATTGAAAACTCAACTCATTGGTTCATTTTTTGGCTAAAGATTCATAATTTTATCTGAAAACTCTTTTTTTTTTTTTAATAAATTAATTTTTTTCAACCTAAAATTTAACTATTATGTAGAATATTTAATTGATTGGTTTTGAATGAACTTTTTTGTTGAAAATTCATATTCTCGAGTGGAAAATTCAACTGTTTTATAGAAAATGATTTTTTGCATGAAAATTCCACAATTTGGTATAAAATTCAAATATTTGGTTCAAAATTGAACTGTTTTTTAGAAAATTCGTATCTGAAGCTCAAAAGTTAAACAATTTGGTAGAAAAATTAAATAATTGTTTGAAAATTTATATATTTTGTTGAAAATTCGTCATTTTTCGTAGAAAGCCATTTTTTTGGATAAAAATGCAACTTTTTGGTTGAAAATTATTCTGTCTTAGTTGAGGATTCCAGGATTTTGTTGAAAATTCGTTTTTGTTGGTTAAATTCAACTGTTTTTTATTTTAAATTACATTTTTTTTTTGAAATATTAACTATAACATTTTTTGTTGAAAAATCTTTTTTTTAGGTTACGTATTCAAATCCTCGGTAGAATTACTTTCCCAAAACTTCATATTTTGGTTGAAGATTCACGAATTTAGTTGAAAATTCAAATGTTTTATCGAAAATTCGTCTTTTTTGCTTAAAAATTCCAGAGTTTGGTACAAAATTAAACTGTTTCGTAGAACACTCGTTTTTTTATTGAAAATTAATTCTCCTCAATCAAAAATTAACTACTCCATTTTTCGTTAAGAATTGAAAAATTCGTCTTTTTCGGTAGAAAATTAAAATATTTAGTTAAAAATTGATGTATTTTGCTGAAAATTCATCTGCATCTGGTAGAAAATTAATCTTTTTAGTTGAAAATTCAACTATTCGGTAGAAAATATGTTTTGCAGAAAATTTGTTCACTTTTTATTGAAAATCAAATTTTTTTAAATGAAAAAACTATTCCATTTTTGGTTAAAAATTGATCTTTTCTAGATTAAAAGTTCAACTCTTTGGTTGAAAATTTATATAATTTGTTGAGACTTCATCCTTTTTAGTAGAAAATTAATCTTCTCAGTCGAAAAATCATATTTTTGGTTGAAAATTTAACTTTTTGTTTGAAAATTCATCTGTTTTGTTGAAAGCTCATATTTTTGGCCCTAACCAGCCATTGAGAGAATTTTTAGCCAATTAGCGAAAAAATTCAAAAATAGCAGAGAATTGTGAGGAAATAGTATCTTTAGTGACATTTTTTTCGAAATAGTGGCAAAATAGTGTCATCGTTAAAAAAAAATGTCAAATAGTGTCAATAGTTTCACTTCTCAAATCAAATTCACGATTACATATCCAACAATCTGAAGATACTTTTTATTCAAGAAGAGTTTTTCAAGAATAATTTTTGTATCCTTCAAGAATTCTTTTAACCTACAACTGTAGCCAAGTATCCGATTTGATAACAGGTTGTTCCGAGAAAGACAAGGTTCTTTGATATATTATGGAATGAAATTTCATGAGTCGATGATGGAGAGATACGCCTGTTGTCACATATGATTCCTCTCTTTTTGCGTCTTCGTTCATCGCAATACATAATTGTGTAAATTAAGGTGGCATCAATTATGTACAATTATAATTGCCTCCAATTATATCAATAGGAAAATAAAGAATTAAACAAGATTTTAATTGGGATTTCGATAATTTTAAATAATTTTGTCCTCGGGATGTGCTCGCATGATTTTCATTCTAAGAATCATCAATTACATATCGACAAATACCAATAAAAATATGGACATTTTTTCTGGGAAAAACTATTCAGGAAGTAATTAACTTCCTTAAAAATTAACAAGGGATATGACTCATAGTTCTCGATAATTTTATAAATACCAATAAAAAAAGCATCTGTTCTTTTTTAGTGTGAAATTTCAATACCATCTGATGACGTCAGAAGAAAAATACTATTTTGATATAATCAATTCAGTGTAACTAATGACAAAAAGCTATTACATAAAATACTGTGAAGGTTATACTAAAATTTTTTTTTAGATTTTTAAGGAAAACTAAAGAAATATTTTCAATTTCATATGATTGATAGCGGATGTGAGGTATTTATTACGTTATTTATTATCTCAAATAAACTATCTGCTACGTGCTTTGTCACAAAATTCATATTTAATTGACGTGTACATTTTCATATTGTGTGATTTTTTTCTAGCAACAATATAGGTTATCATAAAAAATCATAAAAATGATGAATTCCTAGTATTTATATTTTTCAACTTCCAAGAACGAATGTGAATAATATAAAAATTTCTTAAATAAACTAGATAAATCACATCCGATGAGAAAAATTGTTGTTAATCAATGCTGATTCATCCAATTTTATTCCTTGGCTAATTAAACATTTCTGGAATTCAAAAGTTAAATATTTGAAATTTGAAAATATTTTGAAAAGGCTCAATTTGAGTCACAGATCATCACACAAAGCTTGAACCCCCCAGGGTGACGTAACAAATGCGAACAACCCCCCAACCCTCTTCATGGTTGAAAATTTTTTCTTTGTTTAATTTGATAAACGCCTAAAAAAACATAAAAAATAATATTTTTTCAGACTTTACAGCCTAAACTGCTCTCAAAACAAGGGAAATAGGGTGATTTTTCATGCAAATAGTCGATTTTTTTTAACCAGTTGACTTTTAAACCCGAAAGGATGAATTTTCACTTAAGAAATATGATTTCTAAAACATATAATTAAATATTCAACAAACAAACAATTTTTAGTTTTAGACCACACAATTGCATTCACAAACAAATAGTTGAAGTTTCAAGTATAAAAGAGACGGATTTTTAACCAAATAGTCGAATCTTCAACCCAAAAAGACAAATTTTATAAAAGACAGTTGAATTTTCAATTGAGAAAGGTGAATTTTCAACCAAGAAATTCTCTAAGGAAAAAAATTTGAATTTTCAATCAAAAACATTTGAGTTTTTAATCCAAAAAGAAGAATTTTCCACCAAATATTTGCACTTTTAAGGAAAATGCATGAACATTCAAGAAACTAGTTGCATATTTAACCAAATAGTTACAGTTTCAACCTAACAAGATTAATTTTCAACCAACTAGTCGATTTTTTAAACAATAAGATTAAACTTCAAACAAAAACAGTTTTATTTTCTAACAAATAGTTGAATTTTCAAGTCAAAAAGACATATTCTTTGGGAGGTAAGTGAATTTTAATTCCAAAAGAACGAATTTTCTATCCAAAAAGAGGAATGCTCAACAAAGCTGTTCAATTTTTGAAAAATGAATAAATTTTCAAGAAAATAGTTGAATTTTTAACAAAATAATTAAATTTTCAACTAAAATGATCAGTATTCAAGGAAAAAAATGAAGTTTTAACCGAGAAGTTGAATTTTCAATCAAAAAAGATAAATTATCAACAAAAAATATAATATTAGACATTTCAACCGAAAAATTTTAAATTAAAAACTATCGAATTTAAATTATTTTCCAATCCAAAAAAAACGAATTGTCATCAAAATAGTCCAATCTTACACCAATAAAATACATTTTTAACATAGTAGTTCCAGTTCCAACCGAAAAAGATAAAAACTCGACGGGAAATGTAATAATAGTTGAATTTTCAACTAAAAACAATCAATTTCCAGCCAAAAATTAAATAGTGAAATTTTCAGTTCAGAAAATTGATAAAATGATTTCCTTATAAAATAGTTTTTAATCTTAAAAAAAGGTGGTCTCAAAAATTTTGAAAACACTATAACTTTTTGAATTTTTATCCAAAATGGCTGGCTAACGAACTTGACCTCCAGTTTAGGACACAAAAATAGTATACCAAAGGTCAATCCAATCTGTCAATTCTTTCGAAAGTTATCGTGCTAACAGTCTAAAAATCTACAGACACAGTCACAGACAGACACATTCGCGAAAACCTGTTTTTCGGGTTCAGAAGGTTTTAAAACGTGGAAATTTGACAAAAACGGGGGATGAGAATGTGAAAAATTGTTTAAACAAATGACAATTGTTCAAATAATTAAACAATATGTTAAACAAGAAGTACTAATCTTGACATTTATCAACTTTATATCATTTATCCCAAACGATAATAACTTTATCGTCTTACAGGAGGAAAAAAATTGTTTAAAGAAATAACAATTGCTTAAACAATCAAAAATTATTAAAAGACTACTTGGAAACTCGTCACTTATCGATGAAAAATAATTAGTGTTGAAAAAAATTCGAAAAATATCGTCTTTAGCATGAATTTGATAGAAAACTGCTATTTTTCATTTTTTTGGGGCATTTTCCGGGCACAATAAAAGGGTGTTGGGGGTGGGGATTTAAATTAGAAGTTATTGGGTGAAAATTATTCCTTGAAAATTTCTTAAGAGGTGACTATACTTAGTCCACACATAATGAGTACTTCTTTTTTCCCTTTTTTCAAAAATCGAGCTTTTTCAATTAAAAAGCTCATGTCAATTTCAAAAGCCCGGGCGTACGGGTTAACGTTGAAAACAAATGAAAAAAATTACGGATTTTCTTCTTTCGGAAAACGAACAAATTAGGGGGGATCGATCACCAAAAATCGAATTTTTACAGGTATAAATTTGATTATTTTTTTATGAACTGGTATATTTATATGTTTATGAAATGGAATACGGATAAACTTGTTTCATATACACAAAAAAATAACAAATTTCAACTTTTTTAATTGACTTGCCCAATGGTGAAAAATAATTTTTTTTCAAATTTGTTCGTGATGCCACAAATACATTTTTCAGTGCCGTTACCAATGAATCTAATAATTTTGAATTTCTTCCGCCAACCTTAGACTGGAAGCAACCGAAAAAAATCTTCTTGACACCAATGACATCTTAATTCATAGTAAGAAAATTTTCATAAATTTAAGAAAGCGGAAAATCCATGTCAAAAATAAAAATGAATAGAAATAATTAAATAAAATTCTTTATTTTAGTTCACAGAGTGGCCGTTTTCATCGAGGAAAAAAATTCACGGTCATTTCTTGGTTCCCAAAAAATTTTCGCGGTCATTGAAATTAAAAGGTTTGAACTCCTAAAGCTAAGAATTTTTCATTTGAAACTCAAAGTGGAACTCTTTTAAATTTTAAACTCTTAAAATTGAAGATAAAACAATTTTTAATTCAGAAATTATTACTTCATACGCTCAATAATTTTAGCGTATAAAATGGAAGCTTCCTTTCAAATGAATATTTTCAATTAAATATCATTAAACGGTCAAACTTTTAATTTTAAACTGATATAAATTGAAGAGTTCAAAAATTTCAGGTTCAAAAGTATAAATCCACGTTATTATTTTCAATGCTTTAAACTGAAGAATGAATAAATAAATTTGTTTTTCAAAACTATGACATTTTAAACAAATTTTAATTTAGAAACAGTAAAATTTGAATGATTAACTATTATTTGTTAAACTGAACCCTTATTAAATTAGTAGTTAAATAATCGATCACCAAAAATATAATTTTTATAGGTATAAATTTGATTATTTTTTTATGAACTGGTGATCTCCCTTTCAGAGGATTTGAAAAAAAAATTCTTTCCGCTATATATTTATTAAATGAAATACGACTGAATTTGTTTCATATACACACAAAAATAAAAAATTTCAACTTTTTTAATTGACTTGCCCAATGGTGAAAAATAATTTTTTTTCAAATTTGTTCGTAATGCCACAAATAAATTTTTTGTAACGCACGCACGAAATGTTCGCTTTTCGAGGCATGTATTGCGTGCGGGAAGTGACCAATTCCAAAGCCGTGGTAAAAAGCAGTTATAAAAAGGCTTTTTCTAGCTGCTGCGCTTGCGCTCATTGAGCAAGATTACTTTCTCTAGGTGCTGCGCTTGCGCAGTTCCAGCAAGATTACTTTTTCTTGCTGTTGCGCTTGCGCATTTCGATTCAGATTTACTTTCCACGACTGCTGGTATAATAACCTCACTTCATTATGATTTGACGCTTGAGAGACTGATTGTGAGTAGTGAATAGTGATTGGACAAACTTGAAGTGATAAGTTACCATAAATGACTGATAAATTACCACCAATTACATATAAATTACCGAAAATTTTTGATACCTGAAATTTTCGGTAATTTATCAATTTTCCATAAATTTCCAGAAATTTGGAACATTTATCAACTTTCCATAAATTTCCAGAAATTTGGAACATTTATCAATTTTCCATAAATTTCCAGAAATTTGGAACATTTATCAATTTTCCATCCATTTCCGAAAATTTGGGAAATTGAGCAATTTTCCATAAATTTCCGGAAATTGTTAAATTTTTTCCAAAAAGCTTTGGCTACCTGAAATTTTCGGTAATTTAGCAATTTTCCATAAATTACCGGAAATTTAGCAATTTTCCATAAATTTCTGGAAGTTTTTGGAATCTTTCCAAAAAGCTTTGGATACCTGAAATTTCCCATGATTCAGCAACTTTTCATAAATTTCCGGAAATTTAGCAATTTTCCATTTTCCAGACATTTTGGAAATTTTCGGATTTTTTTTCAAAAAGCTTTGGATAACTTGAATTTCTGAAAATTTTCGGTAATATACAAATTCACCACAAATTTCTGGAAATTTTCGGTAATTAAATTTCCAAAAATTACCATAAATTTCCAAAAAAATTATTCTTATTGTTTCTCAAATCGAAAATTTCCTGCATTTGTTACAAAAAATATCGTGTGCAACAGGTCCTGAAAGTAGACAGTTGCAACTATTGTGAAGTTTACAGTACTTGCCATCGGCTCATCTTCGGGTCGTTTCCGGCTTGTCTTCGGCTCGTTTACAGCTCGCCTTCGGCTCGCTTCCAACTCCTCTTCGACTCGCCTCTAGCTCGTACAGCAAACTTCACACTCGTGTGGAACTGCCTACTTTCCGCACTTGTAGCACAATATACTATTTCATTGCCGTTGCCAAAGAATCTAATCATTTTGAGTTTCTTCAGCCAACCCTAGACTGAAAGCAAAAAAAAAATCTTCTTGACACCAATGACTTCTTAATTCATAGTACAAAAATTTTCATAAATTTAAGAAAACGGAAAATCCATGTCATAAATAAAAATGCATAGAAATAAGATTCTTTGTTTTAGTTGACAGGGTGGCCGTTTTAATCGAGGAAAAAAATTCACGGTCATTTCCTGGTTCCCAAAAAATTTGCACGGTCATTGAAGTTGAAAAGTTTGAACTCTTAAAGCTAAGAATTTTTCATTTGAAGTAATAAAAACTAAACTACAAATTAGGTCACTCAAAGTGATACTCTTTTAAACTTTTAACTCTTAAAATTGAAGGTAAAACAATTTATAAAATAAAATGGAAGCTTTTTTTCAATTGAATATTTTCAATTAAATATCATTAAACTGCAAAACTTTTTATTTTAAAATGATATAAATTGAAGAGTTCAAAGATTTCTGGTTAAAAAATATAAATCCACGTTATTATTCTCAATGCTGTAAACTGAAGAATGAATCAATGAATTTGCAAATTTTTAAAACTATATGACATTTTAAGCAAATTTTAAGTTAGAAAAAGTAACAATTGAATGAATAACTATTATTTGTTAAACTTATTAAATCAGTAGTTAAATAATCGATCACCAAAAATCGAATTTTTACAGGTATAAATTTGATTATTTTTTTATGAACTGGCGATCTCCCTTTCAGAGATTTTGAAGAAAAAAAATTCTTTTCGCGATATTTATGAAAGGGAATAATCGTAAATATATTTTATTTTATAAATCGACTAATAGTGACAATGTATGAGGAATGCCTTTATGAGTCAGCATGGATAAGGTCAATAATATCCTACTTTCGAAACGGTTCTATGCTCGGATACTTATGATTGGTAAACTGAGGTAAACGGACTAGATTGTTTCGATACATCGAATGAGACTGCGTAATGGATATACGGGGTAAAAGTCAGGCAGAGTTCAACACTTGCTTATCGGTCGATTCATTACACTTTTTATGTAGACAGCATAAAATTTCAAAAATATGTGGAAAGCAGATGCATGCGAGTTAAAAACAGAATGTTGTTTACGAGTCGCAAAGCAGCTAATCTGCCACTGAAGAATGTAAATTTTCTAAGTAAATTTTCATTACTAAAATACAAATGTTACACTCATGCAAATAGAGACTCTTAAAAATAAAAATAGATTCTTGTTTCTGCGTGCTAGAGAGATTTTTAATTTGCGTTTCACACGGAAAAAAGCCTTACAAAATTCTTATTTGTTTAAATTATGAAAACCGATTCGATGTGAAGGACCGAAAAAACTTTGAATGCTTATATTCATTGGTAATAGCACTGCAAAGTTTTATTGTGGCATCACGAACAAATTTAAGAAAAAAATTAATTGTGTATGTATTTTTTTCTGTATGGAAAATTTTGTTTTTTTCATTTTTTTAAATACATTTTATGGAAGTAAATTTTTTACTTTTACGCTTTTTCATTTTTTGATGATTTTTTTAATAAACTAATTGAATCACGCACATATTTTTAAGTTACAAACAAAATTGTTCTCTATTTTTTACAGATCCTAAAACATGAGCTATTTTTACATAAGATCCGAAAAAGTCCGTTTACGCAGTATACGTAAAAAATTGAAAAAAATCGAAATATCGAAGTATAATATTTCAAAAATGACGAAATGACTTGTTAGTTTGTACCTGAAGTTAAAAAAAAGGTTTTAATTTATTTTTAAATTTTCTTGATTCTATTTTAATAAACTAAAGAAACATGTTTATTAAAAAGAGCATCAAAAAATGGAAAAATGAAAAACATTTTTTTTCAACTTTAGGTACAAATGTACAAAATAGCATTTTTCCTCATTTTTTGAAATATTATATTTCAATGGAAAAATATTGTTCTTACATTTTTCCATCTAACGTTAATTACTTCGATAAATTTTATCCAAAAAATCGAGCAAAAAATTGGTTTCATATACACAAATAAATAAAAAATTTAAACTTTTTTAATTGACTTGCCCAATGGTGAAAAATATATATTTTTTAATTTGTTCGTAATGCCACAAATACATTTTTCAGTGCCGTTACCAATGAATCTAATTATTTTGAGTTTATTCAGCCAACCCTATACTGAAAGCATCATGGAACCAAAAAAAAATCTTCTTGACACCAATGACTTCTTACTTTATAGTAAACAAATTGTCATAAATTTAAGAAAACGGAAAATCCATGTCATAAATAAAAATGAAATTAAACAGTTTGAACTCTTAAAGCTAAGAATTTTTCATTTGAAATAATCAAAACTAAACTACAAATTAAGTCACTCAAAGTGGAACTCTTTTAAATTTGCAACTCTTAAAATTGAACGTAAACAAATTTTTAATTCAGAAATTATTATTTAATGCGCTCAATAATTTTCGCGTATAAAATGGAAGTTTTTTTTCAATTTCGTTAAACTGAACACTTATTAAGTTAGTAGTTAAATAATTTTGTATTGAAGTCGTTTAAAATTAATAATGGTTCAATTGTTATAAATGCATACAAAAATTCAGCATTTTCACTTACAAATTGAAAAATTTTTAAATGGAACAATTAAAAGTGAAATGTTTAAAGTTTGAATTTAGCACTAAAATTTTAACAAATAAAGGCTTTGATTTTACACCAATTCAATTTCAAATTGTTTAATTTTGAATATTTGATTTGTAATTGTTCATTTTAAATAAACAGTCTAAATTCCGAAATATTAACAAATTTTTCTGTTTTCAAATTATAAATTTCCAATTTAATGGGTTAAACATGGAATTTTTGGAAATTTAATAAAAGCGTTAAATTGTGAATTTAATAATTTAAAAACTATTTTAAAATTGCAACCAATAACTTCTCTACCAAAAAAGATGAATTTTCAATCCAAAAAGTCGAATTTCTAATCCAAAAAGAAGAATTTTTAGTCCAATAGTTAAATTAAAAAAATATGACTTAGCATTTACAACCAAATATTTGAAATTTTAAGGAAAAGGGACGAAATTTCAACAAAATAGTCGCATTTTAACCAAATATTCAGATTTTCAACAAAAGATGAATTTTCAACCAAACGGTCGAAATTTAGAACAACTAAATTTTAACTAAAATTATAAATTAAAAAAAAAAATTTTTTTAACAAAGAAGTTCAATGTTCAACCAAATAATTGAGCTTTTCAACTTTAAAATGAATTTTCAAATAATAAAATGAATTTTTTACAAAGTAGTTTAACTTTTACCTAAATAGTAGAATTTTCAACCAATTAGTTTAATTTTCTACCAAAAGGAATCATTTTTAATAGAATATATGAATTTTCAACCAAATATAATTTTCAACTAAAAACGATTAATTTTTAACCAAAAACTGAATATTTCAAATTTCAGATTGAAAAAATTAATTTTTAATAAAAAAATGAATTTTCAACAAATAGTTCAATTTTACACCAATAAAATAATTTTTTAACATATTAGTTCAAGTTCCAACGTTTCCAAGTTTCAACGATTCAAGGCTTTGATTTTCCAGCAATTCAATTTCAAATTGTTTAGTTACTTGATTTGTAATTGCTAATTTTAAATTAACAGCTAAATATTGCTAAATATTAGCACATTTTTTTTAATTGAAAAATTTCAAATATAATGGGTTAAAACCCTTTTTTTTTTTTTTTTTTTTGTAAAAGTATTGCGCTTTTTTAAGTATCACATCAATAATTTTAATAATAAAGCCCTTTTGCGCCTGGCGACAAGCGACCAAACATACATCCATGTCGACAAGTATTATGAATAGAAAATCGATTTAATAATAATTTTTTTAATTAAAATTGATAGACATTTGGGAAATGCTTATAATTTTTCACTTGATGAAACAAATGTAACTCAAACTTAAAAAAATGATGCAAATGAAACAGAGATTTAAAAAAATTTCAAATTTTACTATGTCGGTAAGACAGAACATAACAATGGCGCCACCGGCGCCACAGCACAAGACGATAAACAAACGGCACGTGTGTTTTTTACGCTCCTTTTATTCTTCTACTTGTTGCGTTTGTTTTCCTTGTAAATAATATTGATGAAACAATTCCAAAAAGTGTTTGTCCGGCATTAATTCTGAAGAAAAGGTATGTAAAAATCTGAATATTGTAACAATACAAATTTGCCCCAGAATCCAAATTTGTCAAATTTCAAGATCAGTCAAATAATTGTACTCAACATCCTTACACAATCCTTTTAAAATTTTGCCCTAATAGTGCTCATTTTCTTCGTATGTTCGCAAAAATGCTGGATAGCGAACCTAACCTCTCAAAGCAATTCTTACGTGCCTGCCAAAAGGGAGATTTGTCCCAAATTCGGAGACTTGGTTCAGAAAATGATATTAAAGATTGGTCGATAATTCGACATGCTTCTTCCGGTGACAGTCCACTGCATATCGCAGCTCGGGAAGGAAATTTGGAAGTAGTACGATCCTTATGTTCAGATTGGAAGGACCAAAAATGCAAAATTGACGTCGTCAATTTGGAAATGAAAACACCGTTACATGAGGCATCGCAATTTTCAAGAACTGCTGTTGTTGAATATCTGATTGAAAAAGGTGCGAATCTGAATTCTTTAAAACGTGCTGACTGGACACCTCTAATGTTGGCATGCACGAAAACAGGATCTGATGCCAATTCCTGTGTTCAGTTTTTATTAAACGCCAATGCTGATCTTTCTATTAGGAATAAAGATGGCTGGACAGCTTTTCATTTAGCTTGCCGTTCTGGTGATCTCAACATCGTTAATCTTCTACTGAAATACTCGCCGGAATGCATTGAAGCTGAAAGCAAAAATGGACGGAATGCTTTACATATAGCTGGTATACTTAGGGACCGTCCATATACTACGTTACCAAATTGAGGTTGGCACCCCCAGGTGTCGGTACCCGATTAGCCAATATAGGCCTGGAGTTCTTAAATGCTCAAGAATTTATGTTGAGAAAATGCTCTCGAGAATATGCTCAGCATTTAAGCTCGAACAGAGCAATTATAGAGAATTTAAAGCATTTATTGTTTAAACAAATATATATTACACTTACTGGGTTTGTATAAAAAGTATCGGGAAAAGTTTCGGAAAAATAGATTTATTTCAGATATTGCTACAAAACCCTAAAATTCTTTAAAGTACATCCCTTGAGCGTCGACACACTTTTGCCAGCAGCTTTTCC
>CAKNYM010052570.1:452290-544515 GCA_932195095.1 Andricus curvator
ATAATTTATTTGATTGATGTTTCATCATTTTAGTTGAAACCTCCTTCATTTGTTTAAAATTTAATTCTTTTGTTGACAATAATGTTTTCCAGATGAGAATTGTTTTAACTGAAAATTTAACTCGTAAATGTTTGGTTCAAAATTTATCTTCTTGAGTTGAAAATTCAAATATCTGGTTTAAAATTTCTAATTCATCCTTTTGGTTGGAAATTCCTTTAAAAATTCAAATATTTGGTTGAAAATTCATGTAGTTTGTTAAAAATTCACTTTATTGGTAGAAAATTTATCTTCTTGGTTGAAAATGAGATTTTTCTTATTTAGAATTTATTTTTTAAACTGGAAATATAACTTCCATTTTTTGTCGAAAATTTATCTTTTCTGATTGAAATTTAATCTTCTTGGTTGAAAATTTACTTTAATTTGATTGAAAATTAATTTTTTTTACTGAAAATTTAACTATTATATTTTTAGTTGAAAATTGATCTGTTTTCGGTGAAAATTGAACTACTTGTTGAAAATCCGTCTTTTTTTTGTAAAAGAGTACTCTCATTACTTGAAATTTCATCTTTTTGGTTAAAAATTAATTTCTCTGGTTGAAAATTCGTTTGTTTTTCGTTTGGAAATTTATTTTACTGACTGAAAATTATCCTATTTTATTTATGATAGAAAATTTATTTTTTTAGTTTGAAATGCATGTATTTCGTTGAAAATTAAATTGTTTTTTAGTTGAAAATTCACTTTAACTATTACATTTTTTGTGGAAAATTTACTTTTTTATAGAAATGTAATCTTTTTCGTTAAAAAATTATCTGTTTAGAAAATTCGTTTTTTTGTTGTTGATTTTGATTGATGGACTGAAAAATCCACTATTTGAACAAAATTTCATGTTTTTGAACATTCGTTTCTTTTTAGTTAAATTTTTTTTTTAACTGAAGATATAACTATTCCATTTTCGCTTGAAAACATATTTTTAGTTGAAAATTAATTAATTTTGCTGAAAACTCTTTTTTTTTAATTTACTTTTCTAACTGCAAACTGAAATATTATATTTTTGGTTTGTAAATTTAGCTTCTTTAGTTTAAAATTGAATTATTTAGTTAAAAAATCATTTTTTTTTGTTATGAAAAAAAATATTTTTTTGAAAATTCGTTTTCATTTCTTTTTCTGACATTTTAACTATTCTAATCTTGGTTAAAAATTGTTGTTGTTTTTTTTTTTAGATGAAAATTCATCAACTTTGTTGAAAATGAGTCTTTTTTGGTAGAAAAATAACCTTTTGCGTTAAAAATTCAACTATTTGCTTAAACATTCATATTTTTGGTTGAAGATTCATCATTTTAGTTAAAAATGCATTTCTTTGATTAATATTATTAATCTTCTAGGTGTATGGTTGGTTTTATACCTAGAAGAATTCAGAAAATGGGATATTGTAGCAACCATCATTTACATTTAGCACCCTTTCCAATTTGAAGCGATGCATTTTCCCGCGAAATTTAAATAGTTTAATTATTATTAATAAAAGTAGAAAATAAGATTTTTTAAATCCTAATTCAAAATGCTCATAAATGCTCATTAAATTCTCAAAGCACATAAAGGTCGAGCATATTCTCGAGCATGTTCTCATGCTCGTGAGAATTTCTCCGAGCACTTAAACTCTTTCGAACACTATATAGGCCTATAATTAGTTTTTTTTTCATTCAAAACAATTTTTTAACCGAAAATTTAACTACACTCATCCTTCGAACGAGGGCCTTTCGAACGAGGGCCGTTTTCACGCTCGGCTGATTCTGCGTCCCCCCCGTGCGTCCCTTGACAGCCTAAACTGAAGTGCCGGCGCTCGAAGTGACCTCGAAGTCAGTGCCGTACTGCGTATGCCGTATGCATAGTAATATGTATGGATAAAAATTCGCGAATCAGAGGAGTGAGCACGTGTGAAATTTTTTTGTGTTTTAGTATTTTTGATATGGCGGAACGAAAGAAAAAAAATTTTCTGACCATGTGTGAAAAATATAAAATTTTGAATGAAATGAAAAACGGCGAATTGAGAGATAGCATCTCAAAGAAATACAACATTTCTAAACGTGCTTTACGCAGAATTATTCATCACGCCGATAAAATTACTGAGAAATCCAACGACTTAGAGTACAAAAACAAAAAAATAATGAGATCTACTCAGTATGATAAATTAGAAGACGCTCTGCTCAAATGGATTGTACAAAAACGAGACTCTAATCAACCGATTTCGGCAACGATGCTGCAGGAAAAAGCACGAATTTTTAATGAAATTTTAAAGGGACCAGCAACATTTAAAGTAAGTTGTTAAAAATTTATTCATTCGTAGAAAAATATTGATTCCAGCAATAATTTATGACTTTCAAATTCGGCATAACAATGATACATAACCACAAAAATGACAGTTTTTTATATTGTCGATTCTATAATGTGTGATACAGACTGTTACAAATATTTATCAATTATTTATAAATATTTATGAATATTTATAAAATATAAAATTATTTATAAAAGATTTTAAAAAGCTTAACTAGATTCTATAATGTGTTATATAGACTCTTACAAATATTTATAAAATATTAAAAAATATATAAAATATAATTCGATTAAAAATTGAATGTTGTTTGTTTATTCAATATTTCCCAATAAATTTTTTTTTGTATGATACATATATTGTATAAACAATATTTGAAAATATAACTCATTGATAATTCTTAATCATTTTCAATTGATCAAATTATTATAATATGTCCTAGCTGATAACTCTTCATAAAAATTAGCTTACAGCAATATGATTCATCAGTATAAATTATTTTTTATTCATTATTCTATAATCATAGCGATATACTTTTTATCATAATCGTAATCAATTTTAATTTTATAAATTGCTCATTATGATTAATTACATGATTAATTAAAAATTATGTATGACATATGTGCTGTATCAATACACTTGCATCGATGTTTTGATAATTTTTGAAAGATTATGGAAATATGTACTAAGGTGCCCCGTTTAGAGTCTACATATATACGGTCCTGAGTGTTGACGTAATAGTGCTCACTCGTCGCATTTTAATTGCTTTCGAAGGTAGGCCGTCTACCCCGGAGAGTGGCCCTCGTTCGAAGGATGAGTGTATTCCATTTTTTGTCAAAAATGTATATTTTTTGATAGAAATTTAATCTGCTTGGTTGAAAATTCATCTGTTTGGTTGAAAATATAACTGCTGTTTTTCGTTGAAAATTCAACTTCTAACAAAAAATACGATTTTCCAAACAAATAATTGAATTTCCAACCCAAAATGGTCGGTTTTGAATTAAAAATGTCAATTTTCAAAAAAAATTGGATGGTTAAATTTTCAGTTAAAGAATTTAATTTTCAACCAAAAAAAAAAAGGAATTTTCAAGCAAATAGTTTAATTCTCAATCAAAAAGATGAATTTTCAACCAAGAAGATTAATTTCCTACCAAAAAGACGAATTCTCAACGAAACACGTGAATTTTCAAATAAAAAAGATCAATTTTTAATTTACAATATCAATTTTCTACCAAAAATGGTACAATCCATTTGCCCCCCTCTGAAATCGAATGATTAAATTCATCGGATAGTTTAATTTTTTCAAAAATCTAGCTGAAATCTTTGTGAAATAATTGAAGTATTTGTAAAATCTCTTTAATCTATCTGAAATCTTTGCGAAATATTTTACATCTTTGTAAAATCTTTGAAATCATTGTAATTATCAGAGCCGGATTAACCCTGTCCGGGCCCCTAGGCAATGCAATCACGTCCCTCCAGGTTGATGAAGGGATGTGAGTAACTTCCAGATGATCGACTCCAGGAATCCTGTACGGAAAAAGAGGTATTTTTCCTATGTTACCGTAGGGGGAATACCTATATTAGCATATGGATTTTGACTATGTCAACATAGGAATTTTTCCTATCTAATTCGAAAAAAATCGTTTGGAAACTACATATTTCACATTTTTGTCGGATTTAGACTATAGGCAGGTGAAATGAGCAAACAAACCACACAATAAATGTAGAATTCATTTATTAAGAATCATTCTTAATTATAATTTGATATTTTTCGAATGGTAAATGCTCACAATTTTTTGAAATTACAAAACGAAAATATTCTTCTGGTTTCCTGTTTCGAAATATTTGTTACTAAGCAAATTCGAAGTGTATTAAGAAAAATTTTAAGTTGCCATGGAAAACAAAATTTTTTAATTGCAATTAATGATGATTAATCATGATTATTGATCATTAATCGTCATTGATAATCATCGATTATTGTTTTTGGAATTTATGTACATGAGAATAATTCCTATGTTAACATAGGATTTAACCTCATGTTGTCATAGGGATAATGCCTATGTTAACATTGGGATTTTCCCTATATGCCATAGGAATAATGCGTATGTTACATAGTAAAATATCCTATGTTGATATTAGAAAAATACCAATGCCAACATAGAAAAAGTACCGTTTTTTCTTCATGTATTACTTCAATGTCCTTTATCAAAAATTCAAACTTCTGTTATATAATGTAGTTTATAGATAATTTCATTCCGAATTAACTTACGTGCAATGATAATTCACCTACACGCATAACACTGTGTTACAAAAAACAAAAATTTGGAGACACTTTTATGGAGACCTAGCACAAGTTGTAGATCTAGTAAAACTAAGAAAAATTGTATACGAGAAATTTTCCATACACCCCCAAAATCTCATTTGTTGGCCAAAAAATCGTTTTTGGGAGTTTTATGAGAAAAATCACTCATAACTTCCCTAATTTTTATCCGATTCGCTATTATTATTATTCGCTATTATTAGCTACTACTTGTTACTAGATGGTTCTGTATGAATGGAGTATTTCTCCAATTGACATGCGTCGAAAAAAATACTGATATTGTTGTCGAGGAATTCCATACAAATTTTCAGAAAAACTTTTCATTCGATAAAACGTTTTTTACATTCTCATTCTAATGAGAAGGTATTGGTTTTATGTAAAATTTGACATAGTCGGTTTTCATCAAATCTCCACGTTTTGAGACCCCCTGAGCTAGAAAAAACGATTTTTACGAAGGTGTCTGTCTGTCTGTAGTCTGTCTGTCTGTCTGTAGCCACGATAACTTTCGAAAAAATGATCAGATTTGATTGAGCTTTGGCACACTTTTTTATGGCCGAAAAATAGAGAACGAGTTCGTTAACCAGCTATTTTGGATGAAACCCCAAAAAGTGAGCACATTTTGAAAATTTTTGATACCACTTTTTTGGAAGATTTGAAAATTCTATGTACGGTTATTAGTAGTACGCAAAATGACGAACAAAATATTCTTATGACTTTTCGTGATAAAAAAAAAAAAATTACTGGAGTTATAGCATTTTCAAAATTCCAAAAAACAAACGAAAATGAACATTTTAAGCCGAAAAACGCACGATATGAAAAAAAGTCAAGAGGAGAAAAACGTTGATTCCTGAACACCCTATAATATTTTCATAACAACTTTTTGAATTTTTTGAAAAATAAAAAATTCAAATTTTGATCGCACAAAAAATTAATGAAAAATCGAAAAAGCCATTTTGCTGTAAAACTATGCAAGATACCAGAAAAGATCATCTCACCAAAATTGTGAACCTAAAAAAGATCTACAAATTTCTTATCATTCACTTTTTGATATGACGCGTAGTTTTTGTTTTATTCGTAAAAAACAGCATTGAAAATAGAAAAATCAAATTTTCAGACGAATATTACCAGCTACGAAAAAATGACCGAAACAAAATTTGTTCATCCAAGGAAGAGGTACAAATTTATTGTGACTCATGTTTCGATAGGATGCGTGGTTTTTGTTTTATTCGTGAAAATAACATTGACAGTAAAAAAAATCAAATTTTTGAAAAAACAATGCAAGGTACGAAAACATATAAATGAACAAAAATTGTTCATTCAAAAAAGACGTACACACCCGTAATCAATTTTTGTGGTAAGAATATATTCAAAATGAAAAAATTAACTTTTTTGATAAACGGCACAAGCTAAAATAAAATGTTAACTAATAAAATTTGTTGCCTGAATTATATCATTACTTTTCATTTGAAATCAAATACAAATTTAGTAATTTGTATATGAAGAACATATAACACGTAGCACAAAGTGCGCGCTCAGTGTATTTACCAAATCGCACGCCGTAAGTGCGCTCAAACTTTTTTGTTTCTATCATACGGTTCAAATGATTTTCAAATCAAATATCGAGCGCGAAGCGCGAGTGTCTGGATGAGAATGTGTTCCTTAAGGTCGATAGAACCTTGAGTAAATAAAGTTCCTTTTCAGTCTAAAATAAAAATAAATTTAACAATCACTTAATAGGTAGAGGTTTTGATAATTTTATAATATTTGCAAACAAACTTTTTGTTTTCATCGAAGTCGAACACGAAGTTCAAAAATCTAGAGGAGCCTAGCGTAAAGCGCGATTTAAATACGCCCGAGCGCGTAGCGCGAGGTGAACACATAATCGAGCGCGAAGCGCGAGATAAATATATGATCGAGCGCGAAGCGCGAGATCCAACAGTCGCGCGCCCTAGGCGCGCTCAAACTTGCGAGCGAAGCGAGCCGCGCGCGAAGCGCGCCATGAGAATGTGCCCGCGAAACGGGCAGATTTTTTTTTCTTAGTGTGCACGGGCCCCTATTCGATGCGGGGCCCCTAGGCAGTTGCTTACTCTGCCTAATGAATAATCCGGCCCTGGTAATTATTCTGAAATATTTGGAAATATTTTTAAATTATCGAAATCTTTGAGAAATGATTGAAATCTTTGAAATCTATCTCAAATCTTTGCGAAATATTTGATAATATTTGTGAAATTATTGAAATCTTTGTGAAATCCTTGGGCAATCATTGAAATCTTTGTGCACTCTTTGAAATCTATCTGAAATTTTTGTGAAATAATTTAAATCTCTGTGGAATCTTTTAAATCTATCCGAAATCTTTGAAATATTTGTCAAATCTTTAGAAATCTTTGTGAAATATTTTTCAAATATTTGATAATATTTGTGAAATTATTCAAATCTCTGTGAATTCCTTGGGAAATCATTTAAATATTTGTGCACTCTTTGAAATCTATCTTAAATTTTTGTGAAATAATTGAAATCTTTGTGAAATCTTTTAAATCTATCCGAAATCTTTGCGAAATATTTGAGACCTTTGAAATTCTTAGAAAATCATTTTAAATCTTTGTAAAATCTTTCTGATATCTTTGGAAATCTTTTCAAAATAATTGAAAATTTTTTGAAATATTTGGTGATACTTGTGAAATAATTAAAATCATTGAAGTCTTTGTGTAATCTTTTAAATCTATCCGAAATCTTCGTGAAATATTTGTGAAGTCTTCAGAAAATCATTGAAATCTTGGTTAAATCTTTCTGATATCTTTGGAAATCTTTTTGAAATATTTGGTAATATTTTTTAAATTATTGGAGTCTTTGTGAAATCTTTTAAATCTATCCGAAATATTAAAAATCTTTATGAAATCTCTGGGAAAGCATTGAAATCTTTGTGCAATATACTATATAATCTATCTGAAATCTTTGAAATCGTTCGGAAATAATAAAAATATTTGTAAAATCTTTCTGAAATCTTTGCGAAATATTTGTGAAATATCTGATAATATTTGTGAAATTACGAAATATGAAAAATCTTTATGAAATCTTTGGGAAAGCATTGTGTTCCGGATAATACATGTCGGTTTTCTCTAATTGTATTTGTATTGTATGACTGTGTGCTGCGTGAGTGTTATTGTCTCTTTCTAGCGTTTGCGTAGGTATGAACCTTTGCTTGTCTACCCTGTTATCTCCTCTCCTCACCGGACGAATTGAGGTGGTCAGGGTCAGTGTCGAACGTTACGAAGTTCGAGTCGGTACCTCTTACTCGTCTTATTTAAATTAATTGTGTGAGCTTTATGTAGCCTTTGCTAGAAGGCAAAAACTTTGACTCTCTTTTGAATAAATTATACGTATTTGGTGCTCAACAACTAATAATCATGACTCAGTTACTTTTTTACCAACAAACTATAAATCCTGCATGTGCATTGTTTTTTCTTTAAGTGCTTATCACAACATTATTGGTCCTTCGAAAGCCGGATGAGGGCTTCAGCTGGTGGATTACAGTGTTCGTTTCAGGATTAAAGTGACTAATGTGAGGTGTTCTAAAGGTGCATCGCAAAGGCGGTTCTGTGAAAAAGGTAAATGTGGCGGATTTCGAGCGTCTTGTTGCGAAATCGCACGGTGATAGTGTCGTGAAGGCAATTTTCGGCGATCGATACCTGACGTCACGAGAACACGTCCCGCGCGCTGGTCAACAGGTGCCTCGTTACACTTGCTCGTACGATGTGTATCCCTACGCCGGTGCGTGCGCAATGCTTGGTGTTGATCGGCAGACCATCACTGCCCACAAGTCGCTTCACAGAATGACAGGTTTGCGATAGCAGGTACTTATCCTACTCTACGTTTGGTAAGTGTTTGAAGACTTTTGAACAGCTGACACCTTGCAGCGCTGTGCTTCTTCCTCTTCCAAGGGTACACCCCCCGCTATCAATGATGATCCTTTAACACAAGTGAAAAAGATGTTTCCACAATTGGAATTACCCAAGTTTTCCGGTGATTTCACTGCATGGCCTGCTTTCCGGGATATGTTTTGTTCCATGGTAAAGGATGACGCTACTTTGCCGTCAGTCCAGAAACTGCATTACTTGAAGGCAAGTTTGACAGATGAGCCTGCTCAGCTGTTAGTTAATATAAGTATCACTGGGGATAACCTGGAGCGCGCATGGACAACACTTATGGATCGCTACGATAGTGAACGGGCCCTCATCAACGCGTATTTAGGGAAACTTTTCGGGATAGAACCTGTCACTAAGGAGCATGTTTCGGGACTTCGTACTCTCTTAAATGACACTTGTGAAGTGATTGGTGGACTTACCTCCATGAACAGACCAACGAAATACTGGGATGATATTCTGGTTTACATGACAGTGAACCGTTTAGACCGCTCTTCCCGCAAGGCTTGGGAAGAAAAAACAGGATCACTTCCTAATAATCCTTCGTTCGAGACTTTAAGGACATTTTTAGTTTCACGAGTGAACGCTTTGGAGTCACTTGAGTTTGGGGAAGGTTCTCAATTCAAGCATTCGTTTACCGAAAGTAAATTTAAAATGACAGGTATCAAATCTGGTAAGAAGGGTTTTCACACACAAGCTCATGGTGCTGCACTAAAAGAGGGTGGTTGTCCGCTATGCCCGGGTAAGCACTTTGTTTTGTTTTGTAGTATTTTTAGATCCAAGACTCCTGATCAGCGACGAGAACTAATTCGTAAGTGTGGGTTATGTTTTAATTGCTTGGGAAAACATATGATCCGAGAGTGTGTCTCACCCAAGCGTTGTCAAACTTGCTCCGGTCAACATCATACCATGCTACATCGGACCACTAGTAACGCTTCAGGAAGTGAATCTGTTACTACAGCTGTGCCTACCACGTCTAATTTAAATGTAAATAGCACCGCGTTTATACCCGCTATGTCTTCTGTCAATTCGCATGTTGCTAAAGCTCCTCTATGACTAGATGGGCCCGTACTTCTAGCCACAGCAATCGTTTCCACTGAAGGATCAGATGGCTATTTATATCCTTCTCGAGCACTTCTCGATCAGGGCGCTCAAGCGTCTTTTCTTTCTGAGTCCCTTGCTAGGAGACTTAAGTTAAAACGACTTCGTGCCATCGTCACAGTGGGGGGCGTCGGCGACCAACGCACAAAAGCCTCTCGAGGTTTGGTAAATGTTAGGGTGACGTCATGTGTTAATCCTGAGGCTAGTTTTTATGTACGCTGTATTGTTTTACCGAAGCTTACGTCTTATGCACCCCCTCGTGGTATTTCTACGGATCATTGGCTCCACATTCAGGGACTGGAATTGGCGGATCCGCTTGTCGATCGTGGTGGCTCGATTGACATGATTTTAGGTGCAGAGGTTTACTCATACGTCATTGAGGAAGGAGTCCGAAAGGGTCCTTTGGGTTCTCCCACGGCTCAGCAAACTTCTTTGGGCTGGATTTTGTCCGGTCTATTTTCTGAGGAACCTTCTTCTTTTACTCGTCAGATTGTTGGACTACAATGTACAGTTGATCACGAATTGTTAGACCTACTGCGTCGATTTGTTGTACAGGAGGATCTACCGACTGTATCTCCTAAGTTCACTCTTGATGAGGAGGAGTGTGAGAAACTTTTTGTCTCCACTTATCAGCGTTCCGAAGAGGGCCGTTACATTGTTCGACTTCCAATCAAGGATCGGTCGATGAATCTGGGAGATTCTCGTTCTGCCGCTCATAGAATGTTCTTGAACCTCGAGAGGCGTTTTCGACGAGATCCTGTTCTGCATCAATCTTACGCACAGAGCATACAGGAGTATGCGGTTTTAGGTGAGATGGACTTAGTGTCTAATCCTGATGAGCTACAAGCTACTCAGGGTTATTTTTTACCGCACCACTGCGTCATCAAGGAAACCAGTTCTACTACAAAATTGAGACCGGTTTTCAATGCTTCTCAGCGAACTGATTTGGGTATTTCTCTGAATGAGCTACTGCACTCGGGGCCGAAACTTCAAACAGAACTTCAAGACGTCATACTTCGTTGGAGATCCTACCCGATCGTCTTCACAGCGGATATTGAGAAGATGTTCCGACGTATTTGGATCCATCCTGAAGACCGCACCTACCAGAAGATACTTTGGAGGTCAAATCCTGACGACGAACTCCAGACATACTTTCTGAACACCGTAACTTTCGGATTTGCTTCCTCTCCTTACTTGGCGATCCGTACTTTACATCAACTGACAGAGGACGAAGGAATCAACTTTCCTTTGGCCACGGATATTCTGAAGAACGAAATTTATGTGGATGATGTACTTTCCGGAGCCTACGACATCGCTACATCCATAGAGAAACGCCGCCAAGTGACTCTGCTGCTCAAGGCGGGCGGTTTCATCTTGAAGAAATGGTTGTCGAACTGCGAGGATATTCTACAAGGAGTCCCGGAAAATTACAAAGAAAAAGCATCGTCTTATGAATTTACTCAAGAACCAACTCACAGAGCTCTCGGAATTCTTTGGCAACCTGTTTCGGACTGTTTTAAGTTTCAGGTTCAACTTCCTGAGGAGTCTGGGACACCAACAAAAAGGAGCGTTTTCTCCGAGATAGCTCGTCTCTTTGATCCGCTTGGATGGCTTGCACCAGTCTCAGTTAAAGCCAAAATTTTTATGCAGAGTTTATGGAAGCTTAAAATAGATTGGGATGGGCCTTTGCCTACTGATCATATTGCTACGTGGGGGAAGTACAGGAACGAGCTTCCTGAACTGTCATCGCTCAGCATCCCTCGTTGGTTGGGATGTTCTTCGGACGTGTCTGGCTGCGAACTTCACGGCTTTGGAGACGCGTCGGAGAAGGCTATCGGTGCAGTTGTCTATCTAAGGATCCTAACTCCTTCAGATAAGATACGAGTCTCGCTCGTTATAGCCAAGACTAAGGTTGCTCGCCTTAAGGAGACATCTTTGCCTCGTTTAGAACTTTGTGCAGCTGTTCTGCTTGTTCGGCTGGTAGTTCATGTTCGCTCGGTCTTGAATCTACCCACTACGGTGCCGAGTCATCTATGGTCCGACTCGGCAAATACTCTCGATTGGATCCGAGGCCATCCTCTACGATGGATGATATATATTTCGAATCGGGTCTCGGAAATACAGACTCTTTTGCCTGACGCTATCTGGCATCATGTTCCAGGGACTGATAATCCAGCTGATTGTGCGTCTCGAGGAATTTCTCCTTTACTTTTGGAGAGCCATCCTCTCTGGTGGGCTGGACCACTTTGGTTATCACAACCACCCACTTTTTGGCCATCTTCTACGAGCTCGATAGATCCGAGCATCAACAGAGAGGAAAGGACCGTTGTCCATGCTGCAACGGTTGAACTTGATCCACCGTGGTCCCTGCTGGGTCGATACTCGTCCTTTACGAAACTACTTCGCATTACTGCTCTCTGTCTACGATTCTTCGACCGGTTGCAAAAGAAATCCATTGACTTCCCTCCATGTAGGCTTAACCCAGACGTTTTGAAACGTGCTCGATGCCATCTGATTGGGTATGAACAACGCTGACACTTCTTCGAAGAGCTTAAGTTGCTGCGCAAACAACTTCCAGTTACTACAAAAAGTCCATTACTTCGTTTGCTGCCGTTTTTGGACTCTGACGGCTTACTACGACTGGGAGGTCGTTTGAAACATGCTGTTTTGGACTTCGACGAACGATGTCCTTATATTCTACCCAAAGACAGTATTGGATCATCACAGGACGTTGTGTTGTAAAGAAGGTCTTGAGTCGTTGCGTTACTTGCGCTCGACATCGTGCAACCACCTGCACTCAACTTATGGGTCAACTGCCTACTCATAGAGTTACTCGACCGTCTAGACCCTTTGCTATAAGCGGTCTGGATTACGCGGGTCCCATTTGGATGAGAACTACAAAAGGTCGAGGCCACAAGTCGTACAAGGGCTACATTGTAGTTTTTGTTTGTTTCGCTACGAGAGCAGTCCATTTGGAGGCGTGCTCGGACTACACCGCTGATGGCTTCATAGCGGCTTACAAACGATTTACTGCTCGACGTGGGATAAGCTCCTTTCTCTACAGCGACTGCGGTACTAATTTTGTGGGGGCTGATAAACAGCTCCGTACACTTTTTGATGAGGCCTCTGCTGTCTCTGCGACCATCAGCCGTTATCTTGCTGACAATGGAACTACGTGGCGCTTCAACCCTCCAGCCGCCCCACACTTCGGAGGACTTTGGGAAGCAGCTGTCCGCTCTGTGAAACATCATCTTCGTCGAGTAGTGGGAGATACTACTCTGACTTTTGAGGAAATGACAACTTTCCTCACACAGGTGGAAGCTTGCCTGAACTCACGTCCACTACAAGCTCAGAGTGATGATCCGAGTGATCTGGTACCGTTGACACCGAGTCATTTCTTGATCGGTTCTCCAATCTTCACAGTTCCAGAACCATCTCTCATAGATCTTAAGCAAAATAGACTCCAACGCTGGCAGCTTACCAGACAGATGTATGAAGATTTCTGGACTAGATGGTCCTCTGAATACCTGCAAGAACTGCAAACTCGTCCGAAGTGGCAGAAGCCTATGCCTCCAATCAAGATTGATGATCTCGTGCTCATCTTGCATGAAAATCTGCCTCCAACAAAGTGGGCTCTAGGTCGCGTCATTGCTTTACGTCCGGACGCTGAAGGTTATGTTAGATCCGTCACTCTGCGAACTACTAATGGGACTCTTGATAGACCCATTGTAAAGTTGTGTGTCTTGCCGGTTCACCCTTCGGAGGTGCAACCTACCACGTGAACTTTTTTTTTGTGTGGATATAATTAGTGTCATTTTTCGTTTTTTTTTATCACCGAAAAAGGGGGGGGGAATGTTCCGGATAATACATTTCGGTTTTCTCTAATTGTATTTGTATTGTATGACTGTGTGCTGCGTGAGTGTTATTGTCTCTTTCTAGCGTTTGCGTAGGTATGAACCTTTGCTTGTCTACCCTGTTATCTCCTCTCCTCACCGGACGAATTGAGGTGGTCAGGGTCAGTGTCGAACGTTACGAAGTTCGAGTCGGTACCTCTTACTCGTCTTATTTAAATTAATTGTGTGAGCTTTATGTAGCCTTTGCTAGAAGGCAAAAACTTTGACTCTCTTTTGAATAAATTATACGTATTTGGTGCTCAACAACTAATAATCATGACTCAGTTACTTTTTTACCAACAAACTATAAATCCTGCATGTGCATTGTTTTTTCTTTAAGTGCTTATCACAACACATTGAAATCTTTGTGCAATATAATATACTATATAATCTATCTGAAATCTTTGAAATCGTTGGGAAATAATAAAAATATTTGTAAAATCTTTCTGAAATTTTTGCGAAATATTTGTGAAATATCTGATAATGTTTGTGAAATTATTGAACTCTTTTTTTGAAAATTCGACTATTTGATAAATTAAATTATATATTTGAAAATTCAACTATTTCGCAGAAAATTCATGTATTTTGTTCAATATTCAACTTTTTGGGTAAAAAATTAATATTTTGTTTTTGAAAATTCATCTATTCGGTTGAGAATTCAACTATTTTGTTAAAAATTCGACGCTTTTGGTTGAATTCAAATTGTTAAAAATTAGGGTTTTTCACTGAAAATTAAATTTTAAGCTGAAAATTTAACAATTCGATTTTTTGGTTGCAAATTGATCTTTCCAGTTGAGAATTCATTTATTCGAGTTTAAAAGTCAACTGTTTCCTAAATAACTTGACTTTTGAGATTGAA
The DNA here is from genome assembly GCA_932195095.1 of Andricus curvator. NCBI lineage: Eukaryota > Metazoa > Arthropoda > Insecta > Hymenoptera > Cynipidae > Andricus > Andricus curvator. The sequence goes on from CAKNYM010052570.1 coordinate 466,710, forward strand.
AACTTAACTCTTTTGTTGAAAATGTTCCTTTTTGGGTACAAAATTAATCTTTATTCAAAAATTATTTGGTTGAGGATGCAACTATCTTGTTAAACATTCGTCCTATTTCTTTGAATTGCACTGGTTAAAAATTCTTTTTTTTTTTTTTTGTTGAAAATTAATTTTTCTAACTGAAATTTTAACTATTGCATTTTTGGTTGAAAAATTATTATTCTTTTAGTTGAAAATTAATCTATTTGGGTAATAGTTTAATTATTTCGTTGAAAAATCAATTATTTTTTTAGTCATATTTTGGTCGAAAATTCAAACTGTTTTGTTAAAAATTCAACTATTTTGGTAAAGTCATCTTTTTTATCGAAAATTACAGTTATGTTCAAAATCCAACTATTTCGTTAAAAATTCAAGTATTTTGTTAAAACTTTAATTATTTTGTTGAAAATTCAACTATAATGTTAAAGTCACTTTTTGTTGTCGAAAATTCACGAAAAAACGCAGAATAAACTTGAAATAGCGCAAAATAGCGTAAGTAGGGCAAAATTGGTAACGTAGTTTACGAATTACCCGCTTGAAAATTAATTTTTTTAACTAAAATTTTAAAAATTGCATTTTTGGTTGAAAATTTTTTTTTTTTTTTTAAATTAAACTATTTGGTTGAAAGTTTAATTATTTCGCCAAAAAATCAATTATTTTGCTTGTCATCTTTATTGGTCGAAAATTCAACTGTTTGGTTTCAAATTCAACTATTTTGTTAGTCATCTTTTTTTGGTCGAAAATTCAACAGTTATGTTCAAAATTCAAGTATTTTGTTAAAACTTTAATTATTTTTTCCAAAAATTCAACTATAATGTTAAAGTATTTTTTTGAAGTGAAACTTCTTGTGGGACGGGAGTGAATTTAAAAAAAAAAACGATCGACGGACCGAACGAACGGATGTCTCTCTCTCTTACAACTACACATACTTTCTGTACCTTCACTCCTTATTCGCGTTTCCCTTTTGTGCGGCGATTCGCAATTGCTCTAAAGACTCCTCTTCGATATCCCCACTATTGCCATGCTAAGCAAAGCATTTAAATGCTCTCTCTCTCTCTCTCTCTCTGTACTCTCTTACTATGCGATCCCCTCAAAACTCATGATGATTCCTCACGAAAAATTTCAAAGTTAATCTATCAAAGTATCACTTCTGCCGTGCGGCCCCACTGCTACACTGTTTTTATTTTGTCGAAAAACGCAGAATAAACTTGAAATACGCGTTTAGCGAAGGTTCACGTTACTCTCGTGGGTTGTGTTAAACCCAAAACTACGGTCGTCAACGAGGGGGGTGGGGGGGGGGGGGTAAATAGCCTAAAATTGGTAACGTAGTTTACGGACGGCCCCTTATATAGAAGTTATACTTGACATAACGGATAATCTGTTCAAAAATGTCTAATTAATTAATATTCATATGTGTTTTAGCATTTCATGGATGCAAACCTGTAATCGATCTGATTGTATCTAAAAATTCAAAACTGCTGGATTCTAGAGATTCATCTGGATCTACTCCTTTGCATGAATCAGTTAAAAGTAAATGCTTCGAGGTCACAAAAAGTCTTATTGAATTCGGGGCTAATATTGCTGCCGTTGACGATGCAGGACAAAATTTTCTTCACATCGCTGCTTCTGTGGGGAACAGAGAGACTGTGAAATACGTTCTAGAAAGTAATTTAATTGATGTTAAATCAGAAGCTCAGTTTCAGATCACACCATTAATTGCTGCAGAGAGAAATTCTCAACATGAAGTTGTTAAACTATTGTTAGAACATGAAGACAAATATAAAAAAATATGAAGATTGCACAGGGTGTCTACTTAAATCCTGGAAAAAAATTCCCTGACAATTCCAGGTTCTTTCTAGGTATCTTAAGTTTTTTTCAGATATAATTTTTCATAGTACGGATGCCATTCAAATATTTCGATTTTTTTAAACAATCGACTTTTATATAAACAATGTTTTTTTTCGGTTTGTAGGGATTCAAATAATATGTTTAATTTAGAAAGCTTTGATCAATTATATTAAAAGATATTCTTAAATATATTAGTACCGTCGATAAATTAAAAAATGAAATAATACGAAAAAGATAATTAATCATTTCTTAAATTTGTCCCTGAAGTATATCAATCTGAATAATAATTCAAACAAATTTTTATTTTATCGTCTTAAGTTTGTGATTCAATGCATATTTAGGTAAAATAATGTGGGTACTACATTAAATTCAATTTAAACCGCAACAAATTCCCAACTTGTCTAGTAAACATATTACATTTTCAACAAGATAGATGAATTTTTAACCAAATCGAGAAATTTTCAATCAAAAAGATTAATTTTATACCAAAAAAGACGATTTTTTGGCCATACCACGCTGAAGAAACCAGTTCTCGTCAGATCACTGAAGTTAAGCAGCGTTGGGCGCGGTTAGTACTTGGATGGGTGACCATTCGAGAATACTGTGTGCTGTTGGCATATTATGGGTGTGGTGAGCCCACACTTGTAGTTATTTATAACTACAAGAAAACTATCCACCTAGAAACACTACCCGAATCGGGTAGTGTCACGCCTACCCTGAAAAGGAAATGGCTTAATGGTATATATACAAGAATTCTCAACCTAATAGTTGAATTTTCAATTAAACAAAATCAATTTTCAACCAAATAGTTGATTTCGAACTAGAAAATCAGCTTTCAACCAAAAATGGAATAGTTAACTTTTCAGTTAAAAAAATTAATTTTCCGCAAAAAATAAACTGATCTTCAACCAAAGTGATGAATTTTCAACAAGAAGAATGAATTTTCAACTGGTATATATTAATTGTTAACTACAAGATTTTAACTTTCAACCAAGACGTTTTATTTTTAACCAAAAAGATGAATTTTCAACTAAAATGATGAATATTTAACTGGAGTACTTGAATATTCAACCAAAAAGATGCATTTTCAAATAAGAATTATTTTATACTAAAAAAGACGGGTTTTCAACAAAATATATGAATTCTCAACCTAATAGTTGAATTTTCAACTAAAAAATCAGTTTTCAACAAAAAATGGAATAGTTAAATTTTCAGTTAAAAAATTAATTTTCAACCAAAGTGATGAATTTCCAACTAAAATGATGAATCTTTAACTGCAATAGATGTATTTTTAACAAAGAAGAGTTTAACTTTCAACCCAGAAGTTTTTTTTTAACCAAATAGTTAAATTTTTAACCAAAGTGATGAATTTTTAACTAAAATGATGAATCTTCAACTGGAATAGATGAATTTTTAACAAGAATAGTTTAAATTTCCACTAAGAAGTTTCGTTTCCAACCAAAAAATCAATTGTCAACTAAAACGATGAATATTTAACTGGAATACTTGAATTTTAAACCGAAAACATAAATTTTCAACTAAAATGATTAATCTGTAAATAAAATAATAGAATTTTGAACTAAAATGTTAAATTTTCAGCTACAAAAATTAATGTTCAACCACAGAGATAAAGTTTTAACTAAACTGATGTAATATTCAAATGCAATAATTACATTTTCAGTTAAAAAAAAAATTAATATTCAACAACAAAAATTTTCTACCAAAAAACTCATCTATCAACCAAAGAGATGAATCTTCAGCTAAAAAAACTTAATTTTTATTCATAGAGTTAACTTTCAACCAAGTATATTATTTTTCAATTCCAAAAAAGATGAATCCTGAACGATAAATTTAGTAGTTGGTATTTCGACCAAAAAATATTTTAATTTTTAATCCAAAACAGTTGAATTCAATCAGAAAAAAGGAGAAAAAAATTGCTAACAAAATGTTGAATTTTCAACAAAATACATGAATTTTCAACCAGATACTTGGATTTTCAACGAATATTCAATTTGAATATTCAATTGGAAGTTCCATTTTCAGTTAAAAAAAAAAAATTTCAACCAGAAAAACTAATTTAAAAAAAAACTAGTTACATTTTCAAACAAAGTGATGAATTTTCAAATAAAATGATAAATCTTCAATCAGAATAGTTGAATTTTAAACTAAGAAGATACATTTTCAACTGAAATGATGAATCTTCAACTAAAATAATAGAATTTTCAACCAAAAAGATGAATTTTTAACCAAGATTAATTAAAAAAAAAGAATGTTCAAATGAGAATAAGGCCGAAAAAAGGTAAATCAAAAATTGAATAGTTACAGTTTTAGTTGAAAATATTAATGTACCAACACATAGATGAATTTTTAACGAAAATGATTAAATATCCAACTAAAATATTTACATTTTCATTAAAAAAAAATTAATAATCAACAACAGAAATTCAACAAGATGGTTCATTTTTCAACCAAGGAGATAAATTTTCAATTACGATGATGAATCTTCAACCAAAAAAATTGATTTTTAAAAATAGAGTTTAACTTTCAACCAAGTAATGAAATGCTCATTCCAAAAAAGATAAATCCTGACCAAAAAATATAGCAGTTGATATTTCAACCCAAAAAGACGACTTTTCAACTAAGAAAGATTTTTCAGTCAAAAGAGAGAAGAAATTGCAAACAGACTGTTGAATTTTCAACCAAAAATAGAATAGTTGAATTTTCAGTTAAAAAAATTAATGTTCAAACCAAGAGATGAAATTTTAACTAAAAGGACAAAATATTTAATTGGAAGTTTCACTTTAAGTTTAAAAAAGTAATAATTTTCAACAAAAAAAAAAAAAACTAATTTAAATAAAAATACTTACATTTTCAAAAAAAGTGATGAGTTATCAACTAAAATGATAAATCTTCGACCGGAGTAGTTAAAGTTTAAACAAAAAAGATGAATTTTTAAATAGAATAGAATTTTCAACCAAGATTATTAATTTTTACCAAAAAATACAAATTTTCAACTGACAATAACGTCAAAAAAGGTCCACCAAAAATTAAATAGTTAAATTTTTCGTTAAAAAAAGTAATGTTCAACCATAGAGACGAATTTTTAATTAAAATGATGGAATATTTAACTGGAATAGTTAAATTTTCAGTATAAAAAAATTAACAAAATAGCTCATTTTTCAACCAGAGATGAATTTTCAATTAAAATTATGAATCCTCATTGTTGGAACGGAAAATTTTGTAGTTAATATTTCAACCAAAAATGATGACTTTTGAACATGAGTTGAATTTTCAACTAAGAAAGATTTTTCAGTTAAAAAAAAGAAAAATTGCAAATAAACTGTTGTTGAATTTTTCAAAAAAATACATGAATCTTCAACCAGATACTTGAATTCTTAGCTATGAACGATTATTTTTTTAACCAAAAATAGCACCGTTCATTTTCAGATCAAAAATATTAATTTCAAACCGAAAAAAACGAACTTTCGACAAAATAGTTAAATACAATACTATGAAGCTCCTTTTGCAAATGAAGAATCATTTTTATTCAATTTTATATTGAAATGAACTCCCTGTTGTACTATGGCTTTTTTTAACTTATTCTTATTATGACTGTTGGCTGTTGCTTTCTAAAAAGCAAAATCAAAAGATTATTATTTAGGAAATTGAGGGAAGGTGAACAGAAACACTTTATTCATTTCAGAGATTGGTACACATATTTATTTTCTGTTTTTGTATCAGACAGTCTTAGAGAAGCATATAAAATGAATAAACAAGATTATTACAAGTCTGAAATTTTCACTTGCATCATTTCTTTCCAGTGCGCAAGTAGGTAAAAAAGTAACTCAACAAATCCAAAGCTCCGTTTGTACAAACTCAAAACTCTTTAAAAAGGGTTAAAAAGAAACATTCGCGAAAGAAAGATTTTGCTATGAAATAAAAAAGGGTAAATAAAATCAATATTCAAAAGAAGAGTCTCAATTTCAAAAAGGATTTAGGAGCTCTCGCTTCGTTGAGTTACGCGAGGCAGCGAGGGATGAAAGTAACTAAGGAACGTAAATAAATATACAACCGAGTACAATAACCACGTATTCGTTTTTGTTTTGCGTGAGCGGAAATGGAATATTAGCTTATAAAAGAGCTAATGATAAAACATGCATTGTATATTTGTCTGTCTCTCTGTCTGGATTCAATGCGACGTATTTCGATTTAAAACGACAGACTCCGTTGCACGGAGAAACGCGTTGGAGACAAATTTCTTTCATCGTCGCTCCTACTCTAGTGGAATCTTTATAAATATCCAATGATTATTTGGGACTTTTAGTATTTTACCTCATTGCTTAGTTTATTTACATACCTATATATTACGTTCGGACTTAAATTAACTTTACGCGTCTCTCCTCGCGATCTCAACTACTTACCTACGATATCTCACACTAACCGTTACGTGAACTTTCACCATTCGTACTTACATTACAAGTATTCAACATGTACAAAGCTTTATATACAATATTTACAGGGCTCGAAGAAACACTTCGACAATAACGCGTTACTTTAAATTAGCTTGCAACCTAAAAACGTCATAACGTCATGTTGGTTCCCTATGCACAAAAAAAAGTCACAATTCTCCAACTTTTAAGATCGCAACTGCTAAGATGAAAAATGTACAATGGAATGCTAAAAATGAACTATTTGTCTTCAACTCTCGTTTCGTTGCAATACAAAATATAAATGCGAATCAGTTTGGCGCTTCTAATGCTAAATTAAAAATATCTTTTCTAGGAACTTTTCAGAATCTCTTCTAGTTATAAAAATGATATTTGAAAACGTGTTTTTGAAGGATGTTAAAGGTTAATTTACAGGGAGAGGTCGCGAGATGTGCGTCGCCCCTTCGACTGGAGCGACGCACATCTCGCGACTTCTTCTTGTTAGTCTGATTTATATGATACAAGTTGTTCTTCATACTTCTGCGGTGCTTATATTTGAGTGCAAAGACACCTGGGAACACTTAACATTTAACACAGTTGTACGTCTAATGCAGATATTATTATCATATATCAGAGCAAAGTTCACGGTGAAACGATTGATTTGGAAATAAATAAAGCATCGAAAACGCTCCTCGAGAATATTAGAAACTACAGTCACACATATTCCGATCATTTTTTCCTAGATTCAGTCGAACTCTTTAACGATTCAAATCGATTTCAAATGAATTTCTTTTGGCTCGGTTTGATTTTTCCAACATTTTAATAATTAATCTCTACAGATGACACACAAAAATTTGCAATTGAATCTGAAAAGTAAATGCATGTCTTTTGTTTTCAGATGTTCTCGAGCGATTCAGCGATGCGCACGATCACAATATACGACGTTTCTATAGTCGCTCAAGTAATTTATACATTAAAAACGTTTACGAGTGCTAAAAAAATAAATAGCGCGCGGGTTTTCTTAGTTACAGATTAATTACGATAGATACATTTTTTTGTTTAAAAATAGTAAAAAACAGTGACTATGTTTTGCCTTTTCCTCTTCGCATGGAAAATTGCTTACTCCTATATCTCTCTTACACACTTGCGTCATTAGTACACGGTTTACATACATATACATACATACATATATATTTATTTATAAAAATAACATTCTGGGACCAAAACATAACATTCCAAAGAAAATATACAGAGAAAGGGTCAAAGGGAAGCAAAAACGTCAATCGATAAGAGAATTCATAATTGAAAATCAGGCTTCTCAATATCACATAATCAATGCCGTAAGTATGATCTTTTCCATGAACTACTTCTATTGTGGAAAAATAAGGGGCATAAAGGAAATAAAATTTTTGCGTCAATAAGTTAAAAGAATTTACAAATCCTTAATTTTCCACAAGAGACTTGGTTCAAACGTTTGAACTCTTAGTGCCTTAAAATCAATGTTATTTGAAACATTCTTTTATCGATCGCCGCCTACGACAAGTCAATCTCCGCCGTTTTGATGCAAATGCAAAACTTTTCACTTAATTCTCAGCACTCGATCATTAGAAAACGAAATTAAGTTTCTGTAAATAGCTGGGAGTGGGCGATATCAATATCATTAATTCCAATTTACACAACAATAAAGCGATAATAAATAACAGCGAGAGAAAGAAGTAGAGAAATAAAATATACTAAAGAAATTCCCACTCGAGCCTTGAAAAATAAATAGTCGAGTGCCGACAAGTGAAAAGTACCGCATTTTGGATCAAAGCACCACAACTTGACTCGGCTCTTTAAAACGTTTGAGGATTAATCGTAAACTTAGGAGACCCGATGACAGTCCTTGAGCTATTGAATGTCGACGGGACACTTAGTCTCAGTTAAAACGATTGTACAGCGCACTGCGGTGAAAATCCACTCATTCCCTTCTCCGAAAAATCCGCATCGGACAAAAGCAAAGACGACAATTTTCGTGCGTCTGCAATCCTATAAGTTAATGATATTCCACGACAGAATCCGTGATTTGAATGCATACGCGATCAATTCCTAATGCACACGTTTCAATCGGTTTTTCGGCAAGATACATGCGCATGGACAATGTACATATTCGAGAAGGAGGTCCGCTAGTTATGATACAGGACTCGATACTTAATCACAGATACACTCATTCGCTCGAACCATGCACATCGACTTGCTCCGGGTTACACTTCGAACTCTTATCACACGCAAAATGCCTTCGTCCAGACGGCACCCTGCTTGTGGTCACCCTTGTTGAAAATACCACACCGAATTTCAATATCCTCAACTTTCACTATTCTAATAAAACCGAAGGAGAATGTTCAAAAATTGACCATTTCTGCCCTCTCTGTGATCTAAAAGTCCCTGATAATAATCTAGAAGTATGTTCCGAAAATTATGGTGAAATAGTTTCGGTGTGAAAGCACCTCTATCAAATGAAGGTGCTCTCACACTGAAAACTAGTTCACCAGTATTTTCAGTAACACGTTTCGAAAGAAACCCAAGTTCATCAAAGGGGCAGAAATTCGTCATTTTTAAAATCCATCCTTCTTTTTTTTTTACATCATGAAATAAAGCTATCAGCAAAAGTCAAAGATGGTCCAAATGTCAGTGGATGTTTTCTACAAGGCTGGACGACAGCACGTCAGTCGGCGTAATACCTCATTTCGACCCGCGAAAATATAAACGCCTATCTCCCTCCTATGGTCGCAATATGGCTAAGATTCTCGGCGAATCGTCTAGGTTTCGCATTAAGATTTGAGCTACACTCGCATCAGTCTAAGATCTTACTTGACAACTTGACATCCCCCGGTAAAAATTCGAAAAGTATACCAGAAGTCTAGGTCTCTACTTTCGCAGTAAGCTTGACTATTTCGATTTTTTTTTTACAAAAGCCTTCTGGTTCAAGATAGCCTTGAAGAATTTTTCTCAGGGTTTGTGTTAAGACTTTCCAAGTCGAAGCGAAACCGACGATCACATTTCAGCTTTGCACCGAGGTGCCTTTGCTCGAGATTCTCCCGAAGCGGCTCGCTTGAGGGATCTCGGATTCGTGAACTCACGAGAACAACAGAAACTTCTTCACAAGAGAATATAACGTAGACTTTCCTAACATTCGCTGTAGGATGGCGGCGGGATACCTCGTCCTGTGTACATGTCAGTTTGAGGTTGAAGGTGACAAACGACAGTATGGCCGTCAAGGACAGCAACAGTCCTCGTGTGATCTTGAGGAGAAATTCCATAAGTGCCAGGAAGTCGAGGTAGTTCACCCAACTCGTACCTAGGTTGCTGTCGTCTGAGTTTTTCCCAGCAGGCGTTTAGAGTCCTTTCTTGAGCTGGACTGTATTCCGAAGGATCGTAATGTCCGACACTGCGTTCTCCAGTTTGTCCGTAATGATTTAAATTCCGGTCATTCGCTGGAGAATATGGGATCAAGGGTCTGTGATCCCCATAGCTTCGAGAAGATTGTCTGCTCATGTCGCTTTGTCGTCTGCCATCCTCGTCAGACATGTCGGAGACTTGGATTTCGCTTCCACGCTCGATCTCCTCGTAGACCGGATCATCCTCTCCCACGAGTCCCCTCGTTAAGTGCAGATGTTGACCATGATGATGTCCAATCTGGTGATGGCCACCTCGTCCGTCTCGGATTTCGGTGTAGGTGTGGTTGTAGGGAGAGGCTGCTCTTCGTCCAGTCGTCCTGGTGCCAATCTCATCACCGCCTACTCGCCGTTCGCGCGTTCTTCCCGAGTAGCCCTGCAAGGTCATCGAGCCATGAGTCCGGGGCGACTCTTCTTGTTCCGACCCTCCGTGTCCAGAGTCACGAGAGTAGGATTTAAAAGAAATGTTCTGTTGGGAGAGAAAATAAATTGATAAGAATTGTGTTTGGTTTGAATTTTGGATGATTTATTCTGAAAGACGAGACAAATAGGGTGACCCTAAATTTTTGTTTTCATTTGGTAGAGTGCCAGATCTCAGTCCACATATCTAAGGATTAATTGTATTAATCAAGTTACTCTAAAGAGGAATATATAATTATTGCACATCAAAGTTCAATCTAGTTTAATAAAGTTTTCGTATAAATTAAACGAAACAAAAATAGGGTCAACCTACTGATTAAGTTTCCTTTTCAAACTCGCCAAATCTTGTTATGATTGTATCGTATTTTTAATCATAATAAAATAAACAGTTTAGGTTTGATACTAAGTTAAAAAAAAACTGAAAGCGTTCAGGAAAATTACAATCTATCAAATATTTTCAATAATCTAAAAAAGCAGGATCATATCACCTAACTAAAAGAAATAAAACAGAAAGGAAAAAGAAAACATTGCAAAAAGAATAAGTGTGTTATCAGAATCACTCTAGGAATCAAACTATTTTCACACAATCATGACATTTGTTTGCTGGGTTTTATTTCAGATTGTCAAATAATCAAATCTACTAGAACGCTCAGTGTCAAAGCAAGTGGAAATATTTACAAAGATTAATTAGCCTATTCCACCTAATCCATTTACAATTCACAATACCCAGGAGACTTATTTAATCTCTAGATATTTTTTATGATCAGTATCTGATCCAATTATATGGTTAATTCGCGAAGAATTCAAAGCAGAAAGAGGTGGAATAAACTAAAATCTTTTCAGGTTTGGAGTATCATGCAAAAGAAGAACAGACAAAAGGAGATGTTTAGACTCCTTGAGGCTATCAGGCACTTCTTTTTTGTGCAACTCGTGAGTTAGGCATGGCGATAAATACGGACCACGCAGAGCTTTGGTGCGCGAAAAAGTAGAGTTAGTATTAGTAGTAGCGTGGCCCAATAGCCATGAGTTAGTTACCTTCCACATGAGGTTTTTGTTAAGGGGTCCCCAGGTGGCAGTGGCAGATTTGGGGATATTAGGAGCTGAAGGGAAGAAGGCGTGACGGGCGTGGGGCAGCGTGGCCACGATATGATTCTCTGACGTGGAAGTTTCATGTGGCACAGCAACTGCTGCTTGCCTATCGGTAGTTGGCCAACCTCGTCCGGACACCAAATACTGTAAACCAAGGGTTAGCCATTCTCCTTAATTTCGTGATTATTTCCCCATTGTACCTCGGATCCAATTTCCGAATTTATTTCCATTTCAAAAAAAAGATCTAAGTCTAATCACTTGACAATATCGAGCACTCCAAAAAGAAAGAGAAAAAAAAGGGAGCATCTCTGAGACTCTACTGCCAAAAGGCAGTACCTCGAAATTCCACTAGAGCACAGTTTTAATAATTCTAGGGAATCTTTGAAATCTCTTTAGAGATTTCTGAAATATTTACGCTATCATGAGTTGAGATCATATATGAGATGAGATGGTGGTGAAAAGTAATTCGGTAATGGGCGTTAATTGGTCGTTTAAGGGGATTTTGTGTCATTTGGTATCACGTGTCAGCTCACCTCTGAACAACTGATGATTCTATTCTAGCGAACATGTTGTTCGTGATAAGCGAAGTGGATTCCGCTTAGGCTTGGAAACAAATCTATAGCGATGTATAGAGATACGCGACGTCTGCACGCACGTACATTCTCTACGTGTCCGAAATTACTCTACGCGTTTCGCGTGACCTATAGAGGCCGGTCACGCGAGATATTCTCGCGTGATAACCGATAACAATGTTTAATCGGACCAGAGATTTAGGTAGAAAATTTGTAGCGCGGGTAATGTACCAGAACATACCAACAAATTGTTGCTTCAAAGGAGCCGAAGATCCGATTTGGTAAAGCGAAAAAAAAAGATCAGACAAGACACGATTAGGGTAGAGTAAGATGGGTAAACTACGTTGGGGTAAAGTAAGATTGGGCAAAGTACAACAGTGATTTAAGCGAGAATGGAATTTAAAGAGTTTTGGGATTTCTAGCATCCGATCTGTCTCAAAAGTTAACCCGGAATGGCCTTTTCAGGTACCTGGTGTTGTGAAACTCGTTGAGAGGTTTTCGGGTGACTGTATTGTTGGAAGAGGCGTTGGGATATGTTGGAGCAAACAGTGCCAAAAAGTTTCCAGTGCAGTACAAGTTCCGATGTAGTTTGTAATCGATTTCACTGTTAGCAGTGCTGTTGCAAACTTCTTTGGCTTCGTATCAAGTTTAGCTTCTAGGGAACATTTAATAAATGTTCTTATTTCTTTAGGAACTGAACTTATCTCCACTGGAAATTTGTTAACATGTTGATGGCGTGCGTGCATGAGTGAGTATGCGTAATATGCTATGTATCTTACAGTGCACCTCAAAAAAGATAACATCTCTAAATCTATTTTTACAAGCTTACTTCAATTGTCCTGAACAAACGATTTTGAGATGTCACCTTTGCTTACGAGGTATGATAGCTAGAGATAGAAAAAGGCAACTCAAAACTTCTTTAACTTCAAAAAATGGGTGGTGAGAACTAATTTTTTAGAAGTTACGTTGCCTGTTTCTGCCTCTCTTGTCTTGTACATTACGAATCTTTCAAGCACGGACCAGTTCCTCACTGGTTTTTCTCCGTAAAGAACAAATGCGGATCTGAAACGAAGGATAAACCGTTCGAGAACATAAGTTTTGTTAAGTGTTTTGTACAGTGCGAACAAAGTAACCGGCAACCGCGTACACCAAACCCCGCCGCAAAAGAAGCAGAACGAAAATCACCACTGGTTAGTAGGAGGTCTTGTTTAATTTGTAAACTATCTTGTACTCTTGTGTGTCTAGCGTGTGATTTAGCTCGAAAGTGCATTTACCAGAGTAGGCTTTTTAAATTTACGAGATAAACGTCATGCGGGTGAAATCGCGCAGCTGTGACAGTCCTGCTGGATAATACTCAATTAACCACCGTTAACTTTTCTTTTATATACAATTGGTTATATTAAACTGCATTACTCGTGCGACTTCTTCGATGTAAAGTTTTCTGAAAATCTATGTACACTTGAAAAATTTGGTTAAACGAACCAAAAAAACATATTTCAATTAAATTCAAGACATTTCAATTAGAGTATCGAGGAATCCTCAGATTTGAGTACCCTGCAACAAACTTGGGGTCACACATTAAAAAAGAAAAAGAAAAAAACACAGTTCAATAGTAGGATGCAGGTAAAAATCGAGAGTTCAAGTTGATCAACCGTGGGAGTTGATGTAAAGGAGCAGCACACGTTTCGTGATCAAGCTGATCGCTAGTCAACAGTGGAAAATAAGGAAAACGAGAAAAGTCACGGCCCGGAAGTGAAAGTTAATCAATGGCTAGAGACAGAGAGAAGCAAGAGACCTCGAGCGGGTTTTTTTTTCTGGTTTGGTGTATAAGCGGTCTTTGGATACCTTGTTGAGCGGGATGCCTATTGTGGTTGCTAGGCGCCATCATATGCAACTGGTGTGGCCCCACTGGCGACCTCAGCGACAAATTGTTCAAGTTCACGTTTATCGAAAGATTCGTATTGTTACAGGCTGCAGTCAGGTTGCTGTGATTGTTCGGTGAGGTACCCACATTGGAAGCTGCATGCGGCGACAATCCGGAACTATCCGTCGTCGGTGCCGAGGGATTGGAGGACGTATTGTGAGAACCAAAGTCCTTCCCACCATTGGCTCCTGCGCCAACACCACTGGTGCCCGAAGAACCCGAATTTCCGGTCACCGTCTTCGAACACCTCAAGCACTTTGGTAGCCAGGAATGTCTTCTGATGAACTTTCGGTATTCTTTTTTCACCTGGAATGATCAGTCAATGTCCCCGAGTATTAGAACGACATATCTTAGAAGATATCTAAATATCTTAGAGGATCTTAAAACTAACAAGAAGCTCGACTTACCTTTTCGTTCTGTACACAGTGAAATACGAAGATAAACAATCCTTGAAGGCTATTGAGTATAGTGAAGATATAAGCCATCACTATGGTACTTTGATTGAGATAAAGGAGTCCGAATGTCCAGGTGAGTCCTAAGAGGAACACCAACACGACTGCTCCGCGCAACCAGGCCCTGTTAAATAATCAAGATCTGTAGTTTCTGTTCGAGATCCTTAAAAAATGTGTTATATTTCACGAGAATAGTACACGTAACTTCTTTGGTTAGTTTCCTAGAATTATTTCTGCAAAGAAAATATACTCCATCACCAACTGCCCCATTTATTAATATTGTTTCGTGTACCATTGTTGTAAAATACTCCTTGTGTTGTAAGTCAATGTGGAAAACTTATAATGAGGAATTAGTTTTAGTTTTTACATAACTACACTGACAACTATCTACATTAATTTGGGTACAAAACATACCAAATTAAAAAATCAAAGCATGCAGTAACTTGCGTGTAAACTCAATGCAACTACTCTGACCAGATATTTAAATAGCTGAGATCAAATTAATATTCCACTGAGTTTACCAACATACAAGTGCGAAAAGCTATTCTACGACTACGTGGAAAAATAGAAAATTAAATTAAAAATTAGCTTCTCTAATGATGAATAAATCATTAAGATGTCGGATGAAGGATAATAAAAATCGTAAATATCTTACAAGTGCGCTTGCAATTTGTTGGGAAGAGCATTTTCCTCCTTTCCACTACCAACCAACCACGCCATGCAGAAGAATGTAGAAGTGTAGACAGAAGTGGGTAGAAGTTTTTAATAAAAAAAATGAAACAATACAGAAGTTAGGTGGTTGTTCCGACACCGTTAATAAATCTATTGATTAAAATCTGTTTCGCGATTCGAACTATAATCTCCCCTTCTCTTTGAATTTACTACACCATTAAAAGTCATCAACAGAAATGATAATTCGAATCGAGAGAGCAACAGTTTTAGTGCTACGAAATACCAAACCAACACCCAAGAAGTTTATCTAAATAAAAAACCGGATCTCCCAAAGTTGTATTCGAAAAATTATATCTACGAGAAATTATAATTATCTATACAAATTTGTATGAAATATTATGAGAATGATTTGCAAAATGTATAATGATTATAAACAATGCGTGTGTATCTACAGAAAATTGCATTACAATGTGGTGTGTTGAACGCAATCTGCGATCATTCCAACAAAAACTTTTTTCAATCGAAATCAAAAATCAAAACATAGTCATAAAAAAATGCGTGAATAAAAAAAAACCTCTTCCTTAAAATTATTGGAAGCGAGTCAAGCTTAACGTAAATTGAAAGCATAAAACACACTTCAATTCTACTCGTTCGGAGTTTCTGTCCTCGTACGTGGTGTAATTTACCGACTCGAATGTTATGTGCAAACTGCTGCGTTTGTGAAAAATTTGTCGGGCATGAGTTGCTGCTTACCTTGCACTGGCGAGTCGAGAATGTTCTTTGCTCTTCATGGAAACGGTGGTGTTCGCGTGCCGACACATCATGTAGATTGCCATCGAGAGGAATACCAAATTTGCCTGTTGAGCAGCAAATAGCTATGTTAAAGATTTTCATGAACATGGGATCGAAAGCGTATTATTTCCAATGGAAAAAAAAGAAGACAAAGATTAATGAGAGAAAAAGGAGCAGAGTTTATAATTTTCTGCAATAAATATTTTATGATCTATAAAGTCTGAGTAAGTTTTTTTTTACCAGAATGACAAGTATCACAGGCCCCACGAAGCTGAAGATGAAGTAGTTGTCTGTCCTGAGCCAACAGTGACGATCAGTTCCGTAGCTAAGAGGATCGATTATGCAGGAGATGGAGACTATAAGCAATGGCAAGCCATAAGCTACGAGATAGTACCATCGAAGTCTCGATTTTTCAGCCTCGAAAACTTCGATAAGCATTACGTACAGTTGAAAGCCTGGAAGAAAATGATAAAGATAGATAAATGATAAATTCTTAGACTTGAATAAAAGTTTGTCTATTTTATTAAATTAAATACCTTCGAGGAACATCCAGGCAAAGGCGCAAAGGAAAAAGAAATGAAGAAGTCCTGCAACAATACCGCAGAGGACTCTCTGATCCGTTTGTCCGATTCCACAGACGAAAAGGAGCTCGGCGATGAGCAAACAGACGCACAGATTCTTGTGAATTGTTGTTCTGTCAGACTGAAAATTTAGAAAGGTTAGCTCATATATTTTCTTCTGATAATGACTATGTTTAAATTTAATACTTTTAATGATGTAGTTACCTTCAGACCCCGAAAGAGCTGAAATGTAAGAATTGCGAGGAAAAGGCACACCACAGAGATGGTGCAACCGATGTATGTCATGATTTGCAGAGCACGATCTTGTCCGTCTGTCAGTGGAACGGCATGCACGTCCATGAGGATCGCAAAGTTTGTAAGATGACTACACGAACAAACAGTATGCGTCTTGTTTGTGTCAAGAACACCACACCCTTCATTCGACCAGGCACTGTAAACAGAAAATGTAATTAGAATTAATCATCAACTAAATGTTTGTTTATACTATAGCCAGATGAAAGATAATTACTTGAAGATATAATCCCAGAAGACACATGTGGGATTCGTCACATTGTCAGAAACTTTCAAATGTTTGAAATAGATCTTGACCGGTTGGGTAAGTTCAATATGTCTCCCTTTTCCGAGTGAAGCTGATATGACTTTACTGTTGAGAATTCGCGTTCTATTTTCCTTTGGTTGTGCTAGCACATCATCGCTCATGACGACTGTGGGTATTTTCTCCACAGTTTGCAAAATTTCTTCAAGTCTGTCGAAAGCCATGAAAACGAGTCGAACAATCCCGCCCTCGCTGTTCTCCAGGAGCGCTCGCCTTGGCAATTCAATGGTAGCGTTCCATTTCTGCTGAGTGGATTTCGAAGGAAAGACTTCTACGTTGTTATTGATATTACGCGTTTCCAGAACACGAACCTCCATTACTGAAAACAAGAACCACAGTATGAATAATGAAATATGCACATAAATCATAGATCTTGCAATAAGGATAAACGAACTCACATATATTTCTGCCCTCCTGAATGATTTTCTTCTCGTGGGTGAGAGTTTCAGCCAAGAGAAAGGCGTTTTCTTCCAAACCAATGAACAAAGAGGTAGCAACGACCATCTGATCACTTTCGCTAAGATCCTTCCAAGAGGCCAATTGTGCCTCATCTAGAAGATTGCTACCAGTTCTGATGACACCCTGAAGTAATTCTGTGACGCTGGCTTCCCTCTGACTTGGATCTTGATACGTTCTGATGTCCTGGGCCATCTTCTTGGCCATGTTTTTGATGATCTTGGTCGTGATTTTCATGTCTCCACCATAGAGCATCTGACTATTGTTTGTCACCTGCGAGAGGTCACGGCTAATTCCAAGAATAACGTCACCATCTTGGACTCGGTTCTCCAAGGATGTTAACCACACGGAACGACATTCACTTAGGTCAGGAGTGTCTCGATCCCAGGTGGCAGAGTCTCCTCTGGCAACGCAATTCCAGCGTGCATACCCATTGGCACCACCCGGACAATTTTGCACGGCCATGTCACCAGCGCGCGTGGTATTCCAATTCAAATTTCTAGCCTCTCGCGGCGTACATAATTGTCTACCGTAATCATACCACTGGCCGTTCGAACTGGATTCTGGATATTGTGTACTGGGGGCTAGAATCAAACAATGGATTCATATAGTAGATGCGTTTCTAGTAAATTGATTTGAGGCAAAGTCCATTAGGGGAATAGAAAATTAATTGATTCAAATTACTGACTCTGAATATTCAGGGTAGCTAAAAAAACATCATTTTCAATATATCTTGACTTTTCCCTGACATTTTCCTGGTCAATGTTTCATTTTCCCTGACTATTTAAAAAAAAACAGCATTTTAATCATTTTAATAAACTGAATAAAATAATTCCAGATTAAAATGTACAAATTTATTTATTTGAATAAAAAAAGATGACTGTTCTACCATGAAAGATGAATGTTCAGTTTAAAAGGATGAATTTTAAAACAAAAAATATTAAATTTCAACCAAAAACGTCAATAAAAAAAACGAATGTTCCACAAAACAGTTGAATTTTTGAACAGAAAAATATGACTTTTTAACGAAATACTTGAATTTTCAACAAACTGATTAGCTTTTCAAAAAAATAGTTGAATTTTCAACAAAACACTTGAATTTTCTACCTACAAAGATGAATTTTCAACTAAATAGTAAAATTTCCAAACAAATAAGATTACATCTCAACGAAAAACAATTGAATTTTCAACTCGGAAAGTCAACAACAAAACAATGAATTTGCAACAAAAAAAGTTAAATTTTCAACCAAAATTGAATTAAAAACAAAAGTTGAATTTTTAACTAAATAGATTAATTTTTAACCAAATAGTTGACCTTTCAACTTATCAAGATGTATTTTGAACGAAAAATGTAATAGTTGATGTTACAATAAAAAAAGGTGAGACTTTTACCAAAAAATATGAATTTTAAAATCCAAAAGACGAATTTTCAACCAAGAAGAATAATTTTCTACCAAAAAAGACGAATTTTCAATAAAATCTATAGACTTATCAGTCAAGACACAAAAAAAGCTCGTCCAAATTGCTGATCTTTCAAGCCAAAAGACGAATTTTCTGCAAAACAGTTGAATTTTCAACCCAAAGATATGAATTTTCAATTTAAAAAAAGTTAATTTTCAACGAAACACTTGCTTTTTTTACCAAAAAAAAGGGAAATTTCAAACCACGAAGATTAGGTTGCTACCACAAAAGACGAATTTTCATATAAAAAAGATCAATTTTCAACCAGAAATGGAAATGTTAAATTTACAGTAAAAAAGCTAATTTTCATTGAAAAAAAAATTAATTTTCTTCCAAAGAGATGCATTTTTAACTAAAATTATGAGTTTCTCAACCAAAAATGCGAATATTCAACAAAAAGTATAGGTTTCTCAGTCCAGCTGCAAAAAAGTTCGTCCAAATTGTTGAAATTTCAAGCCAAAAGACGAATTATCTGTGAAACAGTTGAATTTTCAATCTAAAGATATGAATTTTCAATAAAAAAGTTAATTTTTAACCAAACAGTTTCATGTTTAACCAAAAAAAAAGATAAAATTTCAACCACGAAGATTAGTTTTCTACCAAAAAGGACGAATTTTTAACTGAAAAAGATCAATTTTCAACCAAAAAATGAAAAAGTTATACATAATTTCAGTTAACAAAATTAACTTTGAACCGAAAAAAAAGAATTTGAAAAAAAACGAATTTTCAACCAGAGGTGAATTTTCAACTAAAATTATGAATCTTCAACAAAACAAATGATTTTCTAAAGTGGTTCCACCGATAACCAAGCAATTCCATATTCAACACAAAAATATGAATTTTCAACGAATAATGTAATAGATGCTTCAACCGAAAATATTTTAATTTTAAATAAAAACTGTTGAATTGAATTGAAAAAAGACGAATCTACCCCAAGAAGATTAATGTTCAAATACAGTTGCCTTTTTATTTCAAAAAGATGAAATTTCTACTGAACAGATTAATTTCTAAACCAAAAAGAAGAATTAAAAAAAAAGTTGAATTTTCAATCAAGAAAAATTTCAGTTAAATTTTCAACACCAAAATATGAATTTTCAACCAACTTTTTAACAAAATTGTGGAATTTTCAATCAAATAATAAAATTTTGTAATGAAAATATAATCGTCTGGAGGAAGAAGATACAAAAAAGAAACGAAACCAGAAATACAAGGCAAATAAACTTCATTTTCCAAATTCCCTAATTTTCCCCTGACCATTAATATTCGAAGAACAGAATCTTAACCTTGCAATGTTTTAAGCTAGAGTATTTTTATACACGAAATGAAATAATTTTAAAAATTAAAATTTATTATCCTTCACAGATATTTAAAGTTCCTCTTATAGAAATTCCCTAACTTTTGCAAGATTTATTTCAAAATCCCTGACTTTTCCCTGATTTCCAGGTTTTCCCTGACCTACGACAATCCTGGAATATTGGAAAGTGGCTGAACCTTGTTTTATACCATGTGAACAAGCCCTGACATTCATTTTTTAAATTCTAATTATTTAAATGAAATCCCCAGATATACTCTCTTTGAGTTTTAAAATTGGTAAATATTTATAGAGCCGAGAAGACCTCAACGTACTTTAAGTATTCTTTTCCCGAGCAAGCAATATGGTAGAAAATATTTCTCATGCATCTGGATAAAGAAACTCGGGCTTCTAGAAACTGCATCGATCCCTTTGAGCATACCTCATGTAACTTTCTAAGAATTGTATGGAAGCTTTGAGAAGGAACTGGATCCCACTAATGCGAGGATTTTACTATTCAGCCACAATCGTATGACCTAAGCCCTTTTTCTGAAAACTCGTGTAGGTCACGTACGCTACGTGAACTCCATAGAGAATAATCGTAATTAGATCCCACACTAGACGTAAGAAAAATACAACAATATTTGAGAGTTTACCCTTTTTAAACAAGGCACGCTGCATGTAAATGGGCAATTAAAAATCAGAATTTCAACTGCATTATTTTTTGCATTCTTTTTCCTCTGTAACTTTTCGCAAGTTTCTATGAGCTTCGTTATATTTGGTGTCATAGTATAATTAAACTTTGTTTTTTAAATCGTCAAAAGAGCTCAAGAAAGGGGAAATAGGGTAATTCATTCACGAAAAAGGGGAAAGATTAAACATTTATTTTTACATTTAGAAAAGAAGAAACAATCTTTTTATAAGAAACTGTATAATTTTTAAATAATTTTTTATGATTTTTTATATGATTTCTGTCATTAAATGTTAAAATTGAAAAACGCAACTGAAAAATAAGATATGAAATCATAATTGGAATTGAAAATTTTTCACACGTTTGTTGTCGTGCCAAAAATTAGGTATCTGAAACAAATTGTCTATGATTTTAACAATTGGAATGGTATCATAAGTCATATATTATGAAAGAAAAACATAATTTTGTATGAAAAAAATGGAAGACTTACGAAAAATAATTATTTTTACAATATTTTTTTAATTGAATTTTTTCTTACCGTCGCTTCTTACCAATTTCTTTAAAATGGTTGAATTTTAATAAATCACGACTTATTTTTTCGGGAAAAATATTCCATACTTCTCTACTCTTTCCATTTTTGAAAATAGGTAAAAATATTCAAATAAGCCGTAATTTATTATAATTCAAAAGCTTTTTTAAAAAATTGGTAAGAAACGATAGTAAAAAAAATTCAATTCCAAAAACATTGTTAAGAGAAATGTTTTTTCAATGTCTTAAAAAATTTCTTTGAAAATAACGTTTTGTATTTGAAATGGCATTATTAGCAATATTATTTTTATTCTTTATATCATAGAGAAACTATTTTTTCAGAGATCTGTTTTTTGACACGACACTATCTTAAGTTTTGTACTTACTCGATTGAACAATTTTTATTTTACTACATTCAAAACAAACTATTTAAAAGGACAAAATGACAAATTTTTAAATATTAAGAGTTCTACAAATTTCTGAAACGAAATCTCTTGAATTCTTTAGAATTTGTTTAAATAACATAAAATCTTGAAACTCCTTGAAAATTGGTTGAATTCCTTCATCCCATGAAACTGTTAAAATCCACAGAAATCCCTTGAAAGAAAATAAAATTTATTCCCCAAAGTTCTCTAGAAATTCGTCAAAATCCCTTGAAATCGTAAAAAATCCATTAAAATAAGTAGAAATCATTCGAGATTTATTGTATTAAAACGTATAGAAATTGACTAATATTACAAAATAAAAGTTGTTTAATTTCAATCGCTTTTTTTAAATTGTCCAAGCACTAAAAGCAGCACCTATTAACAATTTTTTAAATGTGTGAAGTAAAACTAAATCCCTTAACTATGAACATTTTCAAATTGATCCCTAAGGGATAAAATATATTTAATAGAAAACAGTTTTTATTTAAAAAATTTTAAATAAAAAAGGACCATTTTTTGGTTTTATTCTGGTCTCAAAAAAACTTAGGGATTCGTCATTTAAGAAAAAGTAAAGGCAAGTTTCTTTGAATTTTAATAAATCTTTACTTTAATTAAATATCATATGGAATAAATATGTCAGGAAAAAATATTCAGCATCTACTAAAAACTGCGGGACGACTCAAAAATAACGAAAAATAAAATTCTCGACACTGTAAATTTCCCGAATAAAAAAATTTCCGAATAATACAATTTTCAAACAATAAAACTCCCGAATAATAAAATTCCCGAATTATAAAATTCCCGACAGGAAGTTGGCGAATTATAAAATATCTGTACTAGAAAAATCATGAATTTGAACAATTACATTTTTTTTAGGAACATTATTTATTTATTAAAAATACAATAATAAAATATTTTGATCAAAAAATAATTATTTTTAATGTCTGAAGTTTCAGAAATTATTGTTTGAATTTAAAATAACAATGATTGAAAACAATATATTTCTGGATGATAATTTTTTTCAATTATTGTTATTTTATAGTCAAACAATAACTTTAGAAACTTTGAAAACTAATATTTTTTTGGATAAAAATATTTTATTATTGTATTTTTAATGATTAAATAATATTTATAAAAAAATTTTAATTGTTTAAATTCGGGAATTTTATAATTCGGAAATTTTTTAGTTCGGATATTCAATAATTCGGCAATTTTCTGTCGGAATTTTCAAATTCGGTAATATTATGAACTGTCGGGAATTTTATTATTCGGAAAGTCTCCAATTCCGGAATTTTACAGTGTCGGGAATTTTATTTTTCGGGATTTTTCATTCGTCCCAAAACTGCGCTTAAATTTGCCGAAATGTTAAAAGCTAGATTTTGGTAGTTTTTGAAAATTACTTAAATTTTAGAACTTATTTAAACTTGTTTTCAATCTTCAATGTGGACAGACAAACCATCGTACTTTATTATAATTAATTGCAAATATATTTAATTTGCATAGATTCAATGAAAAAATATTTTACTTTTAAAGTTTTATTTAAAACTTAAATAGTTTAGTTTGAAGATAACGAAATTTTAAAAAGTAATATAGTGAAGAATTGGAGAAAATATATGGAGGAAGTGTTTGGGGCGAGCGTGAGATACCTGTGGTTTACAGAGATAAAATCAGGTGTAATTGGGTTAGAGATAATTACAGCATATTGAGAACGATAAATAGAGAAGAAAAAAAGAAATTTACCGGTGGTTCTATGACTAGTTTTCATCGACACGAACACCGACGTTGTCGTTGCTTGTGTTGTTTCCGGTTCGACAGGCACCTTGACAGAACCATGTCCGCTGACTGGAGGAATCATTTCCGGATTTTCGTCGACATTTTCAACTTCACTACCGAGCTTCGTCGACGTAGGACTGCAATTGGAATATCAAAATATTAATTACTATAAAATTATGGAATTATTATCTGAAAGCTTTGAGCATACTTAGCTAGGTCATTTGTACATTATATCCAATATATTATTGAAAAGCCTTTAACGTTAAAATCGATATTTAAATATTTGATTTTTAAAACGTGCAGGATATACAGGGTTTATTTTTAGAGCTGTAAAACTAGGAACGCTTCAAATAGAATATATTACAAATTTACAGCACGGAATTTAACAAGCTTTCGGTTTTAAAGAGTACCGTAAAATGGGGCTGAGCGGCGCATGTAGGGGAAAGTGGCACACCCTTCAATATGCATTACTGAACGCGATATTTGCTTATTCAAGGTGAAAATTATAGAGGCTTGCAAATAACAATTGTAAATCCTGGATGAAGCGATATCGCTTTTTAAATATAGAATTGAGGATGTGCCGCTTCCCCCACATATGCGTCGCTTAGCCCCGGTTAACAGTAGGAAATTAAAAAAATTCAGAATGAAAGTAATTAAACTCGAGAGTATGTGAAGAATTTTTTATATTTTAAGACCTTGAAAGCGGAAACTAGTCTTGATAGTTACAAAAATGAAAGTTATAAAAGTGCACTTGAAATTCAAAAGCTTGAAATGATTTTAAGTTGAAAATTATTCAAATTTCAACGCTTTTAAATTTTCAATTTAAAAAATCTTGTACTTTTAAAGTGACCAAATATCGAGTCAAATATTTAAATATCTAATTGTTAAAATATCTTAGGATCAAAAAGTACCACGCTAATGACATTAATCTCAGAAAATAGACACTTCGCAATGTATCTAACAAGGCAAAAAATTATTTGAAATAAATAGGCACGAAACTGGCTTTTTTGAAAAAAATTTGTTACTGTATTTATATATATTTATTTTATTTATATTTTTTTATTTAGATATATTTCTACTGCATTTGTTTACTGTATTTATTTTGCACTAACAAGGGGGGACCGCCAATTGTGAATTTTAGTATCGGTTCATAATTTTTGTTTTCGGAATTTTTAAACAGAACAGTGACTCATCAAAGAAATATTTGCTTCGGAAGATTCTTAATACAAATTCTGATTAAAAATACAATTTTTCGTTGAGAAAATAAGTTTGTTTGCAAAAAACATAGTAAAGTTACAAAAGTCAGTTTTTTTTCGTGAAAGAAAGTATTTCAAAAATTATTATTTGCATAATTTATGCAGATTATTTAAGGTAATTATATTGATGAACATTTGAATCAATAAAAAATAAAAGAAATAAATAAAAAAGTTCTGGCAGCGAGAATTGAACTCGCAACCTTCCGGTTATGAAGCCGAAGCGCTACTGCCATAGCTATCAGCGGATTGGAAGTGTTTTTCGCAAAAATTTATATGAGCTTTGGCGAATATTTGAAAGTCGATTTTCTCGAAAACGGCGAAAAAGCGCAAATTACTTTTTTGGCAAATTAATACTCATGTAACGAGCTATCATTAAAAAAATATGAACCAAAACTAAAATTCAGAAATGACGGTCTCTCCTTGTAAGGTTAAATGACATTAAGATCATATTAAATCATATTTTACGTGATGAAAAATTGATTTTCAATATATAGAACAAGTTTATGCAAATAGTTGATAGATCCTGAGGAAATAAAAATTGTCATGTACGTTTTGGACTTTTTTTGTAACTTTTTGGAAAGTTTAGTAGTAGCTGACCTCGGTAGAGTCGTTATCGAAGGGGTAGTGGATGGTACTGATGGTTGGGGAGGCTGCTGAGCAGCTGGTGTTGTAATCCTCGAGGGTGGTCTGACTGTCGGCTTAACTGTACTCCAGGCACTGGGCTGGGACGTTGTCAGCCAGGGAGGACTAGGACGTGACGTCGTCGTCGTTGTAGAAGCTGTGAACATTACGTAAATCAGTTTAAAAACTGCAACTTGCTTAATCTGGAGCCTCAACATAAAACTACTGTTAGCACGTAAATTTAATCTTTTCATAATCCAGGATTTCAATTGTGACAATCATCTTTAACAAACTAACATCAACTTCTAAAAGTGCTAACAATAATTTTCTGTTGTAGATATAAAATATAAAATACCATTCCTCTGCAATTTCTGAAGCCTTATTAGAACAGGGTGGCCACAAAACTTCATTTTCAAAATTCCCTGACTAATTTTGTATTTTACCTGACCGTTAATATTTAAAGACCAAAATTCTAACCTTGTAACATTTTTAATATAGAGTCTTTTATAAATGGAATGAAACAATTTTAAATTTGTAATTTCTTATTATCAGGGCTACCATAGCGCCTAATTTAGTTCAAAAAGTAAAAAAGTGAAAATATAAAATATAAAAAAATAAAAAAATATAAAAGTAACTAACGTACATTATTAATGTGACTAGTGTTCTTTTGAATTAAAAGAAATTATGTTCATAAGACTTCAAAACAATTCAAGTTAAATTCAAAAGAATTCAAGTGAATTGGAAAATTTTTTTAAAAATCCTTTGATTTCAGTGAGCTTGAAGTAGTTATAAGGGATGTGAGAATAATTCGATGCAATTCATAAAAATTCAAGTAAACTTTTAAAAAATTCGAGTGAATTAACAAAATTTTTAAATATAAAAAATTTATTGAATTCAGTAAGTTTGAAATGAGTTTAGAAACATTCAAGGTGAGTTTAAAAGACATCAAGATGAATTAAACAAAAACTAAAAAGAAATTCCATTGAATTGAGCAGAATTGAGTGAATTTACCAGAAATCAAGTGAATTAAAAAAATTCAAGAGAATTCCAAAGAATTCAAATGAATTGCAAAAAATATTTGAAAATCTCTTCAAATTTTTGAAATCCTACGGAATTCCTCACTTTATGTGAATACATTTTTTGAAATCAATTTTAATATTAAAAAATCCAAAGAAGTTCTATGAAATCTGATATTTCCTGAAATCCTGGACAATTTATTAAAATACCTTGAGCGCTTTTAAAATCATTAAAATCCTCTGAAATCTTATAAAGTCCCTTGAAATTTTTAAAATATCTTAAAAGTCCTAGAATCTTGTATAATCGTTTCACATTTTCTGAAATTCTAGGAAATTCTTCGCAAAGCTGCATGAAAATTTTCTAAAATTCCTCCAAATCATTTAAAATCATTGAAACCCTAGGAAACCCCATGACTTTTTTTAATCTCTTGAAAATTCATTCAAATTTGTTTAATTACTCTAAAATGTTTCAAATCGTTTGAAATCCCTTCAAATTATTGAAATAAATAGTGAATTCCTTGGACTCCTTGAATTTCCTAAAATGTTGTAAATCCTTTGAAATCACATAAAGCTTTTTAAAGCTCATAAAAATGCCTTGGCATCTTTTAAAATACCTTAAACATTTCTATATCTTAAAAATCTTTTGAAATCCCTTGAAATTTTTGAATGCTCTTGAAAATTCTTTGGAAATTTTTTAAATACCCAACAAATATTTTAAATCTTTTAAATCCACTTTTAATTACACAGGCCGACCAAATTTGTACCCAAAGACTGGACTATGAGACCCCGAAGGATTTTGGTGTCCTAAAATAGAATCCGTTGTCTAAATTTTTCCTAAATATTTAAAATCCTTTGAAATCTTTTAAAATCACTTAAAACTTTCAGAAGCTCTTGAAAATGGCTGAAATCTTTTAAAACGCCTTAATACATTACAATTCCTTTGAAATTATAGGAAATTCTTTACAACACAAACGCATAAAAATGTTTTCAAATCCCTTAAAATCTTTGGAAAGCCCTTGAGTTTGTTTGAGTCTCTTAAATTGCCTTGAAATCTTTTCAAAAATAGCCTAAAATATTTCAAATTCTTTGACATCCCTTCAAATTTGAAATCAACTGAAAATTTCTTCGAATCTTTTTAAATATCCTAAAATCTTTAAAATTCTCTAAAATCTTTGGAAAGACAAAATTACATGTATTCTGAGATTTTCTGATATCCTGGAAAATGTATTGAAATACCTTGAGAGATTTTAAAATCTCTTAGATTTCAAATCCTTTGAAATATTTTAAAATTCCTTGAAATATTTTGAAATCGCTTCAAACTTTTTAAAGCTCTTGAAAATTCTTCGGAAGTTGTAACAAACACCCTAAAATCATTAAAATCCTTTGGAATACCTACAAACTATTGAAATCTAGTAAAAAGTTCTTGGAATATTTTAAAAATTCCCTAAAATCATTAAAATTCTTTGGAATCCCTTGAAACTTTTTAATGCTCTTGAAAATTCCTTAGAATTTTTGAAAATACTATAAAAACTTGAAAATCCTTTGAAATCCCTTCAAATTATTGAAGTCGATTAAAAATTTCTTAAAATTGTTTAAAATTTTAAAAAAAGTGATGAAAGTGACTTTATCTTTAAAAAGTGATTTGAGAAAAAAGTGACTCTGTGGCAGCCTGATTATTCTTGACAGTTACTTAAAATGCTTCTTACATAAATTCCCTGACTTTTGTCATTTTTTTTTCAAAATCCCTGACCTTTCCCTGATTCCTAGGTTTTCCCTGATATGTGGCCACCCTATATTAGATGGAACAATCAGAACATCTTTTCGAAACGTCCTGCTAAAAAGATTCTAATAATGTTTTGATGAATTTTTTGTATGAGACTATTTGATATTTTCAGCAGGACGTTTTATGGAAAATGCAGATGGCAGATGTAACATTCGAAGTGGAGCAACCCCCTAAGGCTAGCAAGCACGATAGAGAAATGAAACGTTTTCCAAATAACTTGAATATCTTCTAAGATTAGTTGGGTAAGTAGTATCGTGACTATCTGACTAAGGGAGAAACGATCTTTAACCCAAGATGGCGACAGTCAGCAGTTAATCCTGAATGGAATGGTCAGCGTATTTCGCGAGACTATCTCTATAAGGGTCATCTTTATTGGCCGAAGGGGGTTGGCGATAAGGTAAAATACCGGACGTTGCGATGTCCGTTACGATAGTGGCATGTTGAACTTTGTACTTTTTCTCTTACCCGCACATCGGACAATCAACGAAACCCGACTCTACTTGTCCTATTTGCAAATTCTACTGCGATTTTCCGAATCACCGATTCTAGTTCCTTCCGTTTATTCTTGAGATCTCGGAACCGATCGAGCAAAATGGAGCACTTGAGAGAAATTATTCCTTTAAATTCAAAAGAAACTTACGAGATTCAACTACTTGTTATTCTATTTGTTTTGCTTTATTTAAAATATATATATATATAAAATGGGAATTTACGATACAAGAGGAGTAAACAAGATTAAAGAAATAATTTTTTCTTTTTTTCAATCTCCAGACATAAAGGTTTATGAGTGACCTGGACCAATTTCATGTGACAACGGACAATCTGACCCTACTATCCGTTGCCCCTCCAAAACAGCTATACATTTTTCAAAATTACTCGTAAAAGAATAATCGAAAAAAACGTAGCTTATGCCATGATAAATCTTACTTTATTGTGCATAAGTCCAAATTTCTTTATGTATGAAAATTCCTTTAAAAAATAGCCTTCGCGAAATGATGAGAACCGTGGTTTTTTCGCTGTCACTGCCGTGGCTTGACTTTAAATGACGACATCTTTGATATAAAATGGTGAAAAATTGAAAAAAAATTATGTTAAATAATTTGATCTATACGCAGAATAAGCTGGGGGGTATGAAACGTTGGAGGGCTATAGTCACCTGAATAATCCCAACTGAGGTAAACTTTCCGTGGTTACAAGCCTGTAACGTGCTGCCTCTAGTGGAGTCCGCCGAGGATATTTACGATTCACCAGGGAAAATTTACCTCAGTGTTGTGTACCCCCCCCCCATTATTTAAGCTAAAATAAGGGGAGTACTTCAAATTGAGGTAAATTTTCCGTGGTGAATCGTAGATATCCTCGGCGGACTCCGCTAGAGGCAGCACGTTATAGGCCTGTAACCACGGAAAGTTCACCTCAGTTGGGAGTATTCAGCTGACTCGGAGTCCGCCGAAGATATCTGCGATTCACCACGGAAAGTTTAGCTCAGTTTAGATAACATCCCTTGTTTTAGCTTAAATTGCTTGAAATATTTCAACAAATAAATTAGGGTAATAAGACAAACTTAAAATTTAGTAGTTTTGAACTAATATTTCTAGGAGCCCGATTGGTCTATTATTCCTTTCTAGGTAGAGGCAAAAACTTTTGAATGAGCTCAAGCTCATTATTACACAATTGTATTTTTGGAAATTTTCCAAGCAACTTAAGCGAAAATACATCTTTCTACTAATCTACTATGTACTCTACAAGAGATAGCACACTAATCTTCAATTGCATTTTACGTTAATTGTTATTAATTTGTTGAAATTTAAGTGTATAGTCAAAATACCAAAACATTTAGGAAATTCTTTTCACATTTTTAAAATTGTTTATGTCAAAGATGTGATCATTAAAAGTCAAGCCACGGCAGAGTGATGCGAATAAAAACATGGTTTTCATCTTTTCGCAGCCTATTTTTCAAGCGAATTTTCGTACAAAAAATGTGGACTAGTTTTATGTGCAATAAAGTAAGTTTTATCACAGGAAGCTGTGTTTTTTTTTTAACTTTTACGAGGGATTTTTGGAAATGTAGAGCTGCTTTTGAGGGCCTTCGTAAAGTGAATGAACAGTAGTTATGTCACTGAATTGTATTTCTTGTTTTTCATCAAAAAAATTTGTTTACGAACTTAGGGATATGTGTATATTTAGGCGAATTATGAAAATATTAATGACAATTTTCTTTAAAAAGTTGTATCTCGGGTGCCAATTGACACAATCTAATTTTCTATGCCTATATTTTTTGAGAAAACTAAAAAGGCCATCTTCGATTTTTTTCTTTGTTTTTTTTTCACATTAAATAATACTTATTTTTTATAATATAAAGTCAAATTGTCAAAATATCATTTACTATTTTGAAAATTCTTAGTTTTATGTTTTAAAAAGCTAGAATAATATATATTTACCAAATCTACAGTTGCAAAGTTTAAAAATTTCATAAAGTTACGAAATTGTAACAGAATTTGCAAAAAAGTTTCGTTACTCGAAACCTACATTTCGCAATTTTATTTTTCCAAATTTATCATAATTTTCCGAAAAATAAAAATCCCGAATGTTGAAAAATGACGACAATATAATTACCGAAACAGAAACTTTCAAATTTAAATCTACGCAGTATGTACGATATAAAATAAAATATTATTCTAACAGATAAAAAATATTAAATTAAAACTTTTTGTTTTGTTGGAAATTTGAAATTTTGGTAATTAGAAATTCCGAGAATTTACTAATTTCGTGAAGTTGAAATTTCTGGTTTTAAAAATTCTGAAATTTTCATTAAATTTTACTTCGGTATTTATTAGCATTCGGGATTTCTATTATTCAGTAAAATTATCTCATCCCATATGATTCTAGCGCCTTCAAGATATAAAACTAAGAATGTTTAAGAAAACAATTGATATTTTGAAAATTCACTTCATATTAAAAAAATAAAATTTTTCTATATGAAGGAATAATTTAGCGAGGACAAAATTTACAGAATATTTCTCTCATGTTACTATGAATTAAAAACAGATCAAGAAAAAAATCAAAGGTGATCTTTTTGAGAAAATTCACTTAAATATATAAGTAGCCCGAAGTTCTTGAATATCACCAGAGTTAGACTGCTCAATTTCATAAGAAATCAGTCATTCGAGATTGAGCAGATTTTATTTTTTCAATAATTGTTTACTGGTTTACGACTGCTTTTAAAAATTAATTGACTAGAAACAACAAATAAACTAAAAAAATACACTGTCTGATTAGAGTTGATTTTTTCTACTTGAAAAATTGATAGAAGTTGAAGAGCTCGTAATGTAGGATCCCGTTTGTTCTCCATCATCGTCTGTACATTAAAGGCAGTGGCGTAATTATGAGATCGTTATCGCTCTCGTAATTAAATCCTTATCGCGACGAGCACGTCCGTGTTCAAATGTACTGCAGGCTCGATGTTTAGAATCGAACGACAACCCTAGAGACTGTTCAATATTTTCAGCGTTCAAAAATTGAATCCTTATCGACTTGCTTATTTGAGGATATAAAGAATGAAGTGCGCGGTACTTCAGATCAATTTGTCAAATGACATTAATATAATTGGGGAAAAAGTTATAATTTACTTTGGAAGAAAAATTTAAAAATATAATTTCGTTTAAAAATGAAATTAAATATTTAAAGCCAACTTCAATATAGATGTGATTGAGGGCTTTTGGATTTAAAATTACTAAAGTGAAAGCAATTATTATTTAAAAAGAGATAAATGCCTCGATAAATGCGAAAGCTTTCAAAGCTTGATGAAAAATTAAAACCGCTTAAATTAAAGAGATTTCGAATTCATAGTAACTAGATGGAGACATGTTTTAATATAAAGTTGACGGATTAAAATAATTATAAATCCTTCAATTTCACATAGATCTGAATTTTGAAACTTTAGAATTGATAATCAACAAAAAAAAAAGAATTATATCTGAAACTTTTCAATTGACACATTAGATTTAAAGCCACAAATCATTTCAACCGTTTAAATAATTATAAAATTTTAAAATACAAAATAAAATTCGTAACATTTTGAAATGACATATCTATAATATTAAGGCATTAGAATATAAAATTCTTTGAAATGTAATGAGATAATTTAAAAATAATTATTTTCTATATCCAAATGTTTTTTCAATTTAACAACATGTACGTTTAAAAGCACATTAGTATAAAAGTTTATAAATATTTTAATTGAGAAGCTTTCTTTTGAAATCGAGAATTATCTATACTGTTGAAGAATCTCAAATTTAAATAAAGTAACAATGTAAAACGAAGAGTAAAAAAATAAACCAAAAGAAATAAGGTAAATTCTAAAATCTGAAGTGCCTCTCATTCCTTCAATACATTAAATATTAAAGATGCATTTTAGGATTCAATTTTAGAGTGAAGTGTACGTAGTGTACATCCTTAAATAAAATTAACAATTTCATTCTTACCTACCAACCAAAAAAAAAACTTGAACAGTCTTTGTGAACGTCCATTAATTAAGTATGCCTCTCAAAGCCCCTCAAATTCTCTTCTAAAAATTGAGATATATATATATATATATATAATTTGTAGTCCTTTTGAAATACCTTAAAATCCCTTGAAACCTCTTCAAACAATTGAAAATCTGTCAAATCTGTTGAAATCTCGTTTACAGTGAAAATAATTGATATATTGCTGATACGTTGAGCATAAAATATAGAATCTTATGTAACAAAACGGGAAGGGGCACATCAATTTTACGAACCCTTGCAATAGGGGGGGGGGGGGGTAAAATATAACAAAACATCCTTACGTAATTAATGGACGTTCCCTTGTACGATTAGAAAAAGTTTTCTACTTACCAGAGACGCACTGATAATGTGCTTCGAGGTATTTGAGGGTGTTAATGCACGGGTCTCCAAACTGCGAAGTTGCCGCCACGATGCTGCAGTTCTGCTGTTGATTGCACCTGTACGAGGATCGCCAAGAAAGGCGACAATTTAATTACCGAACCTTGTATACACCTTTTCTCTTGTGCACTGCCATGGATGACGTTTTTCCCTGGATTTTTGCCAGGGGCCGCTCGAGTCACGACTTTTCTGACTGTCCATCGCTACTCGCGTTTCCGATCGCGTTTGATTTTAATGCCGAAAAGTCATAGTCGAATCGCGAAAGACTCGCTTTTTTTTGGTCCAGATGGACTTGGCAGACAAAGGGTCGTTGAAACGCGCACCACGTATGGACGCTCAGCCTACCGTAAACCGAGGTTATTATCATTGCCTTCAGGGAGAGTCGTGGGAGCCGCTTCTCTCGTTTTGTCGATTGATTTCCTACCGTAGGGGCTCCACGAGTGCCCATTTCAAACGCCATATAACAGGGAATAACTTGCTACCTCGTAATCAGGATTTTTCGTGCAAGCCAGAAATTCCAGGCACAAGAAAATGCCTTATACCCCTGATTCTTTATTTGTTTCTCAACAAATACGTAGTTTCCTATCTTTTACCTTTCTGTCACCTGATTCGTAAACGAAGGAAATGTGAAAAAAATAAAAAATCATGACCAACCTAGACAGTGATATTGCACCTCGATGTATTTTCCGGTACCGGGACATGGGTCCTCCTCGAAAACATCGCTCCTTACATCCACGGTGCAAAACCGGCGACCGTTGCACCTGCGACCGCAACGTGAAAAAGAAAAAAATTCCCCATGGAAACTCCTGGTTTTATCAGGCTTCTATTTTAGCGTGGAATGATACAGTAATAAATCCCAAGTGTATATTTGAAAATCTATTCGTGTCAGTTCAAGGAGCTTTCTTCACTTTGGTTTAACAATCATAATTTTGAAACCGCGTGAAACATTTTTTCCTAGAGACCTAGAGTATAGTAAAAATGACAAATAATTTCAGTAATCGGCACGTTTAACGTGAGAATTGCAGTTATAACGACTTGGAGGCTGTCATCATTAGAGGAATAATCGAGGTGACTTTCCTTTGAGAAGCGTGACATTAGGTTAGATTAAGAATAGGACTGAGGTTAGCGACAGTGGTGATAATAACAGTTTGAGACAAAAGCACAGTAGTTCGAGACAAGTAGGCAATTTCGAAACGAATCCACTTATAGAAAAAGAAATCCCGCAGAAAATGTGTCCTAGATTCGAAAAATGAGTGCTGTGGGTATGAAATTGTCTTCTAGATTGTGAAATTAAAATTTTCAATGTTTCAGGTTTAATATTCATATTATGTATTATTATTATTTTTTTAAACATTACTGAAATTGAATCCATGATTCGACGGATATTTATTATTTCAATCGCCTGCTCTTAACTCAAGGGCGCTCAGAGAAACAAATTTCAGATAGAAGATTGAATTCGTATTTTTTTGTTGAATATTCAAACTTAAGCACGTAAATACCCCATACGCGGAGAGATTTGCGTTTCCGACAACGAAATTCGACGCTAAAGGGTGAATTATATTTGTATAGCTGAAACATTACCCGTTCCCCATCATGCGGTGATTAAAACTGTCATAACAGAAATCAAACACAGTGGTCCACTATGAATTTTTCATGTTAAGAGGGCACAAAATTTTGCCATTTTGCAAATGTAAACAATTTCAGTAAATTAAATCCAGTTGCGTACTGTCTTCATTTTACAACCAGTTTTGATCATTTCATCTCTTTTAGTGCGTATTTCTGGATTAATTTTAGTACTAGATATAACTTTTAAATGGTTTATATGTCTATTTTCACGAAACGCTTCTTATATTTTTATTGTCCACGCTCCTTCCACTTTTTAAATATTTAATTGTTTTTTAATTCTGCATAGATTTATCTGTGTTCCAGTTTTTCTGATAATTTTTAAAAGTGCACTAAGGATTCAGCAAAAGAAGACTGTCAAACTTTATAAACATTTTTTTGAAGATATTTGTAGTGATATTCTAAAAACTACATATAAACATGACAGAACTGTAAATCCTTTAAAAGCTGTAAAAACGGCATTAAATGTAAGTAAGGTAACAATTCGTAGATTGTGCTCATCTGTAGATTTCTTATTTTCACGAATTTTGGATTTTCGATTTAAAAATATCCTTGCTTTATTCTTGGACTTCATAGAATATACTTGAAGTTTGAATTAATCAAAAATTACTAAAGAAATAGTGCAAGGTAGTTTATCAATTGATTTAGTAACCATATCTACTAATCTTTAGTACAAAATTAAAAACTGTTAGAAAATCATTACTAATTCAATTAGTAAAGATTTTACTGTGAATTAATCGTTTTCCTCTAAACATAAGCAGAAATGCTTACTTTTTAAATCTTAATTAGTAAAAATTGAGGGCATCTTCTTGCTTCGCTAATTATTTAAAACTAAATAATAGTTCATTGTTATTATTATTCATTATTATTGTTAGTTTTAACTAATTGTTAGTAGAGTAAGTTACTGAAACATTAGTGAAGATAATATAACTAACTTATTAGTTGAATCGCAGACGCATACCTTAAAAGTAAAATTTAACTGAAGATTAGTCACTTTTGACTAATAAATCGTTGAATACTATGTTATCAATTAGTCATTTTTAATTAATTCAATAACTGGTACTTTAATTGAATGACTAAATATTACTTTAATTTAATTACTAAATATTACTTTAATTTAATTACTAAATAATTTAGTAAATTATTACTAATATAAATTAACAAATTAAAGTTATATTTTCAAGAATCGTAATCTAATTGATAATGGTATTTTTTAACAGAGAAATATTATGATTTGTGAACAAATTAAAAATATAAAAAGGTTTTATTCAATAAATTTTATTTTTTGCCAATTTTTCAAATCGCTTCATACCAAATTTAAAAAAAATCCTATATTGGTCAACTACGTATGTAACTTACTTTTTACAAAATCGAATAGGATTACAAGGGTGGGTCGAAAATAAAAAAATTCTGTAATCGACTGATATGCAGCTTGGTTACCCGCGTTCGAAAAAAAATGTTTAAATTTCTTTTTTGCAGCGTTTTTCATTTTTTTTACATTCCTGCAGGTCAAAAAAAAAAAGGTTCTCAATTTTTTGCGGATTTCAATCAAGTATTTGGAAATATAGTGGATTTTTAAAATTCTGATTTTGGTACTAATTGAAATTATCTGTATAACTTGTGATTTAAACATTTTTCTGAGAAGCTGCAGGCTTTTCAGCATGGAAATAGTCTAGAAAAAAATTCTATTAAATACCAAAATACAAATTTTGAAGATTTGCTGTAATTCAAATTTCGATTCCTGGGTATTGTCAATTTTTTTCTACTGTATTTCTATGCCAAAAAGGCCCACATATGATGAAACAAATTTTTTACAATTTTTTACAATTGTTTTAAAAATATCTTATTTATATGAATATCTTTCTTGTTTACCATTTTTACATAAAATTTACAAATTATTGAGACAATTTCAATAAATACCAAAATTAAATTAAAAACAATTCGCTGTATTTCCAATTTGGATACTTGGATCTTGGCGACTTTTTTCCTAGGGAATTTTTGTCACTGAAAAGTTTTCAGGAACCCGAAAAGTTCTCCTATTTACACAGGTGTTAGGAATTTTTTTTGCGAAAACAGGGTTGAATTAAATATGAATTATCTCTTACAAAATTATTGATTAAAATCAGCAAGAAAATGGTAAGCCTTTTTTGACCTCCAGTAATGTGAAAAAACATTAATAAGATCGCGCTTCTTGAAAGTATAACTTAATTTTTTTCAGGGCCAGTTTTTTCGTCTTTAAAATATATTAAAAATCCTTTTAGTTAGGAAATTGCAATCAGTTAAAAACTCTTATTCCCTTTATTTTTATCATTTCCGAAAAAAGAATGTTCTTTGATTTTTAGTTAAAATGAACAAAATTTCATTAAAGTTGGTAATTAAAAAAAATTATTTATGTCCCAGAATTCAATTCCTCGAAAAATCAGGAAAAAGAACTCGACTGATTCTAACTTAGAAAAATTGAATGTTATTTTAAAAAGAAGGGAGCCTGAATGAGTCCTCCTTTTCGAAAGTTGATTTAGAACCATAAATACTGAAATTATTTTTATAAAAAACCATAAATAATCAGGGGGGATTTCAAAACTCTAAAAAAAAATTAGCATTTTTACTGAATCGTATATGATTTTCACGAACTGAGGAAAATATTAATAATCTTCGTCGCAGTCTGCTCTTAATACCTCATTTCCATGCCGTTATTACCGGGGTTTTGGGAACGACATGGGCGCCAAGTAGTGCGTCATGATTATTGAATTGACAGTGACCCTCGTAAACAGAATTATTACCCATCATGCTTTAGCCAGCTGGTTTTAAAATCTTTTGTAAGCAGGATTATGACCGCCGAATAACCGAGCTAGATGGGGAAACGAGTTGGAAAACACGAGTAAATCATTGCCCGATGAGTTGCGGATGGACGCTTCAGCGTTCCCGTGTCGCACCAACACAGACTTTATCTACTTAAGTGGAACAAAAGCATGACATTCCAAAATTATTTCGCCCTTAGAGCTTGCCTACAAATAGAAATTATTAAGCCCTTGTAGCGTGAAAATATCAGAATTATTTGACCCTTCCAGCTTGTAAATTTTGTTATTCGCGTAATAAACTTTGTGAAACAACGTTACTAATTGGAGACCGAGTGAGGGGTGATTCAAAAGCCAACGAAGGGATTCGGGAATTGATGAAAGAGTCATTCAAGCAGTAGACAGTTGCACTTAGTTTTAACGGGGTGAAATTGGAGTTTTTAAATCGTAATCCCTTTTGCATTAAAATCCAAATAATCCCAATTAGGCAGACCCATTAACGAAAATCCGTAAATTGCCTACTCCTCCCTCAAATATTTCATCCCCCAAGTTTCAAAAATCCTTCAAAATATGAGCCTTCATTTCGCATCACCGTGAGACTCATGCGTCATTATCAGTCGTATGAATCTCGGCAATATGTGTGGAACAAATCGACTTACGAGCTGAGAGTTTTAAACTGAAATTCAAGCTTCGAGAGGCACAAAAATGTATCATAGGCAGTATGTATAATCGGTTTAAAGACAAGATTTCACACCCAAAAAAAATATTCACACATCTGTTCCTCGAAATTCTGTGATTTATGAAAAAAACTAGCCGAGCGGTAACGAGATTTACTAATTAAATGTGGTTTTGTTTGGTTTTGAAACGTGTTCAGAAACAGAGGCGAAAATTAAATTGCAAAATGAAAACGAAGGCAATAGTGAGGAGTAGAAATACGTGCATTACATGTGAAATAAAATACATCTCGAAATTACATTTATGAAAATATGTAGTGTAATTCATTACGCTTTGTTGTTATCTTTGTGAAGTGGAAAATAAAAACGTTAATTTTGATTAAAGAGGAATTTGAAACAATGCTATCTGTAAAGCAGGATCGAATAGTTTTTTAATTGTCGTTGAGATTTCTTTGTAGGAACCGACACCCTGATCGTGAAGAGTTGGTGTATGCGTTGTTGCTCTTGAACTAAATTGCAAAAAGTAAAAAAAGAAATGCGGTATATGCCCTGTTTGACGCCGCACGAGCGTTTCACGACCCAAAGTCACGCACATTGAGACTAAAATCAACGCTCCCGCTGCGGTAAATGCGAGCTCGAAACGAGTTTTGAAATCTGGGATATAAAAAACCAGTTATTCATTCATTTTTTATTTTTGAAAGGCGTATTCGTTATTGTCGCTTAAAAGCTACGCCGTGCTGTTATCAAGCAAAACAATTAAAGATCCTTGAATGTTGAAACGAACGAGCCAGGCAATTTAGGTTTTTTTATGAACGTTCACACATGAATTGTTTCTAGTGATTGAAATTGGATGAATAATTGGTAATTGTTAATAGGTGATTCATTCATGTAATATGTGGTTCTGATAGTGAAAATTTAATCTTATCAGGAAGCCGCAAAACTTTATTTTCAAAGTTCCCTGATTTTTCTCGGACCAATTTTTGATTTTCCCTGACGATAATTATTCGAAGACCAGAATTTTAATCTTGGAACAATTTTTAACATCGAATATTTTATAAGCGGAATAAAAAGAAGCCTAATTTATTTATTTCAACCAAAAAAAGATTACTTTTCTACCATAAAAGATGAATCTTCAATCCAAAGGGACGAATTTTCAACAAAATAGTTGAATTTTTTACAAAAAAGACGACACTCTAACAAAATGATAAAATTTTCAACAAAATACTTGAACTTTCAACACCATAGTTAAATTTTTAATCAAATACTGGAATTTTCTACCTGCAAAGATTAATTATCAACCAAATAGTCGAATTTTTAAATAAAGTAGATTAAACTGCAACCAAAATCAGTTTAAGTTTCAACCCGAAAAATACAACAACCGACATTTCGCCAAAAAAAACAAACGAATATTCAATAAAACAGTGACATATTCAACTAAAGAGTTTAATCTTAATGAAAATAATGAAATATTTAACAAAATAGTCGAATTTTTAACCAAATAGTTAAATTTTCAACCTATAAAGATGAGTTCTCAACCAAAGAAATGAATTTTCAACTAAAACGATTAATTTTTTATATATGAGTTCAACTTTTAACATAAAAAAGAAAAATTTTAATAAAAAAGACGAATTTTCTACGGAACAGTTGAATTTTCAAACCGCAAATATTATATTCCTACCAAAAAGATAAATTAAAAAAAAAAATTTTTAATTTTCAACCAAAGAGATGAATTTCCATCTAAAATGACGAATCGTCAACCAAAAAATAAATAAATTTTGAACAAAGTAGTTCAACTTTCAACCCAGAAGTTTAATATTCCAACAAAAAAAAAAGCGAATTTTCAACAAAAAAGATTTTTTAGTCAAGAAAGAAAAGAGAGTTCATCCAAATTGTTGAACTTTCAAGCCAAAAGATGAAATTTCTATAAAACAGTAGAATTTTCAACAAAATTTACATTTCAACTAAACAGTTGTATTTTTAACCAAAACAGAGGAAATTTCCACCAACAAGATTAGTTTTCTGCCAAAAAGACGAAGATTCAACTAAAAAAGATCATTTTTTAACGAAAAATGGAAAAGTTACATTTACAGTTTAAAAAATTTAATAAAAAAAAAGAATTTTCAACAAAATAATTTTCAACAAAGTAGTTGAACTTTCTATAAAAAGAGATGCATTTTTAACCGAAAAGACGAATAAAAACAATTTGAATTCTCAAGAAAAAAGGAAAAATTTTTAACAAAATTGTTGAATTTTCTTCCAAATAATAAAATTGTTAGCCAATGTTTTTCCCCTAACCATTAATATTCAAAGATCAGAATTTTAATCTTTTCATGTTTTGAACACAGAATCTTTTACAAGCGGAATACAACAATTTCAAAATTATTTAAAGCGACTCTTATAGAAATTCCCTCACTTTTGCCTGAATTCGAGATTTTCCTTGACCTACAGCTGGGCTACGACAGGAACGCAACTGTTTTCAACTGAACACTGTGCAACCTGAATGGTACAAGGTTGACGATTAAAAAAATTGTACCCGCAGTTTTACTGAAGGTGATAAAAGATTTAGACAGCCATGAAGCCCGCGAAATTTTCAGAAAATTACAGAACCAAAATAGTTCCAGAATGTTGTTCCGAAAAATTGGCAATCTCTTCAGAGTAAAAAAGATACTTAAAATTACACCACCTTAAAGTTGAATTGGAGTAGATTCAGACAAATTTTAGGGAGTTTAATGTCAAACATTTCAAGGTGTAACAGTTTAAAATACAGTAGACTCTCACAAAGCGCCCGGTGCTCGGTGCCGAGGTTCTCACTAAGCGCCCGCTTAGTTAAACCACGCCCCAAAGGCTTGGCGGGAAATATCTCTGAGACGCATTGGCAGATTATTTGAATAGCGTCTCGAACATGTGCATCTGGTACCAAGCTCAAGGCGCTCACCGAATTCACAGGTGATGGAAGGGAGAGGCACTTGGCGAGGAAAGGGTGCTTTGTGAGAGTCTACTGTAATTTTTATCGTTTTTTATGTACGTTTCACAAAGTTGAACAGTTCGTCGCACCCTTACTGAAATATGACAGACATTAAAAATATCTCATAATAAATTAGTACACCTGAACTAATAAGAAATATGTGTATGTATCTACAAGTAGCAAAAATTCCTTGGTTTCCCGATTTTTCGCGTCTCGATAAAAGTGCACGGAATGTGCTAAGGCTTCCGTAATAGGTCGCGGCGAAAACGTTCTGATCTCCGGGAAATATATTTGAAATTAAAGTGCCGCTGGATGCAGATTTTGAGAATTTATTGACGGTCGTTAGGTAGTCCAGAAGTGCCATCGGCTTCTCGTCGCTTTTATAATTCGCAGGCGATCTTAAACGATGGTGTACCTACCTACGGAATTTCTCATCCTAGTATTACGCGCCGCACACACAAAACTTGTACGTATATGTACACTGTACACTCTATAGTCTATACACACAACATAAAGCCCTTAACAGGAATTTCCCAGGGGACGACTTTCTTCACTGCAAATGGATGATGCAGTGGGACAATTTACACAGACTGACACAAGCCGGCCTTCCGTTGTGACATTCCAAAAGAAAACGAACTCCATGGCAGTACACACGCACATTTTAAGCTTAATCTATCGCTAGAATGGATTTAAAGCGCGCAATGCGGGACAATTTCACTATAACTCACTCTTACTATATTTTATCTTTCAAAGGAGAGAAGGTAACAGCATTATTTTTATCGAAATATTACTTTCAGTAAGCTTAATATCAAATTGTTATAAACTTCTTTTAATTAGAGGTAACTTCCAATATTATAAAAAAATTATAAATAAATTCCTATATTATATTATAAACCAACCAGACATTTACATCATCGATGTTTTTTAAACATTGCCTACTTATTTATTTAGTGGACAAAACATGGATTGACAAAGATTACACTTATAATTACCTGAAACTTTTTTTTATTGTAAAAAACGCAGGTTACAATTGATACCAACAGCTTCTTCGTGGTTATTTTTAATTT
The DNA here is from genome assembly GCA_932195095.1 of Andricus curvator. Taxonomy (NCBI): domain Eukaryota; kingdom Metazoa; phylum Arthropoda; class Insecta; order Hymenoptera; family Cynipidae; genus Andricus; species Andricus curvator. Next base: position 508,893 of record CAKNYM010052570.1, read on the forward strand.
TTTGAAACAATTGCAAAATAAACTTTTTAATTGATTATATCGATTTTGTAATTGATTCGATATACTTTCAATATTATGAAAAAGAAAATGATAAAATTGATTGAATTGTTTGGGCTCAGAGAAAAAATGTGTTGGTTAGCATCCGAAAAAAGTAAAAAAAAAATTAATCAGTTTATATCGAGACAACTGAAAACCCCCGAAAAATGAAATTCCTGATACTAAAATTCCCGAAAACGAAATATTTGAAATAGAAAATTCCGGGAAATTATAAAATTACCCTTAATTTAAAATTCCCCATAGTTTTTAATATTACCGAAATTATCAAATATTCTATACTATAAAGTATTTTATTTATTATTTTATTATTTAACAATTTATTTTTAAAAATATATAAATTAAAAAAAAATGAAAAATAACCATGGAGGAGCTTTTGGAGTCAATGGAAATCTCAAAATTTAGATTCTCCGGGATTTTTCGCAATAAAACAAAAAAACAAAACAAAAATTCAGTTAATTAGATTGACACCGACTTAAGACAGCCTTTATTGAGCTGGTGCAATTCGTGTTTTAGATACTCGAAAAGTGTCCAAAATAGAAAAAGGCTCTCTACTAAACAAATAAATAGGCAAAGTTTAAAAATAATTGATGACGTAAAAACCTGGTTACATTGAAAAAAATGGTTTAGCTGTCCCGGCTAGAAGTTTAGCTGGATTTCGTCTTCTAAGAAAATTTAGCTGTATTACCCAAATTTCTAGCTGTTTCAGCTAATTTTGCCATCTAGAAATTATCTAGCTAATTTATCTAGATAATTTCTATGTGGCAAAATTAGCTAAAACCGAGGCTAAAACAGCTAGATATTTAGGCAACACAGCTAGAAATGTAGGTAATACAGCTAAATTTTCTTAGAAGACGATTTTTTTCTTCCGGCGTGGAATCCACCAACATGAAATATGCAATTTTGTTACATTTATAAGCTCTAATAAAATACGTTCACTTAAACTAAGTTTCGTTTTATGAATAATTTCTTCAACATTTAGATTTATAACAAAAGTCTTAAGAAATCTTCGTCTTCCTCTTAAAGAATAAATATAGCATAATCTTTTAACCTTATAAGGTTAAAAGCTTTTTGTACCACTTTTGATGCATTCACACAGATCGTCATATGGATATGTTTTTCCCAAGGAATTGCCATAGTTACGATCATTTTCTGTCCTTGAAGAATGATAATAGCACATGCGAAAAATGCATTGTGGCGAATCCGCCGACTGGCCGACGCAAAGCGCCACAATGTGACAAAAGGCGCTACGATTGTAACTATGGCAACCTTTTTTATTTTATATTATATGAAGGATATTATATGGTATAAGCATGCAGATTTGAAATTTAATTTTTGAGCAATACTTTGGGCACTAAATGGAGCAAGGATTTGCGAAATGTAGTTTCGATGCAGATGTCGAAGTTTGGCCATTGACTGGGATTCATTATTTCCAGTTTTGCATCTCAAGAGCAGCCTTTTCTTTTCCAGTAAAATATTCCTCGTGTACCTGCTATCTACGCTTGTTCGTGATTGGAATACTTTTATGCGTCAGCTACAAAGTCCCTTTCGTTTAATCCCGCTGGGATTAAACGAGTTTCAGTAAGACGTTAAAGCGAGAAGAAAAATGCGGTGGATACTTGCATATGATACAAATTTTATATTTTATTTTACTTTATCAAGGGACTGAAAATACTAGAATTTCTCAATATTTCACAAGATTATAAGGAAAAGAAAATTAAGACCTTTTGATCGTTTTCATAAAAATCTGCAATGCAAACTTCAACTACTGCATCGTTGTTTACCTTTTATTAAGGGGAGTATGAAATTCGAGGATGAAGGTATTTTTCTTTGTCTGGAGAATGGAATATATGATATAATACAAATTAAATAAATTATTAGTTTTATCGAAACCCTGATATAAATGTTTTTATGTATGTGAACATTAATGAAGCGAATTTCTAGTACCTGAATTTATATCATTATTTAATTAAAAAACTCGAAGTTTTTTAATAGTTAAATATTATATCATTCGCGTATGCACTGAAGTGAAAAATTGAAGTTTAATCAAACAATTTATTTGCGATAGCAACTCCACAGTCGACCTTATTTTTCATGTTAAAGAAGCTGCCGCGTATTTGTGTCTTGGCAAAGGTGCCCAAATAGTTTTGAAGAAATGAATGTGAGAAAATGAGAAAGATTGAGTGCGGAATGTTAGGTGGAAAGATTAATCACAGATATTTGCTTTCAAATCTTATCTTTTGATAAATTGTTATTTACTTTTTATGAAAAGTTGCTTATAAGCATTTCGACAGTATTTTTATTATGATAAATATTGCCTGGAGCAGAAAGAGGAAGGGAAGGAATCATTTTTTAGTCATGCGTAGACTAGAAAAAAATAAAAAAATTAAACACACTATTTTCAGTAGTTTTACAAGATTAAAGCATGCAACATAGAAGGAAAACGAGTGAAAACACTATAAAAAATGAGATATGGTTGCAGTGAAAATTGACAGAGACACACACTATGGAAGAAAAAGTAATATGCAAAGAAACGTAGAATTTAAAATCATTTCTTTTCGGAAATGTTCCACGTAATCACGAATTCATTTTTATATAAGAATCATTTTTTTTATAACGACGAGATATTGTACTGTTCATTCCACGCAAAGATAGCAAAAAACAATCATTATAAATACTACAAGAAATGTTGCATTGAAATAAAATACTTTTCTAAATATACTGAGCTATTCGAATGAAGAATAACAAACAAACACTAGAAAGAAGGAGAAACAGGAAAATAATATTACTAAAGTTACGGGCTTTTAGCGTCATAGTTGAAAACTACAAATTCTCATTTGAACGTCTTCCCCATATTTTTCTACATTTTTCATTCCATGTCTCTTAGAGTCAGAATTTTTTTGCATATAAGTTAGCTTGACTTGAATGTTCTTTTACTTTTCCTTGATTAAAAATGATGTCTATGAAAGATCAGGGATGTTTGAATTAAATAAATTTAATTTCCGAGAGGGAAAATTCCTTTTTCAGCTATAATAGGGAAAAAGTGAAAAATCATCAAGCAAGTCAAGAAAAGTATTGAATTTAAGAAAAATTTTCCACAGTGGAGAAACTATCAATTTGCAAAAAAATTCCACAAACAGGGAACGTACGAGATGCGTGATTCACTGCATGAAAAAAGGACGATAATGATAATCAAGACGACGTTGAAATTACGAGAAAAATCAAGCTTCGAATTTTTTGATCTTTTTTTGATCTTCGTAATTTAACGTGTACACATTTCACTAGACGATCAAACAGCGAGTTGAAGTTTCTCGGTGTGAAGTTAATCCGAAAGTTATTTCGCGACGTCTCGTAACTCGGCATGAGTCGCTCGAACTTTTAAATACTTTTCTCAAATTGTACCTTCTGCATAATAATAATCCAACTTTACAAGATTATCACTTTTACTTGCCTTTTTATCCGAGGCGAAGAAAAGAGTGCCTGCGTTCGACTCTTGCCGATTTAGCGAATTTTAAAATTCAAAACGAAATTTCTTGAAATTAAGTTTACAAGATAAAGTTTCAAATTAAAGAGATTAAAGTTTAAAAACTTTTCAACATTTTAAGACTTTAAATCGAATTTTGAAACCTATAATAAAAAGATAGAAGTTAAAAGTGATAAATCGTCGAGATCGTTTTTAGTGTGCTTATTAATGGTTCTTTTTTGTAGGTGTGAATCACGCATACGTAATCAGGGTGGCCGCAAAACCTCATTTTCAAAATTCTCTGACCTTTGTCTGGCTAATTTTTTATTTTCCCTGATCATTAATATTTAATGACCAACATTCCGAGCATGTAACATTTTTAACAAATAATCTTTTATAAACGGAATGAAACAATTTCAGGTGAAAATTTAAGAATTTCGAATTTATTTATTTTAACCAAATAAGATTACTTTTCTACCAAAACTGACTAATTTCTAACACAAAAATTGACTAAAAGTGACTAATGTGCATTAATAATGTGACTAATGTTCTTTTGAATTTAACAGAATGCAAAATATTTCGATGAAATTTATAATAATTCCAGAAGAATTTCCACAAATTCAGGATAAATTAAAAAAAATTAAAAACAATTCAAAAGAATTGACATGAATTGGAAAAAATTGAAAAATTTCATTGATATCAGTAAAATTAAAGTTAATTTAACCGAATTTATAGGAAAGGAGAAGAATTCGATAAAATGGAAACAATTCACGTAAACTGAAAACACTTCAAGTAAATTGAAAAAATTTAAGTGAATTGAAAAAAAAATAAAAAAAGATGACAAAATTCGTTGAATTCATTTAATCAGTAAGGAGAGTTTAAATTGCTTCGGGATGAATTAAACAAATTTTTTTTAAATTTACTGAATTGAGTAGAATTGAGTAAATTTAGAAGAATTCAGTGAATTAACAACAAAATGCAAGAGAATACCAAAGTATTTAAATGAATCCAGGATAAATAAATCAGAATACAGGGTGAATTTCAAATTAACTGCAATAATATTTTGAAAATCTCTTAAAATTTTTTCAAACCCTACGAAATCCCTCACTTTTTGTGAATAAATTCTTTGAAATTCATTAAAATATTAGAAAGTCCGCGAAATTCTATGAAATCTGATATTGCTTGAAATACTGGAAAAATTACTAAATTAACTTGAGAGCTTTTAAAATCCCTTAAAATCGTTAAAATCCTTGGAAATCCCATGAAATTGTTTAAATCTCTTGAAAATGTCTTGGAATCTTCTAAAATATCGTGAAATATTTATTGGAATCTTTTTAAATATCCTAAAATCTTTAAAATTCTTTAAAATCTTTTGAAACACGAAATTACGTGTATTCTGCTATCCTGGAAAATTTATTGAAATACCTTGAGAGACTTTAAAATCCCTTTTGAAATATTTTGAAATTCCTTGAAATCGCTTAAAACTTTTTAAAGCTCTTGCAAATTCTTCGGAAGTTTTTAAAAACAACCTAAAATCATTAAAATCCTTTGGAATAACTACAAACTGTTGAAATCTAGTGAAAATTTATTGGAATATTTTAAAATACCCTAAAAGATTTCAAATCCTTTGAAATCCCCTGAAACTTGTTGAAACTCGTGAAAATTTCTTGGAGTTGGTAAAAACACTCTAAAATCTTTAAAATCTTTTGGAATCCCTTAAAACTATTGAAATCTATTAAAACTGTGTTGGAATCTTTTGAAACAACCTAAAATATTTAAAAAGAATTCAAGAAAATTCAGAAATAGGTGAGTTCAATAGTGGTTAACCCATTGGTTAATTTATTGAATTTGTTTTGAATTTATTGAATTGATTTATTAAGAAAGTGATTTGCGGAAAAAAGTGACTGTGTAGCAGCCCTGATTTATTATTGACAGTTACTTAAAGTGCTTCGTACAGAAATTTCTTGACTTTTGAAAATTTTGTTAAATCCCTGATTTCCAGGTTTTCCCTGACCTGCGGCCACCCTGGTAATGAATAGCTCAGAAACTAGGACATTTCTACATCACTAGGAAGTTTCTGCTTTCTAAAAAAATAAAATATAAAGTGAGAAATTAACTGTAATAAAAAAATAAAAAGAACAAAGAAAGATAAAGGAGGATACGTACTAGATTATGTTGGGAGAGGACACAATGGAGGAGGGTGTGAGCGGTTTGGAAAAGATTGAAGGAAATAGAGTGGATTTCGCAGCAGATCGGGATAGAGAATAGCGCTGACTTTGCGATTTTCTCTACCTGAACCGATCCGCTGCCAATACACGCTCCAATGGTCAAGCAATTGGCCAGTTCGCCGGACCACGTGAAGCTGTGTGCTCCACCACTCCATCCCTTGTTTTTTTTTTTTGGTCATCTCAATCCTTACTCTTTATTTCTTGTCGCAGAGAGATTTCAAGGGGATAGTTCTAACTATGGGGAATAGCATCGATCGAATCCCGACCTAGGCGTGCTCAGCAAAAGTTACTCGCTTGATTCATGAATTTCATCTTAAGACCCATCCAATCTGCAATCTGCCGACGAGAGATGCAAGAAGTAGTTTACTTAATTGTTCATCAAGATAATTATACTTCCATTTCACGTATTATCTTTCCTCAACTTGTATAAATTTATAAAAAGGATATAAAAAAATTAAGAAAGTTGCTTTATCCGTAGTCAATTCATGGTGCAATCCAAGAAATTGGACTCCGTTAATGTAGAAGGTTAATTGAATTTATGTAGATTCTAGGTACATTCAAGTAACTTTAACTAAATTGTAAAAAGTGAATTCAAAATAATTTCATTCAAGAAAATTCAGGAGAACTCCGATCAATCCAAGTTCATACAACTGAATCTAATGTAATTCGTAAATGTAAGTTTTAACTACATTCCAGTGAATTTAGGAGGCTTCAAGTAAACCATCTTAAAAAGGGTTTATTTTACGTGAATTCAAAATACTTGAATTATTTCAAGTGACTTTAATTAGAGTTCAGTGATTTTAAGAGATTTTTGGTTAAAATCGATTTTTTATATTTTCAAACAAATCGTTAATTTCCTCTAAATAACAATATATTTCGTCGCTGAGAGATTCTGCTACTTTTAATTAAAGTTTAATTTGTATCTGAATATCAAAAACCAATCATGTGTCATATAAATATAATGAAAAATGACAAACCAATTTTCTCAAGAAATTGAGAGCCCGGATCAAAGAACCGGTTATAATTTTCTGGCACTCAGAGTGGAGACTTCTTACCGCTTGAATTTAAGCAACGATCAGGGGTCCTACCACTCTAGACGCCAGAATGTTATAACCAGTTCTTCGATCCGGGCCCTCAATTATTGAATTAAAAATCGCCAATTAGTTCAAGTTTGAAATTAAAGTAATCTTTGTTCGTCTGAAATTTTGGTCACCTTGGAGGAATTTGTACTTTGCGCGAATTACTTGTGAATCGAGCGACAAAGTGCTCTCTCGATCAGCCCGATATCGGAACAAACTTGGCGAGTTGGTCTAAGCGAGGTCGCGTAACTTCACCTCTAATTGTAACTTCTGCTCATTAAGGCACGTGCTGCAAGCCTAGGTTCGGGATTCGTCGGCGCGTGTTTCATAGAACGAGAGGATTTCGAGAATGACTGGAAGCAGACTTACTTGTTGTAGAGAACCCGGAAAGACTTGGGCGACATGCAATTGACACTCCAGTCGGTGTTACCGTGCTCGTTGCATATCGTTATGGAAAACCTTCCATAGTTCGCCCTAATGAGGTGTATCAGCTCCCCCTCTTGGCATTCTATCCGCAGCGTTTTGCCCTCGCAAGCGTAAGCCGTGTCGTACCTCTCTGCAACAGGAAAAAAAGAGGACATTAGTTACACTGGTTAACAAACTAGTTTGTGGTTAAAAAAAGTTGTCTCGTTTGGAAAAAGTCAAGTTTTTCAATGACACATGTCAACTTAATTTGAGTAAAAATAGTTCAACATCAGGGTGGCCGAAAAACTTCGTTTTCGAAATTTCCTCACTTTTCTCTCGTTTTTCCCTGACCATTAATATTCCAAGACCAGCATTTTATTCGTTTAACATTTGTAACAAACAATTTTGTACAACTTATTTTATATTTTATGAAAATATGGATATTCTTGGTATTCAAAAGCTAGGAAGTCAAAAGGACCGGCGAATTCGCTGAAATTCGTTTTTTAAACATATAAGCCTAATGATACAAGGTCTTAGTTTTCAGGTTTTTCTGAAAATAAATCAACAGATCCAGGAGAACTTTGGCTAGACCCCCAACCCCCCACTATCAACCTGGTATATGGATTGCCCCTTTCGAAAATTATATGTGGGACACCTTTTTTCAGATATTATAAATAAATGAATCCCGTAAAAGAATGAAAAAAGAAAAAATCTCAAATTCTCGTTGACTTGGATGAATGCAAACTGACAGTTGTCTGAGATAATTAGAGTTTAGAGGCAAATAAATCTCTTGTGTTGTCGCACCGCGAGTCGGGAGGACTTATCTCGATTCTTCTCTCTTTCACGGATCTTAGTCGGGAGGGATAAAAGCTCTTTGGCGGTGGTCGCGATGACTTTTGAGACTGTCAAAGGAAGTATGAAATTGGACGGCTCGGGTCGCGCCCGGGTTACGTATATTTTGCAAAGTGAGTTTGCCCGCAGAGACGCTCGCCTTGTAAAACGTAATAGAATTAAGATAAAGGGGTCGTGGTGTGAGTAGTGAGAATGAGACGTCGCAAAGACTTCCCTTGCTTCTCCGGACTACTTGAATGGGGCCAAAATCCCAGATTGTTGAGCCACAACTCTTGAGTTTCACAGAATTCCGCAGAATCGACTATTCTCTCTTCCCCGGCACAACGAGCTTCATTTGCATACAAATTAACGCATTAAAAATTGCTCTAGATTTATATATCTCCTTTCGTTAGCCAAGCTAACAAGCCAGCTAAAAGTCAGTCGTAATTTAATTATAATCATGTTAATTAATACGTAATTTAATCGACTATTTCCGAACCATTCTACTGAAAAATTTTCAACCGATATGTGGAACATTATTACGTAAATAAACGGGCGAGGTAAATATTTTCGGTGCATACTGCGCTCTAGGCACAAAACATTTGCTCAACGAGAGAAAATGTGCAAAATTATTGAGATGGCAAAGTGCTGGTATTACAAAATTTTCGGTAGGGTGCTTCCTGTAAAATAAGCAGAAACCATTCCTGCAAATTTGTTTGGAATTATTCACGCGTAAGAGAATGGAATTCGAGAATTACACTTAAAAATAAATATTTTTTCTTAAAAAGGAATATCAGTTGCAGGATTATAATTTTACTTGTCTTTAATCTCTAGTTAAAATTTTGTAAAAAAAAGATTGAAAAGGACTTTTAGCAAAAGATCGTAGACGATTGATGACTCTCACCGCTGCCATCAACAAATAATAGCACCTGTGTAATGTTACCCTCTTTCCACATTATTTATCTTCTCTTCTAACTCTTTTTCTAAGAATGATTAAAAGAGACTTTTCCCTGATTTTTCGGTGACTAATTTTTCTTTTTTTCCTGACAATATACATTTAAACACTAAAATTCTAATGTTGAAACAATTTAATATAGAATCTTTTATGGATGGAGTGAAGCAATTTTATATTTAAATATATACGTTTTTAATTTATCATTCTCAGGGCCCAAAAAGTGAATAAAAATGACTAATGTGACTAATATTCTTTTGAATTTAAAAGAAATCAAAAGAATTTGATTCATGAGACTTCAAAACAATTTGAGTTAAATCCAGATAAATTCAAATGAATTTGAATGTTTTTTTACATCCAAAAATGTCCACTCATTTCATTACAATTCGAGTGAATTTTAAAGAATTTAAGGAAAAAGAGTAGAATTGGATGAAATTCAATAAATTCAGTAAGTTTGAAATGAGTTTAGAAAAACTCCAGGGAATGCAAAATAATTTTATGAAATGACTTAAGATTCAAAGTGGGGTTTAAAATACTGCAGGATGAATTAAACATAAACTGAAGAAAAAATCGATTGAATTAAATAGAATCGATTGAATTAAAAAAATTCAACTGAATTCGAAAACACAAGAGAGTTCCATAGAATTCAAAAGAATTTTTAAGAATTCAGGAAGAATTTTTAGGAATTCAGGAAGAATTAATAAGAATTCAGGATAAATTAATAAGAATTTAGGGTGAATTCCAAATTAATACAAATAAATCACAAGAAATATTGGAAAATCTCTTCAAAATTTTGAAACCGTATGAAATTCCTCACTTCTTGTGAATAAATTCTTTGAAATCCATAATAACATCCATTTCGAGCAATAAAATGCTCTAAAATCTTATAATACGACCCCTTGGAATCTTTTAAAAGTTCTCTAAAACATTTAAAATCCTGTGAAATCATTTGAAATCCATTCAAACTTTTTAAAGCTCTTGAAAAAGCCTTGGAATAATTTTAAATACTCTACAATATTTTAAATCCTTGAAAATTGCATTAAATTATTGAAATGAATGGCAAATTCCTTGGAAAAAATAAAAAAATCCTTGGAATCTTTAAAAGTCCTCTAAAACATTCAAAATCCTGCGAAATACATTGAAACTTTTCAAAGCTCTTGAAAATGCCTTGAAATAATTTAAAATACTCTAAAATATTTCAAATCCTTGAAAATCACATTAAATGATTGAAATGAATTGAAAATTCCTTGGAATCTTTTAAAATTCCCTAAAATTTTTCAAATCTTTGGAAATACCTTGAAATATTTGAAAATCTTCAAATCCTACGAAAGCCCTTAATTCTTCTGAATAAATTCATTGAAATCCATAAAAATATCACAAATTCCGTGAAATTACATGAAATATATTTCCTGAAATCTTTCAAAATTTATTTAAATACATTGAGAGTCTTTAAAATTTCTTATTAAACCAATAAACTCCTCCGAAATCTGATATTCCTCGTAATCCTTGAAAAAAAATCATAAAACCTTGCAGGACCTATAAAATCGTTCCATATCTTCCGAAATTCTAGGAAATTCTTTAAAACCCTGTACAAATTTTGTTCAGTCCATCAAAATCATTCAAATCCTTAAAAATCTTGTAATCTCTTGAAAATGCCTTTAAATCATTTAAAATACACTAGAATATTTCAATCCTTTTGAAAGCTTTTGAAATCCTATGAAACTTTTTAAAGCTCTTAAAAATTCCTTGGTTATTTTAAAAATACCATAAAATCTTTTAAAAAATTTGGAATACATTCAAATTATTGAAATCTGTTCAAAATTCCTTGGAATCTTTTGACGTATCCTAAAACATTTTGAATCATTCGAAATCTTTTGAAATCGCTTGAAACTTTTTAAACCTCTTGGAAATTCCTTGGAATTTTTAAAAATACCTTAAATTTTTAAAATCCTTTGTAACCGCTTCAAAAGAAATCCTTTGAAATCCCTCCAAAAGAATTCATAATAAACATTCAGAATTATGTATAGATCTGCGTTTAATACTGAACAACCAATGGGTGAATTTATTAAAAGAAAAGTGACTAAAAAGTGATTTGAGAAAGCAAATAACTGAAAATGACTGTGGAAGCACTGATTATGTTTGAAAGTTACTTAAAGGGCTTCTCACAGAAATTCCCTGACTTCTGCATTTTTTTTCAAAATCCCTGACCAAGAAAATTCTCTGCTTTTCCCTGAGTTCCAGGTTTCACCTGCTCCGAGGCCATCCTGGTTTTAGGACTATCTTCAAGGTATGTGAAAAAAGTGATGATAGCTTTGGTATGATGCGATGGGGGGAAAGGTGTTAGTTAGAGGAAGTGGAAAAGAGGAAGAACCGGCGACTAAGACTCGGGCAAGGACTTGAGGGGATCGAAAGAGGGAAGAGGTCTGTAATAACTCTGCACGTGAAAGCCACGTCGTGAGTTCATTAGTTCCATACCAACGCGCTACAATGCCGTTTTAGACCGCGGTTAGGACTCCAGTCCTCTGCGTGCACGCGTAATCTTTGTGATCGAGGGAAACGGAAAGGTTCAGGTGCCACGAAGAGGGTCGTTTCATGATATGCCATGGAGTTCACAATTACCACGTATTCAGCGATGCAGAGGCGAGCAGGCGATGCAGACAGAAGAAAAAAACGTCCTGCATCGACGTGCTACATCTCCGGCATGATTTATGATTTTTCGAAAATAAATCTATTTTACACATTCCTTCGGCCCCTCAATTTACAGGCTACAGATTGCAGTAGCCAGATTTAAACTCTTATTAACAACATCAATAGCTATTCCTCTAGATTTCCAAGTGGAAATGTGACCCTTCTAGTCTAATCACCATCTGCAGAGTGTTTATCTTAACCACCCATTTAACAGATCCTTAAAAGCTGGATTATTTTCGTCGTGTAACTGCGACCGTTTCTTCAAATATCCGGTGTCTCAAGACTAAACAGAGAGTGATCTGGGAAATATCAAACACGTCACTTTGGTTGGGGTGCTTCCATACTTTTTCTAAGAATCGAGAGACGTCCAACAACCCCCATCCTCTTCTCATGAATAGGTTTATTTTAACTTAAATTCTAACTCTGAATAGGAGCAGTGTTGTAAGAAAAGTAACAGTTGGTAGTTAATTATATTTCCATTCGTTCCAAGAAGACATGACCAAGAGAGGAGCATTATTCCTTGATAATAATACACCATTTTCGTACATTCAAACCAAAGTTTAATTATATCAAGAGGAAATGAAGGAAACAATTATTCGGATGGATAAAAGAAATGAAATATATCCTTCATTGCCGGAAGTGAGAATGACTCTTTTCTTGGGTCCGCAAAATGACGGTCTGTTTGAAGTTTAAAAGACAGTACTGTATCAAGAGTTGTACTTGCTGTGTCCGAAATGGGACCTCCAAAGACATTGCCGAAAACATTAAGGAGGGCATACGTATAATCAGGAGCTGTCAACAAACCGGGAAGACAGACTGGAGATGGAGGAAGAAGGGCGTACTGTTTGTTCGTAGACACAATGGTCCTCTCAGTGTTTCAACTTCGGCCACAGATGAAGGTTTCGAGTCTAAGAGTACTGAGGGCCGACAACCCGCTGTTCGTGGATCCTTTCAAGTCCACCGCCGCGGCAGCGGGAGGCGCAGCACCACCAGCCTCTCCGATATATTATTACCCGAAGTCATTAATGGTAAACTGCAATTCTCCTCTTTCCCTCGGCCAACTGGATGGGGAAGGATGGGATGTGAAAGGGTGAAAGATAGTGAGGAAGAGAGAAAGATATATAAATATGAACAGGGAGAGATGTGGTGGTCCATCCTGCGTTTGTCTCTGGGACAATACCACGCATTCGATTGTATATTGTCAACTACTACTATATATGTACTGTATTCCGTATACTGTGCAACCATATAGTGTATCGACACATGGAATGGATTCTCTGCTATCCAATGATTCGGAACAAGCATGTATGTTGCATACTCCAGTCGGGCGTGGATCCCTTGGGTACGTCTTGTTCATGCGGTTCTCGACGTCCATTCGAACCTCTCGCCTCGAGAACACCACTAACAGCTTCTGCGAGACCACAAGCTGCACAGGCTTCCACGGACTTCCTTTATACCACGAGGATCCCCTAGTGCCTGATTCCTATGATGCTGACGCTTCTATTGTCCAACCTGTTAAGACTTTTATTTTCCTCTCACACGAACATGTTCTCTCGATCTCGCCTAATCCACGAAAGCTCTTGTCACTGCAACTAAATCCCTTTTAACTGGAGAAAACTACTATTGCATTTTTTGCCCCCCTTGCACTTATTTGTAGCACAAACAAAATCACATCAAATATTTAGATAACACGGATAGATTCATAATGGTTTTAACAAACAGTTTCACGTGTCGAATTTATTCGACCAATAAACAATAATCAAACTCGATACAAAATTAGCTGATTGGGCCGTCTCGGGATATAAAATAAATGTTGATAGTATTAATAACTGATTCAATTTGGTTTTTTTAATTAGCGACTGCTATTAATCATCCAGTGAATTAATTATTACCCTGCAGGCCGCAGGTGTACGATGTACACTTGTTACTAAGTTACCAGTTGGCTGCTGCTACCCTACAAACTTTTGATGCTTGTTACAAAGCCTTCAATAGTACAATGTTACTTTGCGTCTTCACCGCTTTCGATTACTTACAATTAACGAAGGACGCATAAGGAATGCCTCCGGCGACATCTTTATTTTACAGTGTTGCTTGGATGTACAGAATGCACAGCTGCAACTGACGTTACCTGCAGTCGCGGTTAAGCCATTCGTCCTTCAAGTTACTTGGTCCCCCTCGCTTGGGTACCTTATACTCCTATAGAGGATAGCTGACACGTTGCTCGTTAATCCCTAGCTGGTTAATAGCTCAGCCAACCTCGAATGAAACGCGAGTAATTACGTATTCACGATCTACTTTTAGAGTCGTTATGCTCTAAAAACTCGCTTAAGCAAAATTGATAAAGTCATTTCGCACGGAAATCATTAGAAAATATATTCAATGAACATATTTTAATAATTAAACTCGACTCGCAGAGTGACATAAGAATCGTTTTCTTTTATATCGAATCTGTGATCAATGTTGAATAAAATTTGGCGGTTGTAAAATTTATTAGAGTTCATAGTTGTAATCAATACTCAAATTCTATACGTTTTAACATCTTCATTTTAGAATCAATCTTTGAATCACATATTTCCTTCTCAAATTTCCAACTTGTCATCTATCTTGCATTAATTTCGAATGAGAGCCGTTTATAATTTATCTTTATTTTGACCGCTATGGTGAATACTTTTACGTTTGGCTATTCTCGAAATGTTTTTAAATTAGGAAGAATTTTTAATGTGAACTGTGTCTATGTAAGAGAGAAGACATTGTGACTCCCTCCTTTTCCAATTTTATAATCATTTTCTTTCTAAACCTCAAATTTGAAAGTTTGGAACTGTTCATTTTGGAACAGTTTACACTTAAGTATCGTTAAGTTAATTGTTAAGTTAAATTAAATTAATTTCAATGTCAAGTTGTTCAATTTTGAAACTAAAATTTGAAAATATTCCATTCTTTTTAATTTTTTAATTTCATATCGTTGAACTGTTAATCCTTTCGTTTTGAAACTGTACAATTCTGAACGCTTTATTTTGCATTTATCCAATACAAGATTTTAATTAGTGAAATTTTGAATAATTAAACAAAATAACAATTGGAAAATTGTCTTTTAAAAATTCAGTGTGGATTTTACCAACACCTTTTTTAATGTTAAGGTTTTTAAATTAAAATGTTGGTTTTTTTTAATGCTTTCATTAAGGATTATTAATTTTCAGGCATGTATTTAAATTAAAAAACTGTGAAATTATTTGCACCTGTAAAAAATGTGTGAAAGCAGGAAGTGAATATTTTATCGACCATAATTCTTGATTAAATTTAAAAAAAATGTATGTTGTCAGCCAACGTTAACGAAATTGCGAGGCATGATATTTTTTTTTATTTCACATACAAAAGAGTTTGGTTATTTTTTTCTAAATTCCATACCTTTATCCCTGAAATCTGAAAGTATTCAGAAAAAAAGCAATTGAACTTTGTTGACAAAGCTTAGAACTGATCAAAATACCAAGAATTTGTATCTCAAAATATACACAAATGGTATATCAAATTCTTTGGAGAAATAGAAGCAGAGCTTTACGTGAGTGCTAGTTTCAAAAGCCATGCGTCTTTCACCCCCCCCCCCCCCCCCCCCCCCCCACAACCATCGACCAAACTCAACTGGCTTTGGTCCGTGAAGCGCCTCTGGGACGCATAAATCAAAGTCCTCCGAGACTCTGGTTTGTTGGACTCCGGGGGCTTCGCGAAGCGCGAGATTTCTAATTCAGCTAATCCTTTTCTGAGCTCTAATTACATTATCGATTCACGATGAATGGAGTATTCCCATTTACAAGTAATGCCTGTTGCTACTGCTGGCTCCATATGATTTACGTGAGACTGTTATAAATATATCACAGCTGGCGAAGCCCAGCGAAGAGGAATTAATTTTAAACGCAGGTAGGTACCTGCTTGTATATACACAGAGGCGAAAGATCGCTTGTGAAACGTCACTTCTGTCGACGTAACTCGTCAACCTTGTCAATATCAGTTTCCGCTTTTTCGAGCGACTGATCGATGACCGATAGCGAAGGAATGACGTTTCATTGAGTGTTTTTTTTAAATTCCGCGACCCCTTTCGCGAAATTGCTTGTATTACCAATGTTGAAAGGAAAATCAATTTCTGGTCTCGTTCAATCGCACAATGTCTCTATTTCGAAATCGGAAACAATAATAGGAATCAACTCGGAGGGAATATTGACTAGAAGTTGAATTAAAGATGAATGACAGATATAACTGGTCTCCATTTTTCTCATTTATCCATTTGTCTCGACAGTCTTCTGTTGTAATTGTTAAATATAATTGCGGTTCAATCTATCTGAAGAAAAAAAGAATCCAATATCAGTTAAAATTGTGGAACGACGAGAGTGACGTTCACGGGTAATTCAGAATTTACGTCCTCTACGTTAATTGACACCTGCCAGTAGCAGTGATATTCTCGTCCAGCCATTTCTGTCGGTATCGAATTACCAATAAATAGACTTTGGCGCATTAAATCAAAGATTTATGCCGATATAATTCTACGATGGTAACGAAGACACGACAAGAAGAGCGATTCGATATATATCTATCTCGTTTGAACGATCACCGCGGATCGTACCTAATTGCGAAAAGGTTCCTTTGGCTTGGTACATGCAGGAACAAATCCTGCGTCCCATCGACTCTCGTAAGCGTAAGCGACGATCGATCATGCAGGCAGGAAGCTAATGCACTCGTATCTGCGGACGTCTGGTTCGCCTACGCTTCAGAAAAGCCGTAAGATCGAAAAAGTGATCGATGTCTTCTTTGTTCATGTGATGCAAATCGCAGAAAAGATCCGTCGCCTTAAAATACGTTTTATTCAAACAAGATTTCGTTTTCAAGAATTTAAATTTCACATTATTTAAAACGAGCAGTAGGAAAATATCATTTCCGTTCATCAGGTGCATATCAGGTAAGGGTGGATTGAAAATAAAAAATTCTGGAATTCGAATTCGTTTCAAAGTGAAAAACTAACCTAATGGGAACTTAAAAAAATATATTTAAATTGGAATCGATGCATATGCTGCTTGGTTACCCGCGTTTGAAAAAATGATTGAACAATTTCTTGTTTGCAGTTTTTAAATTTTCTTGAGTTCCAATTTATTTACTTTCCTGGTGGTCAAAAGGTATTCTCTTTTTTTGCGGATCTTAGGCAACTATTTTCTGAGAGATTAATCCCATTTAACTATAACTTACGGTTTCCAATTTTCCTAAGCATTTGTAGATTTTTTAAGCCGAAAAATACACTGAAAAAATAGACTCTGCCCACGAATCGATTCCAAATACTTTTTTAGGATCTCGATACGTTACTTTTTCGCGTTGTAGCGATTCCGAATTTCAGATTTTTTATTTTCGAACCTCCCTGATATCAGGATCAGGCATTCAAATGATAACAAATTTTTTTCTTTAGGAACACCGAGTACAAGTTTCACATAAAGAACTCCAATTTGTAATACTTTCCATTTTTTTATCGATGAAAATAATGTTGAAGTAATTCATACTTCTAGAAAACTTTACATCTACTTGACTATTGGAGCGCCGAAGTAAGTAGGGATTTAGGACGGCCTGAAACTTTCCAGAAATAAAAGTATGCAGGTACAGAGAGTAGAGGTAAAGACATTGAAAGGGTCTCTCTCTCGAAGATTCTAGAATGTATGAGTCATAGTTTTTGAGAATGCCTATAGCCCTTGGCTTCGTAGGTCAGTTGCAATGTAACGCTGCCAGCGTGCGGATCTGGATCAGCAAACCATTACTGTATCATACTTATGTTCAAATATATCTATTATACATTCATCCACTGTTTCCTGATTTATATAACCCTATCAGGTTATGGGCCCAGGACTGAAAAGTGTATAGTAGAAACGCTAAGTGAGTGAAAAGATAAGTGTTGTGCAAAGTGAAGTGAGTGTGAAAAAGAAAACACAAAAATGGAATCAGCGAATGTGAAGATCGAGAAGCTGCGTGGCAAAGAAAATTGGCTCCAGTGGCGTTTTGTTATGCGTACACTTTTGGAGGAAGATGACGACGTGATCAGCGTGTGTGAGGGAGATTTGAGTCATCCAGGCGATGCGGCGGCTGATGAAGCCACCCGTAAAAAGTTCCTAAAGGCAGATAAGGCCGCGAGAAAATTGATCGTCACTGCAGTGGAAAAGAAACCGCTAGATTTACTTCTTAGTTGCACAACAGCACGTGAAATGTGGAGAAAATTAAATACAGTATATGATATGAAATCCGATGAAAATTTGAGTATGATCCAGAAGCAGTTCTTCGATTTTAAGTGGGAAGAAACTGAAAGCGTAGCACACAATTTATCAAAACTGGAACAACTGGCAGCAAAGATGAAAGCCCTTGGTAGTGATATTGAAGAAAAAATGCTAATTACACGAATTTTGACGACGTTGCCGAAAAAGTTTAATCACTTTCACAGTGCGTGGGATTCTGTCGACGAGAAGAAGAAGACTTTAGACAGCCTCACTATTAGGCTGATAACAGAAGAATCTAGGTGGAAAGAAGATGAATATCATCAAGAAGCATCAGTGGCACTAGTAACAAAAGGAAACTACCATAAAAGTGATCAACAGAAGCAGTCAAGCAGTGAAAAGCAAGGTCTGAGTTGTTTTAACTGTGGAAGGGTTGGCCATTTGAAGAAAGACTGCTTCAGGTGCTTTGTATGTAAAAGAAAAGGCCACACCAGCAAAAATTGCTTCCAAAACAATCAAAGGGGTAACAGCAGAGGCAACTGGCAATCCAGAAACCAAAATCAGAATAGCAGCAACGAGAAAACAACGAATAAACTTGGTCTAATAGGAAGCAGTTCAACGACGCAAGCGGAGAGCGACGATATGTGGGTGATCGACTCAGGAGCTTCGGAACACATGACAGGACGACGAGAGTGGTTCAGCGTCTTCGAAAAATTCGACGAAACGGTGAAGATAGAGATCGGCGATGGAACATTCATGGATGCATGCGGTAAGGGAAATATTGAAATTGAGACTTTTGTAAATGGAAAATTTTTAGCAGGTACAATGCACGATGTTTTATATGTCCCGAGTATGAGAAGGAATTTATTTTCTGTCAAATTTGTCGCGAAGAAAGGAATAGATTTTAGCATTTCAGAGAAGGGAAAAGAATGCATGTTTTTACAAAATCAAAGAGTAATCGCGAAAGGTACTGATGTCGGAAATTTGTATAAGATCGATATGCGAGTCATTACACCGACAGTTTGCAATCTTGGCAATAAAGTAGAGTTAAACGCGAACGCACTGCAGTTATGGCACGAGCGGCTTTGTCATCAAAATGTTAGACACGTAAAAGAATTTTTAAAGAATTTAGATATAAAAGTGGTCGATAACGGTAACTTTTTCTGTGAAGGCTGTGCGTACGGAAAGCATCATCGGTTGAGCTTTCACGAGAAAGTCGAGCGCGCGACTAAACCTCGCGAAATTATTTACACGGATGTATGTGGACCTATGGAAGTCGAGTCATTAGGCAAGAAACTTTATTTTCTTATTTTCAAAGATGATTTTTCAAAGTTTACAAAGATTTATTTCCTACGACACAAGTCAGAAGTAATAGATAAATTAAAAGCTTTTTGTTTAGAAGTTGAGAATCAGTTTGATTGTAAAATCAAAGAAATTCATAGTGATGGGGGTGGAGAATTCAAAAATAGAGAAGTAGAAAAGTTTCTAAGTAGCAGGGGGATTAAACATACTATCAACGTCCCATACACTCCTGAACAAAACGGCGTCGCAGAGAGGGAAAATAGAACAATAGTAGAAGCGGGCCGTTCGATGCTATATTCGAAAACTAGTCTACCTTTGTTTTTGTGGGCCGAAGCCATGAACACTGCTGTGCATGTGATTAACAAGACGGGTCCGACCAAGCAAGGCAATAAAACGCCGCATGAATTGTGGTACGGAAAATCGCCAAGCGTTGAGAATTTTAAAATCTTTGGTACAGAGTGCTTCGTTCATATACCTGCGGAAAAAAGAAGAAAGCTAGATGCGAAAGGAAGGAAAGGATATTTAGTAGGCTATTTAGATGAGGGCAAAGGGTATCGCGTGTATGTACCTAGTGCGAGGGACGTAGTGCTAAGTCGCGATATACAATTTAAACCTGAAGAGATTACAGCGGAATTTGTGAATTTGCCGGAAAATATTGTTAAAGATAATGTACAAAAGAATGTCAGTGTACAAAGCGACGGCGATGCGCGTGAAAATGGAGAAATTGAGATTGAGACTATAGGGCAAGCGAAAATAAATGACGAAAATGCGAGAGAATTACGTGATAGGCGTGTGGTTAGGCAAACTGAATTTTATGGTTGTCCGGTAATGTATTTAGCGGAAAAGTTGCCAAGCGATTTTAATGAGGCTATGCAATCTGATCAAAAAGAGTTATGGAGAGAGGCTATGTTAGATGAGATGAGTTCTTTACAGGAAAATAAAACTTGGGTGCTTGTAGAAAAACCGGAAAAGCAAAAAGTAATTAATAGTAAGTGGGTTTTCTCTAAAAAGATTAATTCAGATAATTCTGAGCGTTACAAAGCGCGTCTTGTTGTTAAAGGATACTCACAGACAGAAGGGATAGATTACACAGAAACGTTTAGCCCTGTTGCACGATTTGATACAGTTAGATTAATGCTTAGTATTGCTGCGCGAAATAACTTGCATCTTGGGCAGTTCGATATCAAAACTGCATTTTTGTACGGTAATTTGAAAGAGGATATCTACATGAGACAACCTGAGGGTTTTCATGATGGTACGAATCGCGTGTGCAAACTGATGAAAAGTTTATATGGATTAAAACAATCTTCGAGATGTTGGACGGAATGTTTCACAAAATTTATTTCAAATTTAGGATTTTATCAAAGCAAAGCAGATCCTTGTTTTTACGTCTATACAGAGAATAACAATTTAATGTTCCTTGTTATATACGTAGATGACGGACTTGTAGCAGCTTCAGAGGAATTTTTAATTGATCAGTTTTTCATTGATTTAAATAGAGAGTTCAAAATCACTAGCACAAAAGACGTAAAGAATTTTCTTGGAGTTGAAATTACCAGATTAAAAGATGGTGAGATATTCATTCATCAAAGCAGATATATTGAGAGTATTCTAGATAGATTTAATATGAGTGGGGCAAATAGTGTATCTACACCTATCGAGACGAATTGGAATGAAGTTGATGTAGGCAATAACGACTGTAAAGCACCGTACAGAGAAGCCGTCGGTAACTTAATGTTTTTGCAAACTGTAAGTAGGCCTGATATTAGTTTTGCTGTAAATATAGCGTCGAGACACTTAGAGAAACCAAGCGAGTATCATTGGCAATTAGTTAAGCGAATTATGCGCTATCTAAAAGGCACGTCAGACATGGGACTATTGTACGCGAAAGGAGGCAGTTTCGAAGCCTTCAGCGTGCTGACTATGCCGGCGATAAAGATACACGAAAATCAACATCAGGTGTTGTATGTAAATATGCGGATGCGGCCATTACATGGCAAAGTAAGCGACAGCAATGTGTTGCTCTATCTACGACGGAAGCTGAATATATCAGCGCAGCTTTAGGAGCGAAAGAAATCATGTGGCTCAAGAAGATGTTTTGTGAATGTAAGATAGAGAACATCAATTACATGTTATCTGTAGATAATACCAGCGCTTTGAAATTAATAAAGAATCCGGAATTTCATCAAAGAAGCAAACACATCGATGTAAAATATCATTTCTTGCGAGATTTATATAATAAAGGCGACATTGATGTTATGTATGTAAAGAGCGAAGAGCAACAAGCGGATATATTGACGAAAGCGTTACCTAAACCAAGATTTGAATATTTGCGACAAAAACTAGGTCTCAGGAATAAGATTGATATTGAAAATTAATTGTTTGCATGGATGTAAAGTTTTAGGGAGGGTGTTGAAGTAATTCATACTTCTAGAAAACTTTACATCTACTTGACTATTGGAGCGCCGAAGTAAGTAGGGATTTAGGACGGCCTGAAACTTTCCAGAAATAAAAGTATGCAGGTACAGAGAGTAGAGGTAAAGACATTGAAAGGGTCTCTCTCTCGAAGATTCTAGAATGTATGAGTCATAGTTTTTGAGAATGCCTATAGCCCTTGGCTTCGTAGGTCAGTTGCAATGTAACGCTGCCAGCGTGCGGATCTGGATCAGCAAACCATTACTGTATCATACTTATGTTCAAATATATCTATTATACATTCATCCACTGTTTCCTGATTTATATAACCCTATCAAATAAGACATTAAAATTTTTTTAAATCAGTCTTTTCCAACTCAATTGTATTCTTCCTAAAAGTTTTTTTTTCAATTCTTAAATTACATAAAAGCTATTTTGTTATTTTTTACATTTTTCAAATTATAAATTCTTAAATTTGGAACATATTTATTATTCTAAAATCTCCATTTTTGAAATTTTCATATGAGACTATTCAATTTTCTTTCCAATTTACTTAAAATTTTTCAGCTATTGAGGCTATCCTAATGTTTCAATATACATGTATTCAATCTTTGACGCTTCCAATCTGATGATTTTTCACTTTCATAACAAAAATATATTATATGTAAAAAAGTTAAGAACTCCGGATTTTGTACGTTACCGCTTTGAAAAGGGAACACATTCCTTGTAACTCTCGAGTGTAAGAAATTATACATACATGAAACCAAATAGGAAAAAAAATTGTTAGAGCACGGTACTCAATTCTAATCATGGTGAGATAATTTTTCAATGAATTTTGTTTGATACGCGGTCACTCAAAGTGTCAAAAGTGAAAACTTTTTTCTTCTTCTGAAAGTCTTCCTATTTTGGAATCAAAAATTAACGGCAGAGGAAAATAACGGACTTGTCAGTGGGTACATGCTTTCAATCGGTTGTACGTCTTTCTAAGATACGAGACGTATCATGTTACTGAGAGGGATCGAAGCGATATACCCATGTTTTTTGAGAATTTCAGGAAAAGAGAAACCATCTCAAGATAACTCAGTAATCAAGTTAAAACACGGAAAAGTAGATGGGGTTATTTTTCTCAGAAATCCTCTGGAAATGTAAATTTAACTTGAGTAGAATAAGGGGGAACATTTCTAGCTATGACTCTAGCCTGTTGTATGAATGATATAAATTCATATAAACATAAATTACCTTATTGAAAATATATTTAAATTGGCGATATGCTTTATCGAAATTAAATAGAGTTGGTGAATTTCAAGCTTGATAGGATACGAGGATTTTATGTATGGATTATCGAGCGGCTTTAGTCGCCCACAATATTAGAGCAGCTTAATAAAGCCGAGTAAATAATCTACAAAGACCTCAAAGCACGTGATGGATGCACTTCATGCGCAATATTAACAGATACCCAATGTAATATCTCTTCATTGACTAAGTTCGATACTTGGCAATTTAGTATCCTCGCTATACAAAACAAGCTCAATGAGTAAATCAAAATGAAACAAAACGGGAAAATATTAAACATTAGGTAGATTTTTTTAATAATTGGGATCACATCAAGTTTTTTTAAATTTAAAGTCTTCTGCTTTTTATACGAGAACTTTTCGATTTATTTTGGCACCTCCTTCAGCGATAAAAGATTTATCAAGTATCTTTGGAACTTTAGAGACGTTTTTATTTTTCCTTCGCCTTTCATTATAGGACAGAAAATACGAATCAACTGTGAATCAAATAATCAGTGAGTTTAGAGGATAATAAATATTCCAAGCAATCGATTTGTTATTAATCGATCGGTGACCAGGAATCAAACAAGTGTCCTTTTCGCCGCTGCAGATGAAGTTGTACAACCGCGCGAAGTAATGGCCCTAAATTGCGTATCTTCGCGTCGACAACGGCACTTATTCGAGTTGTTCCTGCCTACTTGCTTACCTCGAACGCTTCGGAGCAAATATCGTTCCTCGAACACTGACTTGGAATCCTATACCGACGTTAAAAGAGGTACCGAGCATCGAGAACGACGCGTCGAACGAAGAATTAAGTGAGCATGGACAAGTCCCGAGCGATTCGCCCGAAGGGACGAAAACTCGAGCCATTCGTTAGACTGCTGGAAACAAGAGAGAGAGAAACCAGCCGTAAGATTCCGGCATTGTCGGCCCTTTTAGCAATGCCGAGGGAATTTGCCCGTTTCCGCTCAACTTGCGATTTGGGAGCACGTGTCCAGATTTTCGACGTTTCTATTCGAATCTACACCTCCAAAACCCCAATTATATCTGCTTCAACAATCTGAACTTTTATAAATTACTATATCTTCCAAATAACCAGATTTCTTTCAAAGCTTTTCCAATTAGTCCGAATGGAACAGTTAGCTAGATGGAGTAAATTAAGTTGAATTTGAATAAGTTTTGAGAGGTGGAGAAAAATAAAAAGTGTAAAGCATTTTTTCTTCTTGGTAAATACAAATATAGATTCCTACGAAACAGCTTCACCTGGTGCCTATCGAGCTGCCACTGGTAACTAGTTAGGCAAACACACCGCTCGCTTCACGGAGAACGAGAAAATCTGTGATTCCAATTCCCGACTCCGACCTTTGGGCTTCAAAGCGTTTAATCAAAAAGAACACCGCACTGTCGCCGA
Source organism: Andricus curvator (assembly GCA_932195095.1). Lineage (NCBI taxonomy): Eukaryota > Metazoa > Arthropoda > Insecta > Hymenoptera > Cynipidae > Andricus > Andricus curvator. The sequence goes on from CAKNYM010052570.1 coordinate 533,225, forward strand.
CTCCGAACGTTTATTGGCAAAACGTCAGCACCGCATCTCGGCACTGCCGCTGCCAACTACGTATACATTCAGAGCCAGCAGCCATCGTCGGTGTCTACAAAGGGAGGATTTGCAAGAGTATACATCTATACCCCAAACCCCTTCTGCTAAACTCCCACAATATACGCTGACGCTCAATTATTCAATGCATTCTTCAAAATTCAGCCGTTTACAATTTATAGTTCAAATTTGCAACTGCCGAAAGGAGGCCTAATTTATATTTTTCCGAATTTCCATTTGCCTTAATATCTAGCATAACAAAATTTGCGTGAAATTCAAATTGAGGCAAATGATAATTCGGCCAAATTAAAATGAGGGCAAAATGCTATTTGGTCAAATGAATTCCGGTAAAATAAATATTAGGAAATCTAGAATTTGAGGAATATTCGTGAGCCTCCTCTGAAAAGTATACTTTTACTTTCAAATATAACATGGGAACTTTAATTTGCTGATACATTCTACCAAAAACACGAATAATCAGTGGTTCCTAAAGGAAGAACTGGTGCCAAACGTCGTTTTCCGTAAGTTTGATAATATCTTTGCAGAAAGAGGGAAAGGGTTCGGTTTCGTCGGTCGACTGAAAAGAACAAAGAATTCGTGGGCAGATGCACCTGAGAACGATCTAATCTTATGTCAGATTGACGGTGTTCGATGTTTGAGGGCAACAGAAGCGTGGAGATCGCGTTATGCGTGTCTTCGTTCTACTGTGGCCGGTTTCCGTTAGCAGGGCAAGCGAAACAAAAAGAAGAAAAGAAGAAGAGGGCTCTTCCCCTGTAATCGGGCCAGAGCGCCGAATTCGCCTGCACTATACAAGAACGGTGGCCCTCCTTACTACGAAAAGGGCCACGTTTAACGCTTCCAAGGTGTTTCTCAGCTCCCGCTCCTTCATTCTATCCTTCTTTTTTTGTCAGAATTTTGAAATAAGACCTCATTCAATATTCCCTCAAAAATTTATGAAATCTCTTTAATAAATTGAATGTAAACGAGGCTTTACTTCCGAAAGCTTTTATTGGCGATAAAGTCTCACTTACAAATATTCGTCACACTGTTTCTATAATCCGATTTGTAAGTAATTGAAGATCGCGGATTCAGTGGTAGAGCTTTACGGGCGAAAGAGATATCGAGACCTATGGAAGTTGGAGCACAAACGGGCCCGGTGAGATTGAAAGAAATGCTTTTTGATATTTCAAGCAACCGTGCCCACTTTAGGGATCCGGAAAAAGAAGAGAAAAGGCCGAAAGGAGTGAAGCGAGCATCGAATAAGGGAATTAATTACTCGATTGGCTGAAAAGTTTTTCTCACTGATGGCGACCGAGGGATTCTTTTCTTACTGCTACTGCAAGAACAAGGCTTCCTTTGGCTCCTATCGCAGACTCCTGCTGGAGCCACTTTTATACCAACTTACCCTCACGATCTCCCTCTGAAAACTTTTTGCTATAAAACGAACTCTATTCAATTTGTATATCCTCACTAATTGAAAGCCAATATGAAGAAAGTCTTTCTAGGATAGTATCAAAATTGTATAAGACACATTCTAATAATTAACTTTCCTAATGTTATTACAAAATCGATTGGTTAGCCTAATTTCGTTATTGACTAATCGAAACTTCACTTTGCTTCCAGCATGGGGGAGAAGTTACGTAGAATGGTCTTTCTCTGTCGCATAGCGTGTGATAGGGAAGCAGAAGTTTCGAACAACGTCGGCGTGGCTTCCGTTGTTATCCCACTTGTCCGTAAACTTTTCCATCGGGCAGTTATATTGCTGCTGCGTTGCATCAACGTTTAGCAGACTCCACGTTACGTGCTCCAATCGCTCTCATGGTAACACGTCGATAGAGTTATCTATGTCATTCGGAACTAACAAACATGAGGGTGTTGATGCGAAGAATAACATAGTATAGAGTCCAAGTCTTCTCTCCCCTTCACCGAATGTTGCTTAGCCTGGAAAACACGTAGTGTGATAACAACGACACGTATCGCTTCACAAGTTCCACAGCGAGGAGCTCCATTGTCCAGGACGTCCCGATGAGCGAAGATGGCGCGATGGCGGCCTTTGGCAGAGAGCGTTGATTCAGAGAAATAACGTGAGAATACGAAGAGGTTCGAGTTCGCGGCGATAAGTCAGGGTCAAAAGGGCCGCGCGAGTCAAAGAAAAAAGGGTGAGAGAGAAGATATTTGGAACGTTGGTACACAATTCGAGGTAAGAAATAACCGAGGGAGCTTATGCTCATTTCAGCAGACCATACCTGGAGCCAGCGGCAATTCCGTATCGGAGTCAAGATCGCATTGTCACCATCTTCCTTTCTTTTGCCTCCCACTTCCCTACCTTTGTCCTTCATCCCCCGCTTCTTGCTTTTTCCCTCTGTTTCGTTTACTCTTGCTTCGTTTTCTCCTTGCAAAACACCCTGACACACCGTCGCGATAGTAAATCCAGCCTAGCACAATGGTGCGCACATAAGGCTACAGGGTACTTCGCAGATCGATGCTTCTTACTCTTGCGTACGATCTTTACTTACCTGCCTACCTACCCACCTTTCAACCCACCCGTACATACCTATCGGCCACGAATATATTCAAGGAGCGACTCCAAGCGAGAATTAATGTGCACAACTACGTGAATAAACGGACCCGATAAAGTCTCGCACCGGTTGATAAGCCCTACTGATAGATTTGCTACCTCGACACAACTTGCTGATACCAGCTTGTTCGACAATTACAATTTCATCCTCGCAACTCTGACTTTAAATACCGCACTCGATAATACCTTCGCGAGTCCATAGATTGATTCTCGCCTACGATTGAAACGTATTCAAAGGAGCGTGATTAGATCCATGAGCAAATAATTTAGATGCTAACTATTGAAACGAGGTTGGTGTGCTCCAGCGAGCGTCGAAGTAGACCCTAAACCAATGCTTGATTTAATCGTGGTAAGCCGGGAAGTTCGTGTTGTCTGCTGAGCCATGAAACTCAACACCTATTGCAATCAATAGTAGTGCAGCAAGCGAAATTGGCTTAACACCGACAATAGCGTTAGCTGCGTGAAGTTGGGATTCTATATCTGTACTGTGAAAAAAGTGGGCCGAACGTTGACCTGAGTCAATGATTTCCTCCTAGCTATTAACAAATTACCTATCTTCAAAAATCGCCATACACTTCGTTCTCACTCCGCGCTCACAACACTTCAACTTCTAATTCTGCTTGGAACATTCTGAGCAAACCTCTGGGCGTTCCAATTTATCAAACCATATGCCTCCACTCGACATCATTGTAGGTGACGCAGAACAAGATTGTCCATCACCGTTAACAACATCCTATGCAATGCCAGTCTTCACGAAGTTTATTTATCAACAGAAAAGTGAGTGTTCGTTCACAAGGTTGAACGCAGGAGCAATCTCATATCCATCTTGTTCATCCACCATACTCTGACGGACAATAACTAAGACTAATGTAATTTAGAAGCAGCGCAAGAACAGTGGTATATTTTTTGGTTGGCTCCTTGCGTAGAAGCGATAAGAGAAGGTGATCGATGAGTCCAGGTCAGGTCTGCTTGGGCTGTGTACATTGACACGAGACTAGCTGCCTACTATATGCGACAAGGACGGACACATTGTCGACCGATTCGAAGGGAACGATGGTTGCGTACAGCTGCGGGGGTTGGTTAGCTATGTGCCGAGGAGGTTGAGAGCTCGAAGGCGGGTCGGGAAAAGGCCTGAAACTGCTAGCCGATATTTCATCCAGGGAACAAGCAAGATAACAGCGGGCACGCCCTCCCTTTACTCTCTCGGCTTGTGCAAGTTGGTTCTGCTCTTCACCGAGTGTACGGTGTGCTACTCTGCCCGCAACAGACTCACAGCCTTTTAAAATATTGCCACCCCAACGCCACCTAACCATCGCCACCGCCGCCAGTTCTCCAACACCGACGAAACTAGATTCCTTTCAACGAGGATAGAAGTTGCTCCAAACCTTCCCGATTGACTCTTTGAACTTTTTTCCACTTTATGTTCTTTATGTATACAACTGTGTCAAGACCAGCTTAGCCACTCTTTTCATCTTTACCTCTCACCTTTCTTCGGAAGACTCGAGTAACGTAGAAAAATCTATCAATCGACTTCTATAGATATCTTTCCTTATTTACATAAACCTCGAGTTACACTATTTTGTGTAGTTTTGGAGAGTGAGGAATTTAAGACACTGTTTTGGATCAAGGGGATCGAAACCAATTCAAGTTTAGGAACAAAGGCACTTGGAGAACTTGTGCCTTTGTGGGTTAAGTGAGTATCGTGAGGAGTTTTGCAAGAGGATACTTACAAACCTGCATTAGCAGATCACGACATTACCAACGGTAGTTGCTGCTTTCAAGGAGTGACATACTCGAAAAGAACCCTTAGGGCTTAGACCAAGATGTGGTACAAGACGGAATCTCGACTCTTGGTCAACCTCTTATCCAGAAATGCGCCTCCAGTCTCCACTCCTGGAAATCCTCGAGTCAAGTTGAACTTGACTTTTCCATGATACTACATTTCTGAGTTTAGAAGTGCTAGAAGCGATTTTATTAACATTTTAATTATACATTAATAATAGCTCTAATCACCTCACATGGAATTATTTGATAAATTTTGTCATTGCTGTCGTCATTGTGCAATGTTTACCACTAGAAAGCAGTCTACAGTTTCTTCTCCGTTACTCTCGATCTTTTTCTTAGATCTTCTTATACTTTTTTCCGCTCTTACAAGCTTCGTGGCGGATATACCTACGTAATTTCGACCGAGTGAGAACGGGTTTGGTCGGAAGTGGCTGGAGCAGAGACAACGAGAGGAGAAGGGTGTAGAAGAGTGCCGCGCAGTTTCCTCGTAATTGGAGGAACTTTTTTGCCAGGGCGTAGGAATCTCGAGAAATAACCGGCGCGAAACAGCGACGCGATATCAAGGACGCACGAACTTATGCACTTGTTGCTGCCTCCGTTGCGCTAGGCGGCCAACGTTCCCGTTGCCGACGGTCATTTCGAGTTTCGCCCGTTTCTTTAAAGTCCTCCTTAGGGGATGAAATGAAAGAACGTACGATGTCATTAATTTCAAAACACAAAAGAGGCGGAAGCCGCTGTAAAACCAGAAATGAAGATAATACTGAGCGATCAAATAAATAGTGAGAGTTGAGATAGAAAAAGATTATCTTTTCCGATATCGACGCTGCGGTTTTCTAGATTACTTCCATCTTCAGTTTCCGATAAAATAAAAACAGAAATGGAAATTGGGAATTTAATTTAGCAACTTTCCAATAAATCCACTTTTATAGGTGTTTGTCACTACTAATTCAATATGTTCTATGTTCTCGGAAGGGAAATACTAATTAAAGCCAGATTAATTAAATCATAATATCAATTCAATATATTGTTGAGGAATATAACGGGATTTGGTTGTGGCTTCGTATGGGATGATTTTTATCATTTTTTTTTGGTCCTTGTGAATTCTTGACTCGTTCTTCGATAACTCGAGAGGTACTTGCTCCCTCGAGTTTTTGCTCGTCCTGGGTCACAAACCGAAACGGTTCCCTTTCAGCAAACGATTTTCACGGTCTCACGCCCTCGGTCATGTAGGAAAGCAGGCTCTTCGGCCGTGACGCGTGCCGCAGGTGAACATGAATGTGTATGTAGGACAGTTGCACGCTTCTAAGCCATTGTTACGAATGAAAAAACGATATTTCAACAATCGTAGGGGAAAAAATGACAGTGTAGTGAAACAATTTTATATTCCAAAGAACAATTCTTAAGCATTTTTCTAATAATAAAACAAAATAAACGTACCGAATCGGAACAAGGTTAATTCTGACAGGTCTAGCATAAACGTGACTATCAGCTATCTGTTGATATGGTTTCGTTCCGGTGGTTGTAAAATGTGCTAAAATAAAGTCGCTCTTTGGATTGTAAGTTATCCGATTAACCGTGACATCCGTGCGATCTACTTTCGTACTTCGGTTAGAGTACATAACGAATTTACGTATGGATCTGAGCATTGGGAGTGGTTTTAAGCTGGCGGAGTCGTTTAATCTAGAAGACAGGACTCTTTTCGTTTGGAAATTCGTCACGGCAAATACGCAACAAGTTCGAGTTACCTGCGGCAATCGAAGTGCGACAAGCATGGCCCGCCAGTTACATACATCCGAGTACAACATGATCGGAACACCGACCTTCGAAGTCGCTGCTTCCATAATTCTGGGTGAGTCTGGTGTCGTGCGGCCATATCGGACAGGGCCTAATCAAAAGAAAAAAGAGCCCAGGGACGGCGACGTTTTATCTTATGGACAGCGTAGTGCACTCTCAGAGCCGCAGATAACCGTGCCGCACTGACCGTTATATTACAGGGATATAATTATTATTTGTGCCTCTTTTTTTCGAGCCCCTCTGTTTATCGAGACGAGAGTGGTCTCGGTTCGGACGGGACATCCGTAACTAATGACCCTGATAGTCGACCCGCTGGCTCTCTCCTTCTCTCGCCACCTCCTCACATTCTTTCTCTACTGTCTCACTTGCTCTCATTCTCTTTCACCCTACCTTTTTCGACCCGTCCTGCTCCCTCCTTTTATCTCCTTTCTTCTCCCCGGCCTATTCACTCAGTCAGTCAGGGCCCTCGAAGGATAAGAGTCTTCGAAATATCCCGACTCGAATCATTTTCCTTTCAATTCAATCAAAATCGAAGACCTCATTAGATCTTCTTATTACTTATCCCTTCTCTTCTATTCCACACATCATCGCTCCCTCAAACATCAAAGATCATTCAACTATCGTGTGCTACTTTTTGATCCTACACATTTGTTCTCCATTCTACCATTTCAATTCATTTTGCCTATCAACATAAAAAACACCAAAGTACTATACCAAATGTTTTAATTGCTCCTAAATCGATACCTTTTGGTGAGACCTTGTTGACACCGTCTTTCATCCAGAGGTGTATTACAATAATGACTAGTAGACTCACAAAATTTAATACCCCCTTACATTTCAAACAATTTTTAGACAATTCTCTCATCAAAATTGCAGTCAAACAATTGATTCCAACCCCTCTATCCTGATTTGTAATATTATCTGAATCCCTGACTTGTCCACATTCGATATTCTCTTTCGTATTTTGTGCACGTTCTGCGTCTCATATTCCATTTGACATTTTTGATGGATACGTTCATGTTCAGAATATACTCTCTATAATTAGGTATTATTTTACCAAAAGTCGAGTCCACTATCCATTAATAATGGCACGTCACAGCGCCAAAAGTGACGTTTGTTTTTGAGAACAATAGATTTCAATCCCGAACGTAATGAAAGAAAGAAAATTGCTTATCAAAGTGGGGAATGACGTTTCGAGATGGAGGGTCAATACGTGTCGTACCGGGTTGAAATTCTGGCTGGAAGGAATTGTAGTCTCTTTCTTTTTCTCTGGAATACAATTCATGCATACAAAGGTCTCGGAAACAGGGCACGTTCGTCCATTCGATGAGAAAGAACAGTATTTCCAAGAAAGACACCGGATATACAATTCCACGTGTAATTGAAGCGTAATTATTAAACACTCGATTTGTTCGCAACCAACGGCGGGATTTCGTATTCTTTATTCTGAGTTGGAACAACAAAGATTTTATGGTAAGCTAAATTCTTTATGAGAAGGAAAATCTAAGGTCTAAAACATATGATTTCAAAGAAAACTTTATTGGGTTTGTTTATTTAACTTGAGCTACTTTTCATTTACTAGTGAAAGGAAATTGAGAGAAGGTTTGGAGCGAAAGTGGAAATCGAGTTGTGCATTGCATTCTTCTTGGAAGGCTTTGCAAATTCAATTTGACGAAAAAGCGTCATTTGAAAACATCTAGAGTCTAGACGTTTCAGTGTTCGATGCAAGCAGGTTTATGTACAAGCCTTCGTAGACTTAAGTTCTAAACCTTTCAAGAGTTTCCAAATCCGGCGAAGCTGACTCTGTTCAAGAGTGTATTTACGGGATAATCTTTCCTGAAGCACATGATCGGTATGGGAAAAGTACGATAACTTGAATGAGCAGGATGGTAGACATCGAAGATCAAATTGTTTGGAGTGGATGGTACTCTACTACCTAAGCTGGGATCTTCCGACTTCAGAATTGAATTTCTGCTAATATTCACTTGAGCGATTAAACAACAATTCGAAAGAGAGCGATTATTTCACATCATGACTGCAATCACATGAAGGAGAGCTACTTCGAAGAGATTGGAAACTTGGTTTGGAAATACTTGGCAGGTACAAGACGATGGTTTCAGCATCGATCCGAAGCAGACCATTGATTATACGAATGTGCCCAGAGACGCCCTGTGATTTGCATACAGCGATTAGGTTCCAGCGCTTGCATTAGACGTATAGTTCGGGGCATTCGGACGTGCCAGTTCGATAACGCTTATTCAACCCTTTCCATGCGCTGACTGTGAAAAAGAATCTCCAAACTCACTTTACCTTTTGCTTCCCGAATAATAAAACTTCATCGATATTACGTGGAATTTGAAATGATCCGATGCTAGGAATATAATACTGCATTTCGTTGAGATTGTTCCAAGCAGTAGATTGTTAGAAGTCACGGCATGAGATGAATTTATATTTTGCAATTTGATGCAGAGAATGTGGGACGTAAGGAATTGGAGAAGAAGTACTTGCAATTATTAGATAAATTCAAGATCCCAGATGGCCTCTAGTGCCAGGAAAGATGAAGATACAGTGATGTACAACATCATCAATAATATCTTTGGCATAGATACCGAGTTGAATCCTCCTAACAGGAAGAGTGAACTCTATTACAATTCTGTAATGAATCTCTTCAACATTATCTGTTATTAGTACTTCGTTATAAGAAGAAGGTCATAGTGATTTAAGAGCTGGAGGAAATGATCGTTACAGAATTGTGATGGTAGAATTCATTGAATTTTCTAGGCTTTGAAAACAAATTTTATACAATTATTATTGATTATTGAGAACCATTATATATTGTAAAAAACATTAAAATTTTGCTAGACACCTATGTATCTAATATGAAATTTAATGACTATGAACATCTGCGATCGCAAATCTACAACCACAACAAGAAGCAGATGTTTCTCTTTTTGAAACATTTCCTTCAGCAACTTAATTTATCAGCTAGCAATAGTTAACTCCTCCAGTTAAGAAGATTCAACTCGGTATCTTCAACAAAGATATTATGGATGTTGTACATAACTGCGCTTAATTCTGGTTTAAGATTCGCGCTTTGGAATCCCGAATCCGTAGATTCTTGAGAAAGATAAGGGTGGCATGGGTCTTCTCGTGCAGTCGCAGTCATAACGGCCTCCGTGAAATACGCAAATGCCGAGTAACTCGTAAAGGCAACCAACCGCGAACTAAGCTCGCCAATAGTTCCACCCGTAATCCAGGAGAGGACCGCCACGAAGCGACCTCTGCGTCCTCTTTGCTCTTTCTAGTGCTCTATGTTCCCATTCCATTTGCTTCATCTATCTCATTCTTGCATCCGGCTCTTCCTCCTTGTCGTTACATGCGACTACATCTCGGAGATGCCCGATGCTCGTGGCAACGCGTTTTACTTCGCAGAGAGCGAAATAAGTGGCTTCGAGGATTCTGCCGTAGACACCAGGGGTGCATAAACTTTCCGTGTCGCGGCCATTTACTTTTCACTCTTGACGTAATACGTAATTCAAAGGAGGCATCCAGCTTATTCAGAAGTGTATTTTTTAAATCGACCATCTTTCCCCCAATGAGGAAATTATTCAGAGCAGTAAAAGATTCCGCCTCAAAGGGCGCCTTCTACATTTAACTCAATGATTTTTACGGCCCATAATAAGAAAATTCATAATAGCATTTTATTAAACTGAAGAACATCGAGCAGAAAAATGGAGGATAACCTTACATGAAAAATATTCTTTTTTTTCTATATTTTTCCAAGTGCAAATGTTCTATTTCGCTCAGCTTTTCCAGGCACGAAATTAATCGGTATTGCTGCCTCCTGGATATACAGCGCCTCTGGATTTGCGAGCACTGCTCGGTTCCACGGCATTTTGATATCATAAATGAAGACAGTGATGGATTCTGAAATGTCTACATCCATCAAACTTTCTTTCTCTCCAGTATAAATTGAACTCATCAAAGAAAAAATCGATACAGTGTGTCCGCTTTATAAAAGGGTGAAACTGACATCTTCAGTATTAACTAGGAAACTGTCAAGTTATTGGCATGAACACGAAGAGAAGCAGGAAAATCGAGAATAAAGCATCGTCAAAAAAGTTCGCTGAAACCTCCAACTCTTCCACCCTGTTTTTAATATTATTTATAAAGAACGCCAGCTAAAATATGTTATTACGCGCTCATTCATTATAACCCTCCTAGCTTTGCATAATTTATGCAAGAATTCTAAGGGGTTGTGTCATTTTGAATGGATTACAGAATCTTAGGGAGGCTGTTCATAAAAACGTGACTACACATTCCATTAACGCGACTAGACTTTTCTCTTTGTGGACTTTGACGGGTGGAAAATATACACTGAATACTCTTTCATCAAAGACAGTTTGAGGTTGTATAAGGCGAGATGAATTTTGCATAATATGGCATCATAAATTTGGCATAATAAATTGTGTGCTGCACAGATGTGTGCAGTGAAAAAACTTGATGAATTATTTGGAACCATCGATTCCTGACCTTGTGGAAGGCCGGATCAAAGGCCATCTTTGGGCAGATTAAGAAGAAGTATTGCCATGTGAGTTTACGCGTTGGTGATCGTGGAACAGATTATCCAGCCAGTTTGACCAGAGCAGAAAAGAACCGCAGCCTTTATCTGTTTACCTTGTAACCCTTTTGCGTTTGCGGAACTTGGCTCACGAAATGAACGCGATTGAGACAACTCGCGACTCCGGATTGAGATAGAATCTCAGCAACTTGCTGGTGAACGATTGGCTCCCGTATCAGACTTTTAAGACAAAATGAAAGTATCTACCTTGAGATAATACTTTAACTGCCACTTTTAACGTTGCCGATTTATTTCCCACCTCAATTTTTCGAAATATCGCAAACTCTATTTTGTCCCTGGAAGTTGGGGCCTTTGACCTGTCTCAGAGGATAAGGTCAGAGAAACGAGCTCGGTACGGGAACTTGCGATGCTCGCATTGTTAGAACATGGGGTGTATCTCGATGACGAAGTGCGTCGCGCTCAAGTTTATATATATATATATATATATATATATATATATATATATATATATAT
>CAKNYM010052571.1:0-132255 GCA_932195095.1 Andricus curvator
ATATTATTTTTCACCATCATAAACATTCATAAACTTTCACGATGTTCAAAAACTTGACTCTTCTCCTAACCGAAGTAGGATTTCGGACATTTCGAATTTCCATTCGGCTGTCATGGTGTATCGCACTGTTTTATCTCGCGAGCAGCTTAGTCACGTGACTAGACTGGACTCGACTTACGACCTTACGGAAAATGCAAGTAGGCCGTTCTTGCACCCAACCGCTCAATTGTGCACGCACGATGCGCGCATTGTGCGGGTATTCGTGCGGGTTACCCCGCACGTCGTGCACGCATATGATCACACAGCTGCGAAATCAATTGATGCACACATGGGTCGCACGTCGTGCAGTCACAATGCGTGCGGGCAGATTGCACGGACGAAGTGCAGGTCTAATTGGAGGGTTAATAAGTAATTAATTTAATTGTTTTTAAATGTAAAATAACAAATGGAAAATGGATTTTATATCGTTTATTATTTTATTAAAGTCGTGGATCTACATCTAACTCACATATCGCAAATCTTTGGTAAAGTTAAACGCAATTCGTAAAAGAATATTATAATAAAGTTTGCTTCAATCTCAAACTTTGGCAAAATTATTAGAAAAACTTGACGAAAAAAAATCCACAATAACTTAAAATCCAAGAATTAAATTATGGATTATATTGCGATATATTTGATAAAACGCATAAAACTAGACACAATAAGAGACGCCGGGAGCAGAAAAAAACAATTACTTCTTCTTCTTCTTTGCAAATGGAGGAAAAATGACACATTACGCACTAGTCAAGCGAGCGTTTAGCGATTGTATTTACTACGCGTATCGTTGATATACTGCCATCGCGCGCTTTTTGAAAATGATTATATATTTCAATAAACATTTCGCTCAGTACATTTTAAACTTATATTATTATTGATATTATTTAAACGATTATATATATTTTCATATATAATGATGAAAATTATGCTTAAGTGATTTAATCAATTAACATTTTTTCAAAACTTAATGTATCTACAAATTTTTTATTTATAATTGAACCGCCACATGGTAGAAGAGGGTATACAATTTTATGTTCAGAGAGCAAACGGTCCCTGAAAATGATAAAATTATTATTTAACAAATATTTTTTGATATTATTCATTATATTCAATTTCCAAAAATTAAAGTTCACAAGAATTTTCAAAAGCGGTGAAACACCATTGCGCTTGGACCAAAACATGTTAAGCCCGGTTCAATAATTAGTTTTTAAATATTTTTAATATTACGTTAATTTTTAATTTTGATCATTTTAAATTTCCGTAAATTTACGTCATCCCCGGCCATTACCGTGCCTACACGATGTGCGTCGCATAAAATCAACACTGCGTGACTGCATGCGTGGCAGCGAAATGCGACGCATTCTGCTCGCACTCTGGTGCCCATCACTTAAACGAGGCACGTGTTGGCAAAATTAATGCATTTTCGCACGCACGACGTGCCTCGCATGACGTACGGGTTCAATGCGTCGCACGATTGTTATCTGGGTACTGTTTTGCAAAATTAGACACTTTTACAATAAATGTTTTTTCCGGCGAAAAAAAAAACGAATAAAATATTAAAAAGTTATGTACCTTCGTTTTATTTGATAATTTAAGAGGGCAAAGGAATATTGTAAAAACTGTAAAAGTATACAATGACAATAAATATTGAAATATTAAAAAGCATATGCACATAAAATAAGAAATAAAACATCGGAATTTGTTTAAATCCATAAAAAAATAAGCGCGTTAAAAATAGTTATTTGTGATACATGTTCGCAAAATAGGTGATTGTAGGGGAGTGTGAATTTTGCAGCATAAGCCGGAGGCTCGTAGCCGGTGACGAGTGCTTCGAGCCGCAGGCGAATGATGCAATCACACGAGTTAGCAATCACAAATGAATTCCATGAATTCCGTGATTTAAATAAATTCTGCGAATTCCATGTATTTAGTGATTTCCATAAATCTAGTGAATTCCATGAATTTCGTGAATTCCGCAAATTCCGTGAATTTCATCAATTCCGTGATTTCCATGAATTGTGGAAATTCCATCACTTTCGCAAATTCCATAAATTCCGACAATTCCATGAATTCCATGAATTCGATGAATCCCATGAATTTCATGAATTCTGTTAATTCCGTAAATTCCATCAATTACATGAATTCCGTGAATTAAATGAATTTCGTGAATTCCATGAATTCGGTTAATTCCATCAATTACATGAATTCCATAAATTTATTTAATTCCATGAATTCCGTGAATCGCATTAATTCCATGATTTCCGTGAATTTTGTGCTGGATTTTGCACATCACTAGTTAAAACGAAACAATAGTACATTGTGTAACGAGTGGGGTATAGTTCCATATTGCGCACGCGGGCGCCGTTGGCGCACTGGCAGAGCAAGTGCGCCATTAGCGCCCACGTGGCGGAATATAGAACTATACCACGCGAGTTGCACATAGAGTTTTTAAATTCTCGGTAATTTAAAATCGGGTAATATTACCGGTAACATACCGGTATGTTACCGAAGCTTCAAGAATTTATGAGAATTATAATTTTATAATTCAATTATAATCCTTTTTGTTATTTTAAAAAGTAATTAGATAATGTTCACGATGTTATAGTTGATTTTTGATCATTTGGCATATTTTTTAAATATTTGTTATTATAAATAATATACAAAATGATCGAAAATTAACTATAACATCTTGAACATTCATTCACAGTGGTCGACAACCGTTTAACATCTAAAAAATTCAGTAATTAGATAATATTGGCGCTCATAGAAAAAATTATAAAGAGCGCATTTTTAGGTACATTTAAAATATGGAAAACTTTGTGAGCAGCAAAATAATAAATTTAGAAAATTTCCAGAACACTCCATATAATTGTCTTGCAATACTGCAAAAACTTCGAAAAATAAAATGATTAGATTTGAATAAATATAAATAATTTAAATCATTAAATCAAATAAGCAATTTTAAGCAATAATAATAATAAGCAAAATTATTTATTTAAAAAACTGTTCATATGTCTCACATTCAGTGAAGCCAGTTCCTATCTTTTTTCGAAATTTGTCTTTGGTGCACTAAATAAAAAATATTTGACTGCATCCAGGCAATTCCTACTATTATTTTAAACACTATATTGAAAATCACAGTATTTTTAGCCAGGCGCGATTCATATCGATTTACCTGAACAATAAAGGTAAAAATTAAAAATATATCAATTTTCTTAAACACGAGGAACTTCTCACCAATATCTTTGCTTCTCACCATATTAAGTAGTATTTAAATCACAGTTTTTCTACATGGAAATGGCTGGACGCAATAATAAAGTCGCTTTGTACTTGCATTATAAAGATAAAAATGATTTAGCAAATGGATCCATTATTATTTATCCATTTAGCAAATGGATGATGAAAGCAAAGTTGTCGTTGTTAGAAATGCACTTCGCGGAAGTTTGAAAGGAGAAAAAAATAAATTCTCATAAATTCTCGCAGAGAACGAACATCCGATAAGTTACCCGGTAACTTGCCAATATTACCGTACGTTACCAGGGTAATTTACCCGACTCAAAACTCTAGTTGCACATGCTATTTTTCATCATGAATGCACGGAATATGCCATACTTCACAGCGGTTTTCCGTTGTTCGCATTGTGGCATATTGCGCACGCTGGCACGGTGTGTGCAATATGCCACAATGCGAACGGAATACCGCTGTGAAGTATGGCATATCCCGTGCATGCGTGATGAAAATATGTATTCAAATTCAAAATATATTATATTTCATGTGTTTTAAACGATATTTCTGGGACAGAAAAGTCCTATAGTTATTTAACAAATTTTACACCCCAATTGACTTGAAGTGATCTAGAAATAAAACGAAAATTCTTGCATATGTTCAACGTTTGGACTATACAAAATATTCTTGGAAATAAATGAAAATATTTTCTTTACATATAAAACGCAAAAAGATATTCTCACTCTGTATGTGATATAATAATGTAATTAAGAAACATTTTTCATTATTTCCACAGGTTTTAATTCATTATTTACAATAATTACAAATAAAACACCACTGAAAATTCTACGTAGATAATTGCATTTAAAAAATTGTATTTAAAAAATTCAGTTGTGCAAACCGGGAACTTTGTATAAAAATTCACCGTCGTCATCGTAATAACAATTCCTCACTCTGTAGGTCATTCCCTCTTTGTACCTGTGTTTCGGAATTTTTATAAAAGGTGGATCATCATCTATGTCATCTCCTTTTTTGATCCATTCTTTTACGTAAGTATCTACACCACTGCTATCGACCCTCAATGACAATTCATTATCCTCTCTTTTCGAAATAAGATCTGTTTGTGGCTCTTTATTGATGTTGGAGACTTCATTTCTTCTTCCTCTTCTCGTTGAAATCCCTGATTCCGATCGTTTTTCATCTTCATTTAAAGAAACTGATGAAAGATTCCTTTCGACACTGGAAACTTCAGCTTCAGAATTAAAATCTTCCTCCTTAATTTCTGGTTCTTTTGGTGAAAAACTAGCAGATTTTGTTTCAAATGCAATTTTTTCCATGTGTCTTTTATAAGTTTCTTTCAAAACGATATCTTCTGGATCAGAAGAGTCTTTCGTCTGGCCTACGTTTTTTATCAAAAATTCATCAAAGGTCAGGCGCTTGTTTTTTCCTCTGTCATGATTTTCGTTTAGGTTCTGTGAAAGCAGGGTCATTTGATTTTCTTCCTTCGGGGAAACTTCAGTATTCTGGTACCTTTCCTGAATCTTCAAACTCTGAACCTGATGTATATTTTCATTCTCCTCAAAGTTCCTAATTTTGCAATCCGAATTTCGACTGGTCTCCAAATCCGCATTTTTGTTTTCCCAATTTCTTTTTCTTATAAAACGAAGATTCTTCTCATCGAAATTGTTGCTGGTCACAAAATCCATGTTTTTGTTCTCCCAATTTCTGTTGCTTTTAATACGTACATTTTCCTCGTCAAAATTCCTGCTGGATTCAAAATCTGTGTTGTTCTTTTCCCAACTTCTATTGCTTTTAAAAACAACATGTTTCTTGTGAAAATCTCTGTTAGACTCAAAATATGTATTTGTGTTATTCGAAATTTTATTGCTTTTAAAAAGAACATTTTGCTCATCAAAATCTGCATTGGCTTCAAAATCTCTGCTTTCATCTTCAACATTTTTACTAATCTCCAAATCAGTATTTTCGTCATCTGCTTTCACTTTTTGATCAACGTTCGGAAGCAAAAAAGTCTCAGCGATTCTTGAGAAGATCTTACTTTTTGGTTTCGGGAATTTCATTTTGGGGGGCACGAATCGTTTCGCCAGTTTTTCTCTGTCGGTTAGAACAATGTGTCTATCCTTAAAATTCTGAAGATGTTTTTCCATTGTTGGTGTCAAAGGCAATTCTCCTGCACGAAAAGCTTCCCAATTACTGATTACCTTGTCATCGTATCGCAAGACTGTTTCCATAGATTTAGGACTCCATTTGGCATGCAGAACTTTTTTTATCGTGGCGGGCAAGGCTGGAAAACTTTCGCTCAATCTTTCAACAGACCATTCATTTGGATCCCTTTCGTGGAGAGACTTTATTTCTTCTTTTTCGGCAAAAGTTAAGAAACTGGGCTCGACTTCCTTCAAGTATTTGCTAAAGGTTATTTTGGTCTTCAACTTCTCCTTCTGGACTGCAAGTTCACTGAAAAATAAATGATAAATTAGAAACAAATAAATTATAGGGTTTACTTAATCAAGATAGAATAAAAAATAGTATCACAAATAGCAGTTTAGACAAATGTCAAGTGTAAAAATTGTACAACCATTTAGTTTCTTTAGGCATTCTGAATAAAAAATTGTGCTTCTTTGGGAAAAATTCTAAGTACAGAAAATTGTTAGTAATATATTTTAGAATTTCTACTTTTGTTTCGTTTCGTTACTAAAAGCACAAAACTGAATTAAATAACGAAATTAACGTTTTTAAGTAATGGCCATCAAATTGAATACCCGAAAAAATTATATAGTGGAGGATTCTAGGATTCAGTGGGAGACTTAACAGATCGAATTCAACATTGATGGCAATATTTGCAGTAACGAAAATAAAAGTTTCGGTATACATTAACGTAACCTAACGAAAATGAGCATATTATTTTTTTCGCTTCGTTCGGAGATTATGAAATAAATTAACAAAAAGCTTTATTTGTAGTAAATTAACTTACTAATTAGTTCTATCAAGTTCTACCAAATTTAAAATTTGTATATCAGGTACATAAAGTACTTAAGGCCTCTTAATTTCCTTGACAAATTTGAACCCTCTAATTATCAAAACTTCCAACCAGAAAAGATGAATTCACAACAACAAATGTAATATTTGATATCTCAACAAAGAAAAAAACTTTCATCCAAAATGTAGAATTTTTAAACAAGAAGATTAATTTTCTACTATACAAGAAAAATTCCCAACAAAATACATACATTTTGAACCAGACAGTGTAATTTTCAAGATAAGAAGATAAGCTTTTCACAAAACAGTTGAATTTTCAATCAAATGAGTAAATTTTTAATTAAATAGTTGACTTTTCAACTAAGAACATTAATTTTCCACTAGAAAAGACAAATTCTCTACAAAATACATCAAATTACATAAATTTTCAACCAAGTAGTTGAATTTTTAAACTAAGAGGATTAATTTTTAGGCAAAAATGGAGTAGTTAAATTTTCATTAAAAAAGTTAATTTTCAATAAAAAATGAATCCTTTACAAAACAGATGAATTTTCCATACAAAACAATTGAAATTTTTTACACAAAACAGTTGAATTTTCAACCCGAAAATATGAAGTTTCAACAAAAAAGTTAATTATCAATCAAAATACTAAATTTTAAATTAAAAAAATTAGTTTTTAACCGAACAAAGAAATTTTCAACAAAGTAGATGAATTTTTAACCAAATAGTTGACTTTTTAATTAAGAAGATAGATTTTCTACCAAAAAAGCCGAATTTTCAACAAACTACATACATTTTCAACCCAATACTTGAATTTCTAAACTAAAAAAAATCAATTTTTAACCCAAAATGGAATAGTTCAATTTTCATTTAAAGAAATTATTTGCAATAAAAAAAACTACAAAACAGTGGAATTTTCTACCACGTAGTTAAATTTTCAGTAAAAAAATTATTTTTTACTCCCAAAAAGAGAAGTTTCATCAAAATAGTTTAATTTTCAACCAAAGAGATGAATTTTGTACTAAAATTATGAACCTTCAACCAAAAAAAATGAATTTTTAAGAAAGTAGTTTAACTTTCAACCAAGCAGTTGAATTTTCATCTTAAAAAGATAAATTTTCAATACAAAATATAATAGTTGATAGTTCAACCAAAAAATACTTTAATTTGCAATAAAACACAATTGAATTTAACCACAAAAAGACGAATTTTGAACAGAATCGTTGAATCCTCAACCAACACAGATTAATTTACAACCAGACAGTTGCATTTTTACCCAAAAAAATTTATTTTTTAACAAAAAACGCGAATTTTCAACCAAATATATACATTTTTAACCAAATAATTGAATATTTAACTAGAAAGATTAATTTCCCACCAAAAAACGGAATTTTCAACCAAATAGTTGAATTTTTTTATAAAAAAGATCACTTTTTAACCAAAAATGGAATAATTCAATTTTGATTGAAAAAAAATAATTTTCAATTTAGAAAAGCAAATTTTTTTACAAATCAGTCGAATTTTCAACACAAAAAATTGAATTTTCGACCAAATAGTTGAATTTACCAAAAAATTGTTGAATTTTCCAAGCAAAAAGACGAATTTTCTACAAAACAGTTAAATTTTCAACTCGCTAATATGAGTTTTCAACAAAAAAGTTAATTTTCAACCAAATAGTTGAACTTCTAACTAATATTATGAATCTTCAACCATAAAAATGAATTTTTAATAAAGTAGTTAATCCTTCAACCAAGTAGTTTAATTTTCAATACAAAATATAATAGATGATATCTCAACCAAAAAATATTTTATATGAAATAAAACAAAATTCAACTTAACCAAAGAAAACAGTTGCAGTTTTAACCAAAAAATTGTTTTTCTAACCAAAAACACAAACTTTCAACTAAGAAGATTGATTTTCTACCAAAAAGGTCGAGTTTTCAACCAGACAGTTGAATTTTTAGTATAAAAAAGATCAACTTTTAACAAAAATGGAATAGTTAAATTTTCACTGAATAAAAATAATTTTCAATTCAGAAAAGCGAATTTTTTACAAAACAGTCAAATTTTTAACACAAAAAATTGAATTTTCGACCAAATATTTGCATTTTCAAAGCAAAAAGACGAATTTTCTACAAAACAGTTGAATTTTCAACTCTAAAATATGAATTTTCAACCAGTTGAATTTTCAACTAATATTATAAATCTTTAACCAAAAAAAATGAATTTTTAATAAAGTAGTTAATCTTTCAACCGAGTAGTTGAATTTTCTATCTAAAAATATAAATTCTTAATAAAAATTGTACCCCATGTAAGACAGCATAGAAAAATCGTTCAACGAACACTATAATTAAAAAATATAAATGAAGCAGAATTTATCGTTTTATTATATTCAATTTGAAAAGTTCTTTTAAATCATTGGGGGAGCCCCCTCAAACCCCTTTCATATAAATCAGTTGAACAAAATTTACAATCGACATTTCCAACAAAATTTCTGGACCAACCCTGAGTTCTGTATTCATTTATAAAAACTTATACCTTTCATGCATTCTATGTGATGATCCAGCATTCATGAAATCAGATTCAAATTCATCCATATCCTCATGAAGTTCTTCGAATTTATGACTCGCACTAATTTCAGCTGCCACCTCATCTTCTTGGTACATTCTAAGTCTATTACTGATTCCTGGATTCCGGTTATCATCATTTGTCTTTAAAACCTTAACATTTTTAACAAACTTGGTGTTTCTATAGGGAAACTTTTTGTCCCTTTTCGTGCTGTAAGTCCTAATCGGCAATAACAACCTGTTCACTTTCATCATTTTGACATAATTATAGTCTTTTGACGAATTAAAACATCTTCTTTATTATTTACATGAATTCGATTTTCAGCAGTCCAGAAACTGTAAAAACAACAAGAACTTCAAAACCCAAAAAACGTGCGCACGAAACCGCAATTGATTACTTGATTGCCTTGATAGGTTATGTTTAGAATTTTCAATTTTCCGGAAAAGTTTCCCAAATATCCGCAAGATGGCCAAAGGCGCACAAATTTGTAAAATTTGAAAAATGATACACAACTGACAAACCTGAATATGAAACCACCTTCGTGTATGAAACTATGAATTTAATTTAATGTAAAACAAAGACTGCAACTTGAATTTAATTAACAGGCCTCGGACTCACTTCAGAGATTAAAAATAGTGTCACAAATTTGAAAAAAGCAAAATTTCCAGTTTTCAAACCCAATATTTTTAAAGTATTAAAGGTGATTTTCAATGTTTAATTGAAATATTATTCAAAATTGAATTATTTTGTTAAAAATTCAACAATTTTCTGAAAAAGTCATACTTCTTGTTTGAAAATTCAACTATTTTCTTGAAAATTCGTCTTTTTGGCTTGGAAATTCAACAATTTGAATGAAACTTTTTTTCTTTTACACATTTTTTGTTATTGAACTTTCATATTTTTTGTTTGAAAATTCATCTCTTCCTGTAAAAATTTCACTTTTTTTGGTATAGAATGGAACTGCCTAGTTTTGTAGAAAATTCGTATTTTCGACTTGAAATTCAACAATTTGGTAGAAAATTTGACTATTGGTTCAAAATTGATGTTTTTCGTGGAAATTCGTTTTTATTGTTTGAATCCAACTGTTTTTTTATTCTAAATTAAAATCTTTTTTATTTGAAATATTAACTATTACATTTTTTGTACAAAACTCGTCTTTTTGGCTTGAAAATTTAACGTTTTGGTAGAAAATTCAACTATTTGGTACCAAATTAAATTGATCTGTAGAAAATTCATTTTTTGTATTGAAGATTAATTCTCTTAAATGAAAAGTTAACTAGTCTATTTTTAGTTGAAAACTGATATTTGTTAGTTTAATAATTCAACTAATTCCTCGAAACTTTATGTATTTTGTTGAAAATTCGTCTTTTCTGGTAGAAAATTAAACTATTTGGTTAAAAATGTATCTACTTTGTTTAGAATTAATCTTTTTGGTAGAAGCTTAACTTCTATGTTGAAAAAACAACTGTTTTGTTGAAAGTTTGTATTTTTGGCTTGGAAATTCAACAATTTGATTGAAACTTTTTTTCTGTCGTGACTAACAAATTTTTTTAAATTGAAATTTTAACTATTCTGTTGAAAATTCGTCTGTTTTGTTTGAAAATTCATCTTTTTCTGTAGAAATTTCACCTATTTTGGTAAAATAGCAAATGTCTAGAAAAAAATTAATCTATTTCGATGAAAAATGAACTTTTTAGTTGAAAATTCAACTGTATTGTAGAGAATTCGTATTTTTGGCTCGAAGTTTAATAATTTAGTGTTATATATTTTGTTGAAAATTCGTCTTTTTAATAGAAAATCTACTTTTTTCTTTACTAAAAATGGGACTGTTTGATTGAAAATTAATCTGCTTCAGTTGAGAATTCAACTATTTGGTTGAAAATTCGTTTTTGTTGGTTAAATTCAACTGCTTTTTATTTTAAATTAAAATCTTTTTTCTTGACATATCAACAATACATTTTTTTTAATTCAACTTCTTGGTTAAAAGTTTATTCACTTCCATAAAAGCAACTTTTTTCTTCAAAATTCAACTGTTTTGTATGAAATTCGTGTTTTCGGCTCGAAATTCAATAATTTGGTAGAAAATTAGACTATTTGGTTGAAAAATCGTATTTTTTAGTAGAAAATTGAACTATTTGGTTGAAAATTCATCTTTTTCTGTAGAAATTTCACCTTTTTTAGTAAAAATGCAACTCTCCGGTTAAGAAATAATCTGTTTCAGTTTAAAATTCAACTGTTTTGTAGAAAAGTCGTATTTTCGGCTCGAATTTCAACAATTTGGTATTATGTGTATTAATTTTATTTTAAATATTATGTGGAAAATTCAACTAGTTTATTTTTGGTCAAAAATTGATCTTTTTTAGTTTAAAAAAATCAACTATTTGGTTAAAAATGTATGTATTTTGTTGAAAATTCGTCTTTTCTGGTAGAAAATTAATCTTATTGGTTAAAAATTGAACTATTTGGTTAAAAATGTATATATTTTGTTGAGAATTTATCTTTTTTGGTAGAAAATTAGTCTTCTGTCTTGAAAATGCATCTTTTGGGTTGAAAATTCAACTGTTTTGTAGAAAGCTCATCTTTTTGGTTCAAAATTAATTTGTTTTGGTTGAGGATTCAACTATTTTGATCAAAAATAATTTAAAACGAAAAGTAAAGTAATAGTGGTATTAACGGACAACTGAGAAAAAATAGCGTCTTCAGTGTCATTTTTTCGAAATAGTAGCAAAATAGTGTTATCGCTCGAAAAAATCTCTTGAAGCATCGCCACTTTCGAATCGCAAATGGAAAACAAACATTGCTTCTTTCAATACATTTATTCTTAAGATATTCATATTTATACACAGTAGTAGCTATTATTATTATTTATAATAATAATTATTATTTAATAGTTAGCAGTAATGGCTTAATGCATTTTGCATTTCCGATCGATCGGTTAATATTTGACAAAAATACAAAAATTATTAAGATATAATCAATATGAAAAAAACACACTTTCTCTGGACACTTTTAGTAAGCCATTTGTTTTCTTGCTTCGAGCACTCGATACTCTTGCGGTGGTTTATTTACTTTTTTATATATATAATTCTTCGGTACACTACACTTACAGTACTTTTTTCTCTAATATCATCCAAGTGTATACAAAGTTGAGTGAACTAAAAAAAACATCCTAAAACCAAAAGAGAACCTATTATCGTGTTTCCGGCTGATCTGTATGAATATCTTTATGATACATAAATGAGCAGTTATACTTAATGTGTACAGATAATGATTTTGGGAATCATACGGCGTAGCGAAGTGATCGACTTTGTCAAAGAAACATCAGGACAAATTTACATTCATTACAAACGGGTCTAATCTATTTCCAAACATTTTTCACGCACATACCAACTTTTTTATTCAATTTTTTAATAATAATTTCAATAATAAATCCAACACTCTTGGCGACATCCAAAGCATCTCTAACTTGAAAAATAAACTTTGCGATGCTTCACCTTTTTAGATGGTACTTTATTTATTACAAAAGAAACAATCAACAATAATTTTCTACGTTGAATATAATTTACCGATTCAACTTGACAAATACAATTACTAGCCATTATCCTTTTTCTTCTTTTTGTGCCGTGTAAAAAATTTATGAAATCTTCAGTGTGAAAAAGATTTCGATTTCGACGAAAGAAAAAAATGATTTGCAAAGCAGAGCTTTGAGGAGTCGTTGAAAACAACGAGTAAAAGAAAAGTTGAAGAAATGATCACGCGAAATTATGATCTCTATCAAATGATCTTTATTAAATGATCTCTTATGAATCTATAAAAGGAAAAAAAATGCAGAGAGAGAGAGAGAGTGAGGAGCGAGTCAGTGCAATTATAAGTACTTGGCATGAAAGGTCTGAGATGCGTGAGGAAACTTGAGAGAGAGATTTGGTGTGAAAAGATGAATCATTTGTCTCAGTGATCTAATTTTGTATTCTTTTTTTAAATGAACAAAAAACAAACGACCGCTAAAGAACGAGAACGAAAACATCACAGGTGCATAAAAATTAGTAGTAGTCCGTTTACAATCTTACCTACGTTTAAACGTTATATAATTTGTACAAAAGACAACCTTTCTCAAAAATCGGTCTCTATTCGATAATAAAGCGCTTCGACTTCTTAAAAGTCACGATTCTAATCTTGAAGGTTATACAGTTCCGTGTTCTAGACTGTAATGTAAGAAAAACCTAAAGTCAGTCGCAATTTCTTTTCAACAATTCCTAATATTTTAAACGCAAGGTCGTTTAAAGGAGTTTAAAAAAATGAAAAGAGATGCCTTGCGATAACTTTTTTCCATTATAAGGAGTGATTCCTTCCCATCCACACTTTCCGCTTAAAACGTTCATTGAATACACACAGTTGCGACCTAGCAATATTTTACCAGTTTTATATTTTACCCCCAATATGTCACTCTCTATACAGTAACAATCAGTTTTCACGTTTCCAAGCTTCTTTTTTTTTAATCTAATCCCTAAACTATCAATTTCTCTTTTCACAGTCAACGCAACGTACTGGTAATTGCACTAATTATACATTGAGACAAAGAGGGGCGAAAAATGGGAGAGGGAGATAAACTTTGCGCCATTTCTCAGACTCATTTCTTTACTCCCAGAGTGACAAACATTGTCAGAGAGAAAGACAGGAACTTTCATTTGGCACGAGCTCTACCCTCGGTGGAAGAACTAAACAATTGTTCGTTTTTTCTCCTTTGTTTCGTCAAAACACGCAGCGTATTTTTGACGAATTGGCGATCAAGAGTATTGCAAGAGTACGAAAGTAAAGTTCGGCCTTAATTAATAAATAGCATTACGCACCGTCCGACGAATTTGTTCATTGCAAGTGCACAACGACATTCAGCCTTAAATGCGCTAGAAAAAAGCTAATTCCGTACAAAAGGTCTTGAAAAATCACCTCACCTGTGACACTATGTATTAAGCAATTACATGTGTACATTCTTATTGTTTATCGCGACAAGGAAAAAGGAAGAAGCCCTCGCCATCTGTAGATGTGTAAAATGTACGGTACACTTATTTTTGAACCGCGCTTGGGTTACTCGGTATTGTTCTTTTGTATCAACTTTTTTAATTTATATATATACTTGTGTGTGTTTTTTTGTTGTCTTTTTTTTTTCCTTTTCCTCGAACGTTTTCATCATTAGTAGCAAAGTGAATAAAATTGTCTAATCCTTCCATGCTTTTACTCTCCCCCATTCATTTTCTCCATGTAAGTTCTGGCACAAATCGTATATTTTATTAGGGTATCTAGTTGCGTGAAAAATCGTTTCTAGTCCCTCGTTCATGTGAATCAAGTCCTTTGTGTCTAAATAAATGTCGCCGCGCGATCCACCGACGAGCCTTGGATTTGTCTAGAACAATGTGTGCTTCCTTCGGTTTTTACTTCTTTATTTTCAGCTTCTTCCGTCAAGAGATTAGTTACCGCCGGTCCAGTAGTTACTGGGACTGTAGCCAGGCTTTGTCTGACCTTTGTTTTGAGAACTTGCGTTTGTCCTCTGACCGGTGCTGCTACCGCCGTCCTGATGCAGAGGCTGATGCAGCTGATGCGGCTGGTGCATTGCCGGAATAAATAAGTGAGGAGCACCGTAACTTCCCGGAAGACCCGCGCTTTGACTTCCTGTCAGACCAAAGGGTGGCGGTGTCGCCGAATGGAAGGCCTGCTTATCGTAAGACTGTAACAAGTAATATAATTTTTAATAATAGTGAATTATTCATCTTGTTTATTTCAGTCAGGGTAGCCACTTTTTTTTAAATTTTCGTCTCCCGGTATATATTCGTGATTTCTCCCGGCTTAGAGAAAAATATACTCTATTTGCGAAAACCACAGTTTTTTCACCTATATGATCAATTGCGGGAGTCGATAAGCATCAGCAAAACTTTTTGCAAGAAATCTATTGACTTTGAATCATATAAACAATGTAAAAATCCATTATTAAACCAATTCTTAAATATCACAGGCCTCACAGTACCTATGGGATAAAATATAGGGACCAAAGGGTACTTTTTGTCACGCTCATAGGGTATTTTTTCGCACTCAAAGGGTAAAAAATTCAGGATAAATTCAGAAGACTTCAAAACAATTCAAGTTAAATTTGAAAAAATTCAAATCAATTGGAAATAAATGTTTAAATAAAAAAATTCCATTGATTTCCGTAAAATTAGAATAGATTTTGAGGGATTTAAGGTCAACGAGAAAAATTGAATGAAATTAATAAAAATTCACGAGGGATTTTAAAAAATTCAAATGAATTGAAAACAATTTAAAAATATGAAAAAACTTCATTGAATTCAGTAACTTTGTAATGAGCTTAGAAAAATTCGAGGAAATTCAAAAGAATATAATGAAATGCCTAAGAATTCAAGGTGAGTTTAAAAAACTTCAGGACCAATAGGGTCATCCACTAATTTTTTTTTATTTTTGCATATTAAAGTGACGTACCTAGCCGCCAAACGCTTGTAAATAAGCCGGGCGATTCACGCTTTTTTCATAAAAATGCAAAAAAATCAGCACTACCATTGGTGTTTTGTGCCTCCTCAACGTATTTAATTCTTATATTTTATCAAGTGCAAAATCAAAGTATTGAGTGTTGAGGTTAAAGAACACATGTCAACAATTCAGGAAAATTATTCATATCTATACCCATGGAGAATAGACATAAGGAGACCAAAGTAGTGTAACCGAATGTGAGCACATTTTTGTTGTATGAAAATGGTTACAATACTTCCCGTTCCCGGGTCTGGCGCTAGTGTCGCACGGGTATTGGATGGTAGCTGTCTTTCTTGACATTGGCACTTTTTGAATTATTGACGATTGTGATATGTAATTTACAGAGATAAATTATGATTGACATAAAAAAGATTCAAATAATTTTATCTACCGCGAAACATCTTTTTTTGAAGTGTGTGAAATTGTAGAGATCCTGCAATGGACGAGGTATAGGTACTTTTGAATTATTGCGCTAACAAATTGAATTCAACAAGGAAAAGCGGGTTAAAAAGTAAAGGAAGAAAATGTGCAGGATTCTGTACATGACTCACAAATTGTTTAAACGATTTAGGAATTTTGTATTTATGTTTGAGCCTCGAGGTTATATTTACACGGACCATGACGGCGGCCATCGTTACCCGTACCACACTAGCGCCGCGCTCGAGAAGATCTAGCATTTCGATGCGTTATTGTACATCCGACAGAAAAATGCTCGTTTTTGGTGAAGACAATGTACAGGACTTTGGGCTCCTTATGTCTATTCTCCATGTCTATACCCAAAGGTGAGGAACGAAAAAAATGGTACAAAATTGTTCGGCGTGACATGTGCCCTAATAACCACATCTTTAACGTCAACAGTATATTGTTGCGAAGATCATTTCAACGTAAGAAAATATTTTTATTTAAAATAGAAAACTATCAAATATGCTTTTTTGATAACATAAAACCCGTACTTTACTGATATTCAACAGTGTTACATATATGGGATGCTGGGACGTATGTGCACTTTAACCCTTAAAATCAAATTGTTTATTTGCGCAACAAGTACTATAAAATTATATATTTATTAACTTTGGAATCATGCTGCTATTTTTAAAAAAAGAGTTTCCGCTAAAGAGCGAATATATATTTAATTCTTATATTTTATCAAGTGCAAAATCAAAGTATTGAGTGTTGAGGTTAAAGCTCGCTTTATGTCAACATCTATAGTCGATTATTTCGTTTCCTTTCTATTTCTTTTATTTAAGCTAAAATAAATACGATATTATAATCTTGATCAAATAAATAACTTTAAATTCAATACAATACACCGGTTTGAATATTCAAAACGGTTATTCGAATACTTTTTCGCTTTCACTCCTCGAGTCTCAGCAACATTGAAACTGGAGCACTTCGCACAGAAATCACTTATAATAAGTGTACTCACTTTTGGCAAATTATCCGAACTGGCTTTAACGTATCCATGCATATTGATACTTCATAAAAATAAACCCTTTTTGCCAAAAAACGTTGATTATTAATTATTTCGTTTGTTTTTATCAATCTGACCATGTGTTTTCTTCAGTTTTGACGGCGCGTGACGCCACACCACGTGTTTCGAGCCGTGAGGGCGCCACATGTTTTCTTTTACAAATCGACATTTACCGTGGATATTTTATCACTTTTTAATAAATTATTATAAATTATTAAATAAACTAAATTAAGTTTTAATTTCACATTTTAATTCTTTGAGAGTCAAAGTTTATAAAAAAAACTCAACTATAAGGCAAACCAAATTTTTGTGGATGACCCTATTAAATAAAAACTTTTAAAAATTCAGCAAAATCCACTGATTAGTTAGAATTGAGTAAATTTAGAAGAATTTAAGTGAATTACAAAAATTCAAGAGAATTCCAAAGAATTTAAAATAATTCAGGGTAAATTAATAAGAATTCAGGGTGAATTCCAAAATAAATTTCTAGCCAAAAAAGTGACTAATGACTACAAAACAAATCAAATGAATTGGAAAACAAATTTTAAATTAAAGAAATTCCATTGATTACAATAAAATTTGAGTGAATTTAGAAAAAATTCAAAACAATTCAAGAATATGAAAAAATTAATTGAATTGAGTAAGCTTGAAATGAGTTCAGAAAGCTTAAAGAGAATTTAAAAGAATTTGATGAAATGTCTAAGACTTTAAGGTGAGTTTTAAATACTTCAAGATGAATTAAACAACATTTTTTTAAAAATCCACTGAATTGAGTAGAATTGAGTGAATTTAGAAGAATTCAAAATAATTTAAAATAATTCAGGATAAACTAATAATAATTCAGAGCGAAGTCCAAATAATTGCAAAAAATATTTGAAAATCTCTTGAAATCTTTGAAACCCTACGAGATCCCTCACTTCTTGTGAATAAGTTCTTCAAAATCCATTATGAAATTACATGAAATCTGATGATACTTTCTGAAATCCTGGAAAATTTATTAAAATACCTTCATAGCTCTTAAAATGTCAAAAAGTCATTGAAATCTTCGGAAATCTTATAAAGTCCCTTAGAATCCTTTAAAATATCCTATAACCTTACAAGTCCTGTAAAATTCTTCCATATCTTCCGAAATTCTAGGAAATTCTTCAAAACCGCATGCAAATTTTTAAAATCCCTTAAAATTGTTTAAATCTCTTGAAAATGCATTGGAATCTTTTAAAATACCCTAAAATATTTCAAAGTCTTTGAAATCCCTTCAAATTAATAATAATAATAATAGTAGAATTCCTTGGAATCTTTTTAAATCCCCTAAAATATTTAAAATTCTTTGAAATCTTTTGAAAGCCCTTGAAACTTTTGAAAGCTCTTGAAAATTCCTTGGAATTTTTAAAAATACCTTAAAATCTTTAAAACCCCTTCAGGTTATTGAAATCTATTCAAAAATTTTCGGAATCTTTAAAAATACCCTGAAATATTTCAAAATATTTCAAGAAAATTCAGAAATAGGTATAGAATATATATTGAATAGTGATTAACCCATGAGTTATTTATTCAAAGAAAAGTGACTATAGTCACTAAAAAGTGATTTGAGAAAAAAGTGACTAATAGTGACTGTGTGGCAGCCATTATGGGCTGCAAATAGTGTAACATAGTGAACAAATCTTGAAAATAGGGTACTTTAGGGACTTCAAGTGAATATAGGGTACAATAGGGGATATAGGGACCGGTCTGTGAGGCCTGATATAATGTTTTAAACATTTTTGAAAGAATAATTAATAATTACTCATTTAGAACGATTTTGAACAATTTAATTAGAAAAAAAGAGTTGAGTTGTATAATTTCTAAGTCGAAGCGCTAGAAAAATAAACAATTTTATTTTTAATTGAAGAATCGCGAAATTGAATGATTTCAGATAAAAATTTCGAAAGTAGGACCATGTCAAAGCGATAAAAATTGAATAGGTTAAGATTCAAATTTTGGAAATTGGATCATTTAAAATTCAGAGGAATTGAAATTTTATTATTTATAATTAAAAGCGTTACAAATTAAAGAATTCAAAATTGAAAACTTTTGAATTTAAATAATTTTAAAGTCAAAGCGAATAAAATGTGACAATTAAAAATTGAAAACTAAATTGAATCTTTCAAAGTCAAAGCTTCTGAAATTCTATAATTTTAAATCTTATTGTTATTACATAAAAAAAAATTATTCTTTAACATTAAAGCTGATTAGACAAATTTGTCTAAAATTAGGAAATGAATTGAATTATTCTAAAGAAAACTTTCAAAATAAATAGTAATTTTAAACGAATGCGAACTTCATTTAAAACTGGAAAAAATTGTAATCACCAAAAATTGTGATATTACAGCTTTTTTATACTCAAACCCTTAAAAATTTCAATTATTTAAAGTAAACTTAAATCACTTAAAAATGAATCATCTTTAAATTGCTAATTATACTTTTCAAAATTCAACCAATTCAATTTTAACTGCAAAATTAAAACCTATGAAAGGAAAAAATTAACAATATAGCGTTCAAAATGGAAATTCAGAACTCTAAAATTGTAACCATTTAAAATTACCGAAAGCATTCAATTACTGATGTATCAATTTCAAAAGGTTTCATTTTTATCTTTTTTGATTTTGAACTCAATTTTTTATTTTTTTATTTCAAATCTTCCTTTAGAATTATAATTCATTCTTGAAATTTTCCAACCAAATATTTTTCAATTTGAAATTATTTGTTTAAATCTTCAACTAAAAATGAACAATTTTAAGATATTACATTGAAAATTAAATTTGTTTAAAAATAATATAAAAGGAGATTGCTGCAATATGATTCCAATTATTGAAATTGTACAATTTTAAGCTACTCAATTCGAAATTGCTTTATATTTTCATCTAAAATTATTAAATTCAAAACTGAGTATCAAGGTTTTTAATATGAAATTTTGAAATATTTAATTGCGGAATTGTCCTAACATTTTGAATATTTGATTTTGAAACTACAATATTATAAAATTAGGAATTCGAAACCCTCAAAAATTAACCTAAAAATTAATTTAAGAAAAAACTTTAGTTTCAAGGCCTCAAAGATTAAACTGTTTTAGAAATGAGCATTCCAAACTATAATTTTAAAGTAAAATTATAGAAATTTTAAGGATGACAAATATATTCTTAAGTATCATATCATGTAGATTGTAGTATCAAGTGACATTCAAAACGACTGGATAGATTTTTGACTAAAAAATGTGATTTCTGTCAAAAAAAGTTTCTCTCGGTTCAGTTATTATTGACGAGGGGTCAATCACTATTGAAATCTGGTATACAAGCCTTTGTGAAATAATCGAAATATTTTGAAATCTTTACAATCTTGAAATCTGCTATAGACTCAAAACTCGAATACTCAACACCTCGGCTATTGAAGTAATTTTCACTGGGTGGCCGCAAAAGTACATTTTCAAAATTTTCTGACTTTTTCCTGAGGAATTTCCCATTTTCCCTCACTCTTTCATATATGAAACAAAAGAATGTTAAATTTCACTTTTCTTTGAAGTGACTAATTTTTTACTCATAAAAAGACTAAAAGTGACTAATAGGCATTAATAATTCAGCTAATGTTTTGTTTTTAATTAAAAAGAATTCAAAAGAATTCGATTTATAAGACTTTTTCAAACCATTCAAAAAATTCAAGTGAATTGAAAAAAAATGCCAAAATCCAAAAACGTCAATTGAAGAGTGGAAATCCTAATAGTGTTAAGTGCAATTTTCTGAATTTTTCAGGGCCACGGAAAAACATCATAGTTTGCACGTATGTTCATGAAAATGTATAACATTCAATTTTTATGTTGTTCTTTACCGAATTGATTATACTATGGAGTTGCATCCACGAATTCTAATGTCCCACAAAGTTATTAGCTCTCAAAGTGTAGGGAGAATTAAGTGCGAGGGGCATGGCAGTCCCATTTCTATTAAGTCAATTTTCGCTACAGTGGATATTATGAGAAAACTTGCACAAGTATCGCCTTTTTTTGCGATTCACCATTAATACTGCAATCAAGATTATTTCAAGAAGATTTTCATACAAAATTGTTTGTTGAGGAGTGAAGATTTATACCTGCGATGCAGAATTTCTGTTTTGTTTGGAAAAATTGTTTTTTTTTCTTTTCAATATGACACTAAAGTGGTGTAGACAATGCGATGCGTTCAAAACACTATCATTTGCGAAAATATTGACCTGGAGTGAAATCTTCTGTACCTCGCCAACCAGACAACGATACAGTTGGTCAGATCGACGGTAGATGGAGCATAAGGCCTAAGACGTTTATTAAAACCGGGCCCATTCAAAACAAAAAACGGATTTTCCATGAGAATCCACTGACCTTCAGAGAAACAAGACTACCACAGGTAGTGGACTTAAAAATCAACAAACTTGAAAAATTTATGTGCACAAATCCGCCCTTCAATTGATTTCAGTAAAATTTGAAAGAATTTAGAGGAATTTCGGGGTAATGCGGAGAATATGATGAAATTCATAAAGATCCAAGGTGAATAAAAAAATCAAGTGAATTGAAAACAATTACAAAATATGAAAAAATTAATTGAATTCAGCAAGTTTGAAATGAGATTAGAAAAATTCAAGGAAAGTGAAAAGAATTTGATGAAATGCCCAAGAGTTCAAGGTGAGTTTAAAAATACTTTAAGATGAATTTAACAAACACTAAAAAATCCATTGAATTGAGAAGAATCGAGTGAATTAAAAAGAATTCAAGGGAATTGAAAAAATCAAGAAAATTACAAAGAATGTAAAAGAATTCAATATAAATTATTAAGAACTCAGGGTGAATTCAAATGAAAATTTATTAAAATACCTTTAAGAGCAATACAAATCCCTTAACATAATTGAAATCCTCTGAAATCCCTTGTCATTTTTTCAATATCTTGAAAGTGCCTTAGAATTTCATAAAATACTCGTAAAATATTTCAAATCTTTTGAATTCCCAATAAATTACAAAAAACAACTGAAAATTCCTTGGAACCTTTCAAAAGACGCTAAAATATTTCAAATCCTTCAAAATCGTTTGAAACTTTTCAAAGCACTTGAAAATTCCACGGAATTTTGTTGAATACCTACAAAATTACTGAAAACACGCCAAAATTCATTAGAATCTTTTAAAATACCCTCAAGTATTTACAGTCCTTGATATCCCATTAAATTACTGAAATCAATTGAAAATTCCTTGGAATCTTTTAAAATACCCTAACACATTTCAAATCCTTAAATTTAAAAACTCTTGAACATTCCTTGGATTTTTTTAAATAACCTAAAATATATATAATCCTTTGAAATTCTGTTAAATGACTATAATATATTGAAAATTCCTTGGAATCTTTTAAAACACCGTAAAATATTTCAAAAGAATTCAAGAAAATTAAATAGTGGTTAACCCGTGGGTTAATTAATTGAAAGATAATTGACTAAAGTGATCCTTTCATTTTTAAAAGTGACTATAGTGACTTTATCTTAAAAAATTGATTAAAAAGTGACTTGAGAAAAAAAAGTGACTAAATATGACTATCATCTGATAGTCCCGATTATTCTTGACAGTTACTTAAGTACCTCTTACAGATCTTCCCCGACTTTTTCTATTTTTTTTTTTTTTTTCCAAAATCCCTGATTTTCTCCTGATTTCCAGGTTTTCTGTGACCTGCGGCCACCCTGTTTTCAAGACAGACAAAAAGCTTTCGAGAGGACAAGACTTGAATCACTCAACTTACATTAACTTTGCTGAGAGCAACGTGACTCTTGGCAGCGTACATTCCGGCACTTATGTCAGCAGCAGTTGAACCGCTCGAGTTTGTATTACCCGTTGAGGTTCCAGTCTTTCCAGTTTGAGAACCGGTATAGCTTCCAGCACCTTTGTACTCGCCTGCTTGACCTGTACTAGCCAACGTATCGTAACTGGTGCCACCACCATAGCTAGATCCGTAGTTTCCAGGTTTTGCATTATAAGCAGCACTGCTCGTTCCAACGTTTCCAGCAGTGGCTATCTGCTGTAAATGGTGAAAGAACGGGTTAAAATTACTAATAACGATCAGTTAATAATAATTTACTAATGTTGCAGGAATCTACAGAATTTAATTTTAGGATTCCCTCACTTTTCAAGTTTGAATCTATTTACACAAATGTTTCTCTGATGGCCGAAACTGCTACCGAAAGCAGTATTGACAACAGAAAATCGAGACTGATTACGTCAACTGACGAACAGAGCTCGACTTTATGTTGGTAACACTGCTGTCACAATATCAAAAGCACCACATCACCAAAATCAAATAGAGATTAGATTAGATTGACGTACAATGGCCTTTAATATTGTTTATTATTTTTGTATTTAAAGATGAATTTCATTTTGCAGGAATTGGGAATTGGCCCGAGTCAACAAAATAATTTCTGGATCTTATCAAAGTGTAAACATTTTTCATCTATTAGGTCTACAAATTAATTCGGTACCTTTACTATGATGTCTTGTATCTCTCAGTCAAACTTGATCTTTTCCCCGCCCTAAGGTAGTTTTCAAGGGCAAATTTTAAGCTTTAAATAGGTGGCGGCCCTGCGGAATTAACCTCAAAAATCATTAGTGGTGTCCATCAATGGTGTCCGACAAGGAACATTTTAGACACTGCATTCTTTTTGCATTCCAATTGAAAAAAATGCAACTGAGGCGACCGAAATGATTTGGTCAGCCTTAGGACAAGGTGCGGTGACACATAAAACATGTAAAAAGTGGTTTCAGAGATTTCACAATGGTGATTTTGGAATTGGAATGCAAAAGGACTGCAGTATTTCAAATGCTTCTTGTCGGACGCCATTGTACTCACTCGTGATTTTTGAGGTTAAGTCCGCAGGACCGCCACCTATTAGATTGTGTTTTGAAGTTTAAAGTTCGCCCTTAAAAAACTACCCTAGAACGGAAAACAATGCAAGTTTGACCAAGTATTACAAGTCATCAAAGTAAAGGCACCGAATTAATTTGTAGACCTAATATTAAAAAAATAAGATTACCTAATTATCAAAACTCAAACACCTCTCCTCTTTAATACCTTCGGTGCCACACAAAATGTAAAAACATTGCTGAAAATATTACTTACAGGATAAAGAGGAGCTCCGTACTGAAAACCTCCTGGCATTATACTGCCGCCATAAACAAAATAACCTGGAGGAGGGAACGTATTCATGGCATTCATCACCGGTTGCTGATGCTGAGTAGCAGTCTGCAAATATTGCAAAATGTTTAGTTTACAGTTTAAATCGAAAAGCGAAGTTTCACTATCTAAACAATTATATTTCAGAAAAACATAACATTTTTTTTACAATCTTGAATTATTCACCTGAAAAATAATACCTATTTTCGAAAATTAAGTCATTTTTTTGAGAGACGGAGTTCCGGTCCGTAATTATTTTTCCGGTCATTGAAATTAAAAGTTCAAACTGTTAAAGCTAAAGATTTTTTTATTTGAAGTAATCAAAACTAGACTGCAAATTAAAGCAGCCAAAATGGAACTCTCTGAATCTTCACCTTGCCAAATTAAAGCTTGAAAAAATGTTCATTCTAAAACTTGTAATTCAATCGCTAAATAATACACAAGCTGTAAATTGGAAACATTTTTATCTCAATATCCAAAATATATATAATATCTCAAAATCCAAGGACTTAAAAAATACCTGTATCTCACAATCAAACATTCAAAATGAAAATGTATCAATTTCAGACATTTTAATCATACGAACTAAATGTCACTTATATCGTCGGACAAAAATTCCCGGCTTTTAAATTTCGTTCTCGGTCATACGAATAAAAATAGTTTTTGGTAACTACACGGACTTAACAGCCCAAAATCCTCGCAAAACGGGGGAAACAAAGTGATTTTTCACGAAACTGGAGGAATAAATTCTTTTAAATAAAACTGGTTATATAGGTACCACATTGAATTCAATATTAAATCCCTTTAAATTATCAAGATTTCAAGTCGAAATATACTGCATTTTCAACAAAATAGTTGAATTTTCAACGAAAAGAGATGAATTTTCAACCCAAGGCGAATTTTTAACAAAAGATTAGAGTTATCAAGTTGAAAAGTTTAGAAAATGGGTAACTTTATAATAAAATAGTTGAGTATTCGACCAAATGGTCAAATTCTTAAAAAAAAGATTCAACTGGAACCAGAAACAGTTGCATTTTCATCGAAATAGTTGAATTTTCAAGCCAAAAAGACCATTTTTTTTAAAAAGACAGTTGAATTCTCAACCTGAAAACGTAAATTTTCAACAAAAAATATCATTTTCAACCGAAATGAATTTTTATCTAAATATGTAGTTGAATCATATAGAAAACAATGCATTTTCAAACAAAAATTTTCATTTACAACCAAATAGTATAACTTTTAATCAAAAGAGACGAATTTTCAAAAAATAGTTGAATTTTTAACCAAATAGTTGAATTTTCAAGCCAAAAAGACGAATTTTTTAAAACACTGTTGACTTTTTAACAAAAATGTTTAGTTTAAATAAAGAAAGATGAATTTTCAATCCAAAAGGACGAATTATCTATCCAACAAGACGAATGTTGAACAAAACACTTGAATTTTCGACCAAAAAAGATGAATTTTAATGAAATGTCCGCCTGAAAATTTTATTTTCAACAAATAGATCGTTTTCAACCAAGAAAGATGAATTTAAAAAAAACAGTTAAACTTTCAACAAAAAAGTTCACTTTCAACCAAGATGAATTATCAACAAAAAAGATTACTTTTCTACCATAAGAGAGGAATTTTTAATCCAAAAGTATGGATTTTATATCCAAAAAGGCAAATGTTCAAGAAAACAAAAATGTTTAGTTTAAATAAAGAAAGATGAATTTTCAATCCAAAAGGACGAATTATCTATCCAAAAAGACGAATGTTTAACAAAACACTTGAATTTTCGACCAAAAAAGATGAATTTTAATGAAATGTCCGCCTGAAAATTTTAATTTTTAACAAATAGATCGTTTTCAACCAAGAAAGATGAATTTAAAAAAAAAACAGTTAAACTTTCAACAAAAAAGTTCACTTTCAACCAAGATGAATTATCAACAAAAAAGATTACTTTTCTACCATAAGAGAGGAATTTTTAATCCAAAAGTATGAATTTTATATCCAAAAAGGCAAATGTTCAAGAAAAAGGGTTACATTTTTTACCAAATAGCCAAATTTTTATCCAAAAATAATGAGCTCTTTACCAAAGACAGTATAATAATTTCTATTAATTCCATTCACATTCAAGCCAAAAGATGAAAAAAAAGGTGAAAAGTGGAAGTTTCTTGGAAACAACGAAAAAAAAACGTTTAAAAAATTAAAAGTTTGAATACCGATTCACGCAATTAGAAATTGCTCAATTTCAAACGCTATTAATTAAAAAATTTCCAAGTATAAAGCTTTATTAAGAAATTATTCAATTTTTAATTCTCAATTAAAATGGTACAATTTTTTCTATTTTTTAAGTTTAATTTTAAAAGTTTCATTGTGATTAACATTGAAACTAAGTGTAGCGAACATCTGAGAAAAATGGGAAAAAGGTCAACTGTCACATTTTTTTCATAAAGTCGCAAAAAGTTGCATTGTGTTTTTTTTTTAAAGTCGATCAAGTCGCACGATCCGAAGCCTGACACCACTTTCTCGTAAAAGATATCCCCTTGAACTGCTTTCTAATTACTATTATCTCGCAACTTGTATACTATTTTGGTACCTAAATTAATCTTTGCACAAGAAGACTTGCCTGTTGGGACATTGTAGAAGGAACTGGAGAGGCGTTGCTGTCATTCCTGGCGAACCTGGCATCGCTAATACTGGTGTAAGCTCCTTGAACTCCTTGGACACCCTGAACACCCGAGAGAGCATCCCCTCGATTACCTCCGAGACTCGTTGCAGGGCCAGTCGTCTGATAGCCCAGTGCCGCATCATAGTAACCAGTAGTTGGCTGCAGGTTAGTCAGGAAGGCCAAACACAAAACTACATGCATACACTGTGTACTCTTAATACAAAAAAAAACTAACTAATATCCATCACCTAAGCGTTCCAAAATAAGAATCAGTGATTGGTTGTGTCTCTTTCCCGTCACGAATTTTAATTAAAAATTCTAAACTTAAATCTTATCCGAACCAGGAATAAAGAAGACAATCTTGATCACTTTATCGAATTATCAAATAATAATACAAGTTGAGTAACTTTGAAATTGAACATGGAACAATTTTAAACTTGAATCAAGAGACACAACTCTCACTTGCTATGGTAAACGATACTGATTCTCTTGTAAATATATAAAAATACAAGACGTCGTTTTGTAGAATAAGGCAGAGGAATATTCAACGTGTCAACATGAAGGAATATTATCTGAGAATTGTATAGCCTGAATATTTTATTGTTCAATATTGGATGATTGTTTGATAAAATATTATATTGGAAATTCTATTCTTTTTTAAAAAAACCTTCGATTTTAAAAAGAGATGAAAATTGTATACGGGGCGGTCCACTGGATATAAAATTTTGTAAATTTTTTTATTCAATGGGTAAAAAATTGGTTAGAGTGGAATTTTGTTTTCCTTGTCCCTTAAGTTTATAATCAATTCGTATCTCACATATTGTATATCAAAATTTTAAGAGAAGGATATACAATCACATATCTTTAAATTTGCATTATAATAATATATTTGATAAAATGTTGACTATTTTGTTTATAATCATTAAATTAAACATTTTTTTCTCGAATTTCTTCAAATTCGAATTTTCTCAAAAATTAGGATTCTAAAAACATCCTATTTTCAGGGTGTCTACTCAAATCCAGGCAAAAATTCCATGATAATTCCAGGATTCTCCAGGTACAATTTTGTATAGTACGGAGCCATTCGAGTATTTCGAATTTTGTTATACAATCGACTCGGAATATGTATGCCATTTCGCGAGATTATTATAAATAATGATTTTTTTCATCATTGTAAATATCTAAATGTGTCAAAAAGTTCTATTCGTATGTAAAATTAAATAACTTTTTTTTATTAGTGAAAGTAACTTTATTAAACGGTAGATGAATTTTTAACCAAAAAGATTAATTTTCCTAAAAAGAACGAATTTCCAACAAAATACATGAATTTTCATCCAATTTGTAACTAAAAAAAAAAGATAAATTCTTAATCAAATAGTTGAATTTTCAACTAAAAAAGATGAATTTTCAAACAAAAATGGAATATTTAAATTTTCAGTTAAAATATATTACTTTTCAACAAAATATTTGAATTTTCTAACAAAGTGATGAATTTTCAACTAAAATTTTGTATCTTCTATTGGAATAGTTATATTAAAAAAACGAATTTTTAACAAAAAAGATTAATTTTCGACCAAAAAAGACGGATTTTCAAATAAAAAAGATAAATTTTCAACAAAAAATTGAATAGTTAAATTTTCAGTTTAAAAAAATCATTTTCGCTCAAAGAGACGAACTTTCAACTAAAATTATGAAATATTCAACTGGTTTACTCACATTTTCAGTTAAAAGAGATGGATTTTCAACAAAAAATTATTGAATATTTATCTGAATTAAGTAAATATTTAGGTAAAAGAATTATTTTCAACCAAGAAGATTAATTTTCTACCAAAGAAGACAAATTTTCAGCAAAATACACGAATTTTCAACTAAAAAAGAAAAATTTTCATCCAAAAACGGAGTACGTAGTTAAATTTTCAGTTAAAAAAATTAATTTCCAACAAAAAAACGAATTTTCAACAAAATAGTTAAAATTTCAGTAATAGTTGTTATTTCAACCAAAAAAGATTTTAATTTTAAATAAAAACAGTTAAATTCAACCCAAAAAGACGATTTTTCAACAAGAGTTGAATTTTCAGCTAAGAAAGATTTTTCAATCAAGAGAGAAAAAAATGTCAACCAAACCGGTGAATTTTCAGTTAAAAAAACTAATTAAAAAAAAAAGAATTTTCAAAAAAGAGTTAAATGCAGTAATTTAAAGCTACTTTTACAAATGAAAAAATATTGTTATTTAATTTTATATTACAATTTATACCAAATTTAAGCACGCTCTCGAAAAAATTCCCTGACTTTATAAATACCCTGACAATTCCAAGTTTTCCAGGTGAGTAGACACCCTGCATCTTAAACACAATAATTAAAAAGCAATCCAATTTGACAATATCTCCTTTAAAACGCTAAGTTCAGAAGTCTTAAAATTGAAAAACTTCAAACTAGACTCAAAGCTTTGAAACTTTGAAAGTATTCACAGATAAAATACTTCAATTAGATTTTCTTAAGAATTCGAGTTTTTCGAACAAAGTAAGACACCCTGACAGTACTGATGATAATAATAATAAATAATAATAATAACCTAGAACAAATATATAACTCTACGTGATTTAAATAATCTACGACGTGATCCAAAGGGCGAGCAAAATTTCTAAAACGTGCATACAAACTATATTTTGCCTACTCCTGAAATAGTGACTAATACTATTTCTTGGTTACAACATCGACTACCAAACGCAGTGCAACTTGTACCCATATGTGACTACTTTATATTAAACTGCAGGTGCGTTTGTAAAATGAAAGCAAGTACCTCTCAAAGAGACAAGAATTCCTTTTCCAAGGAATTATTTAACAAATGATTTTAATAAACTATTATTTAATAAATTATTATTATAAGAAAATGTAAGTTTTGCCAATATGTAAGAAATGAAAATCCAGGAAACATTAAAGAAACGTTTTAAATGTGGAATATTTTTAAATACTTTTTTCTTTCTTAAACGCGGAGTGTGTCTAAAACTAAATAACCAATCTTTAAGTGGTCAAATATCAAACAGCTACCAAGCACCAAAAGTGATTTTTCGCAGCATTCTCAGTGTACTATCGAATTAAAAACGCGAATTTAATGCAGAGCAAAGTTCTTCCAATTCGACTTGCAATGTTAAAGACTTAAAAATTTAAATTGTCTAAATTTCCAATAATTGTAATATTTCAAATCTAAATGAATACACGACTGTTGAGAAATCAAGATATACATTACTCTGCGTAAAACTCTGTTTGCTTGGGAATAAACTCATTTGCTCTACAAATTAAACTACTAGTCCTTGCTTTATTTCGTCTTGACGATGAAATAAGGAAAGAGAGTAATAGTTAAATTCATCAATCAAATGAATTTACGGATCGGGTTGCAACTGACCATGTGTCTCATTGATTGCTGCATCTGCATCTGCAATTCATCGTAATTGGCGTAAATCTGTTGATGGTAGGTGGGAAAGACTCCCGGAACGCTCTGACTCATGATGTATTGGTGGCCAAGAATAGCTGGATTTATGCTGCTGGCTGCACCTGCAACCGTCACATTTCCAGTGCCTCCAGTGCCAGTTACTATTCCGCTCGTGGTACTCTTGGGTACAGCTACTTGCACATTAATTATCAATCGTTAATAATAATTTACAATCTCATGACGAAATAAGAATAAGGAGACAAAATTGTGTGTCAAAAGCTTGTCGCCAGTTTTGATGAGATATTTTGGGGGAAGGCGTATATGTTGGGCTGGCCCCGATTGTGGGTGGAATAATCGCCCTATTCAGAAATTTTATACCAAAACTGACAAAACTGGCTTTCGACATACTCTCTCGTCTCCCAACTCTTAATGCATTTGATGGATAAAGTTTTTAAATTTCAGGGTGGCCACCAAAAAATGGAAAAAATTTATAATTTGAAAAATTCAAAAAAGAATCTTAAAATTAACGAATCTAATGCAAACCAATTTCAAAACTAGACACTCGCCAAATGAAAAACATTTAAAGTTGTACAATTACAAAATCAAAACTGTCAAAATTGATTTGTTCAGTTTCTAGGGATTCAATTAATACGTTTAATTTGAAAAGATTTGACAAATTTTATTAAAAGCTATTCTTAAATATATTAGCTCCATCGATTAATTAAATAATTAAAGAATACTAAAAACATCATTAATAATTTCTTGAATTTGTTTCTAAAGTCTATGACTTTGAACAATAATTCAAACAAATTTTTTATTTGATCTTCTTATACTTTAAATTCAGTGCATATTTAGGAAAAATTAATTGTGGGTACTATATTAAATTCAATTCAAACGATGTTCAATTAAAATGAATTGGAAACAATGTAAAAATATGAAAAAAATTCATTGAATTCAGCCAATTTGAAATGAGCTTGGCAAAATTCAAGGGAATTCAAAAGAATTCGATGAAATTCCTAAGAATTCAAGATGAGGTTAAAAGACTTTAGGGTCAATTAAATAAAAACTTTTAAAAATTCAAAAAAAAATCCATTGAATTAAATAGAATTGAGTAAATTTAGAAGAATTCAAGTAAATTAAAAAATAAATAAAGAGAATTCCAAAGAATTTAAAAGAATTCAGGGCGAATTCAAACACATTTCAAATCTCTTCAAATCTTTGAAGACCTACTAATTTCTAACCATAGAAGTGACTAATGACTACAAAACAATTGCAAGTTAAATTCAA
The DNA here is from genome assembly GCA_932195095.1 of Andricus curvator. Classification (NCBI taxonomy): domain Eukaryota; kingdom Metazoa; phylum Arthropoda; class Insecta; order Hymenoptera; family Cynipidae; genus Andricus; species Andricus curvator. Next base: position 31,402 of record CAKNYM010052571.1, read on the forward strand.
AAGAATTCAAATGAATTGGAAAAAATTCTAAAATCGAAAAATTTCCATTAATTACAATAAAAGTTGAGTGAATTTAGAGGAATTTTAGGGAAATGAGAAGAATTCGATAAAATTCATAAAAAATTAAACTGAAATAAATCAAAAATCAAGTTAATTCCAAAAAAAAATATGAAAAAATTCATTGAATTAAGTTTGAAATAAGCTTAGAAAAATTGAAGAAAATTTGAAAGAATTTTATGAAATACCTAAAAATTTACGGTGAGTTTTAAAGACTTCAAGATGAATGAAACAATAAAAAAAAATTTAATCCATTGAATTGAGTATACTTAGAAGAATTGAAACGAATTCAGGATGAATTAATAAGAATTCAGGGCAATTCCAAATGAATTGCAAAAAATATTTGCAAATCGCTTCAAATCTTTAAAACCCTACGAAATCCCTTACTTTTAAAATACCCTAAAATATTTAAAATCCTTTCAAATCCTATTAAATTCATAAAATCAAATAAAAATTTGTTTGTAATCTTTTAAAATAACCTAAAATATTTCAAATCCCTAAAAATCTTTCGAAATCCCTTGGAATTTTTTAAAGCTCTTGAAAATGCAAAGGAGTTTTAAAAAAATACCTTAAAATTTTTCAAATCTTTTTATCATTTTATCAACACATCCACAAGGCCAATTAAATTTAAAAAAATTAAATTAAGAATAATCCAATAAATTAAGTAAAATTGAGTACATTTAGAAGAACTCAAATGAATTAAAAAAAAAAAAAAAGAAATCCAAAGAATTCAGGACAAATTAATAAGAATTCAGGGTGAATTCCAGAAACTAATTTCAAATCTCTTAAAATCTTTTTAAAACCCAACCAAATACCTCACTTCTCGTGAGTAAATTCTCTAAAATCCACTAAAATATTATAAAATCCCGTGACATTCTATGAAATCTGATATTTCCTGAAATCCTGGAAAATGTATTAAAATACCTTGAGGGATATGAAAAACCCTTACAATCATTGAAATCCTCGGAAACATTAAAAAATCACGTGAAATCTTTTAAAATATCTTAAAACCTCATAGGTCCAGTAAAATCGTTCGAAATCTTCCGAAATTCTAGATTCTTTATCCTAAATAATATCAAGCGCTTTGATAGCCGTCCAAATTAATAAACATAATAAAAAATTCCTTAGAATTTTTAAAAATACCCTAAAATCTTAAAAATCCCTTCAGATTATTGAAATCTATTTAAAAATTTTCGGAATCTTTAGAAATACCCTGAAATATTTCAAAAAAATTCAAGATCTATTTTTTTGAAAATGCCTGAATCTTGGAAGCTTTGATCTTATTATAATTTTTTTTTAAAGTTCCATTATGGACTGTAAATAAAGTACCATAGGGACCAAATCTTGAAAATAGGGTACTTTAAGAACCTTAACTGAATATAGGTTACAATAGGGGATATAGGAACCAGTCTGTGAGGCATGTACTTGAAATAAAAAAGAAGCCTTTAAACTTTTTGACTTTTGATATTAGTTTCAGTAAAAATAATGACATTGCTGAAATCTATTACAATTAAAATTTTTTAATTTCAAGCATTTATATTATATAAACAAGTCGGAAGGATTTCAAATATTATTAAGGTTTTATGACTTTTTCCTTTTGATATCTTTTAAAACTGTGGATTTAAAATTTTTAAATATTGTTGATCAGCTTTCAGGCAGATTCTAAAGGAAACTTCAAAAATATTGTACGCCAAAATGGGAACTTTTAGAGGTGAATATTTTTTTATTAGATATCTTGCAAATTGAAAACTTTGATTTCTAATCTACAAAACAACTTTAAAATATTGGATTGAAACATTCCAAATTATTACTTTTTAAGTGTTTAACTGTGCAATGTTTCCCAATGTTTCCAATGTGTCTTGTGTATTTTAATCTAATAGTACTGAATTTTAAACTCTTCTAAAATTAAAAAAAGTGACTCACTGGTGGATTTAAAGTAAACAATTTCAAAATTGTCCGTCTTTATCAATTTAAAAACGTTCCGAAATAATTAAAACTTTAAAGACTTGAGAATTAAAATAGTCAAACTAAAGCCTTAAACGATTATTTTTAAGAATTTCGAAACAAACTCGGTTCAATCTCACATGAATTCATATGATATAAAGTTATATTTACAGTAAGTGGGCATATTTTTCTACTATGAATTACAAAAAATCTCGCGCAAAAAATAAGTTCACTTTCATTTCACAGGCCACCCTGATCCCCACTCTTAATGAATTCTATAAATTAATTTTTAAAATTTCTAAATGCCAATCGAGGAAACTTACCATTAGAACTGGTGACTTTGGCCTGGGTATTATTCACCGATGACGACGAAAGACCTAAAGTTGGAGCAGACGTTGTCGCAAGGGAAGTACTAGATGTCGTTGTGCTCGTCTCGTATTGCGAATCTTTATTCCCGGTGCTATTCAGTTTATGATTATGAGAACTAGACTGCGACTGACTTCCGTAATTGTAAGCATAAACCTGCAAAAACACAATTTAAATGAGTAAATTCTATTCAATTTCAACATATTCTATCGTTTGCAGACAAATTTACCAACAATTTCTTGTACAATGATTAATAGAGTGTCTACCCGTCAGATGATTTTAACTTCCCCGTCATTTCCCGGTTTTCTCCCGGACAATTTTTCATTTGCCCAGTCTTGGAATTGTCCCTTTTTTTGTTTTAAATTTTCATGTCCCAATTCGGAAATTTAATTCTGCTGGAAAATTCCCCGTTGCAAGTCAGAATTGGATAGTTAATCTATGAATAGATGCACAGATTTCAAGTATAATTTCCCATGGATACCTCAAAATCGATACAAAATCGATTTTGCCGTCATTCGCAGACTCACCCGTTACCATGCCCCGATCTTCATTCGTTTTTGTTGTGCGGTTATGATCAGAATGCCTTATCGTTTTTTCTAAAACTTTTATTAATTTGTGTTAGCGATTTCTCAAGACTGGCCGAATCGCCATCCCAAAAGGTCGTTGCACAATCGAGTTCATCGACAAAAGCTCAAGTTACTTGCTCAAATGCAAGTTTTACAAGAATAATACGCGCGTACCGAAACAAGCCTGAAATTGCTCGTGTCGCTTCATAGAAGTTCGGAATCGCGCCACTCAAGTTCAATTTCCGGTTCAATGAAGGAGAATTCTCACGATAGAAAATGGATGCATGATTTTTCTCCGGAATATCAAGGGACTTCGAGGGAAAGAGAACATCGCTATCATCAGTATTCGCCAGAGAGTCATAGTCGTGGTGATCGGAGTTATGCCTCCGTTGAATCAAGAGGTTCAAGATCCATCAGACGCGCAGAGCGTACCCCGAAAGGGACGTCAGATTGTGATCTAAAAAAGCGAGCAAACAGACCGCAAGAGCAATACCCTAGAGGTACGACCGCCGATTATTCGAGGTCCGAAAGATCTCGATCTCGCTCACCGAGAGTCAAAAAGCGTGCCGCTGAGCATTCGCCCCCAAAGGGACCTTCTCAAACACGTTAGTTCCCGGAAACAATAGACAAATTGCCTGACGAGCAGGAAAAGATTAAAGAATACCTTGTTGAACCCGAAATCGTGGATCTCTTGGGCGATGTTCCGGGCCGAAAGGTGGAAGGTCCACCTTTGCATCCGTTTTTAGGGAAACAATGGCCAATCATTGTGCAAAAAGGGTTGTCAAAGGAGACGCAAGAAGAACTTTTCAAGAAATACCCAACGCTATCTAATTGTCCTTTGCTCTCGGTGTCAATTCTGAATCCAGAAATCTTGGGAACCTCTTCAACAAGGAAAGACAAGTACCAAAAAATTAGCCAAGAACAGATTGCGTCGATTTCGAGCACCATTGGTCTGGCTTTGTCGGAGCTAATGTCAGGAAAGAAGAACGAGGTTGGCGCCTTGGTCTTGGACGTCAGTCGCGTGATCAATTTAGTCGGAGACGCGGGACGTTTATGCGCTGACGCCTTTTTTTGTGCATCAAAAACCAGAAAATATTTCGTGGCCCAGGGCAGCAATATGTTTGATACGGCGAAGACTCTAATAGAGGGAAGCGTCTCGGACACCTTTCTCCTGAGTAAAGATTTCGGTGAGAGATTAAGAGCAGCCAAAGCGTCGGAGAAGGCCGACAAAGAGATTATGTCTCAAGACTCATATACACGGAAGAGAAGTAACAATAAGTTCAAAGAATCCTACGTTCAACCCGGATCAGATGCCACGAGGGATTTAAACTTCCGAGCCCCAGCCAAGAAGAATTATACAAAATTGACTCAGAGGACTGGGGCGGCGAAATCTTGGAGTCGAAATAACAGCAGCAACAACAGTTACAGAAACAAGCAGAATCAATACCATCGTCGTTAAACGTAAGTGTAACAGGTAGATTAAAATATATCCTCCCCTTGTGGCAGAATATCACCACAAATGCGCTCGTCCTTCAAGCTGTAAAAGCATATAAAATTCCGTTTGCAAGGAAGCCTTCAGGATACGATTCATTGCCCGAACCTGCATTATCACTCTCTGACCAAAAACATTGTTTACAGCAGATTGATAAGTATTTGAAAAAAGGGGCTATTGCAAAGGTTAAACCTTGCAAAGATCAATTCCTTTTTCTTAGTTGACAGATCTAATGGAGAAAAAAGATTCATTTTGAATTTAAAGAGACTTAATCAGTTTGTCGTAACAAATCATTTTAAATTGGAAGATTGGAAAACCGTCATTCGCCTTATGTCGCCATGTTGTTTCTTAGCTTCGATAGATCTGGAGGACGCTTATTTCCTAGTTCCAGTGCACCCGGACCACAGAAAGTACCTTCGTTTTCAATTTCAGCACAACTCTACGAGTTTAAAGTCCTTCTCTTTGGGTTGTGTTCGGCCCCATTCATTTTCACCAAAATCTTGAAACCAGTGACGGCTCACCTTAGATCTAAGGGTTTCATTTCAGTCAACTACCTGGACGATTTCCTCCTTCTCGGAGATTCGAGAGCTGAATGCGCAAGAAATGTGGATGAGACAAAGTCGTTGCTAGAGTCCCTTGGGTTTATTATCAACATTAAAAAATCTCACTTGGTTCCAGTTTAATCAATAAAATTTTTAGGTTTCGTATTGGATTCGAGAATTTTTACCACGAGTCTTCCACACGAAAAGAGACCAAGAATTCTCAAATTGGCCCGTTCCTTCGGGAAAAAGCGCTGTTGCAAAATCAGAGATCTGGCTCATCTTATTGGAATTTTGGTTTCAGCGTGCCCAGCCGTGAAATACGGTCCAGTGTATGTTAAAGGCTTGGAAAGATGCAAGTTCTTAGCCCTCAAAGCCAATAAAGACGACTTTGATGCGTCTACACATTTACCTACAGAATTCCATGAAGACCTACATTGGTGGATCAAGAATATAACTGATCCTTCAATCTGTAACCCAATCAGAGACGAAAAATATTCTTCCGAGATTTTTTCAGATGCTTCCAAGACAGGCTGGGGTGCCTTTTGTGAAGGAAGATCGACACGGGGTCAGTGGAGTGTCGACCAAAAATGCGAAAGCATAAATTTTTTAGAGCTTACAGTTGCCTTCAATGCTCTAAAATGTTTTGCAGTGAATTTTAGGTCGTGCGAAATCTTGTTAAGAATTAACAATACGACAGCCTTGAGCTGTATCAACAAGATGGGCGGAATTCAATTCCCTAAGCTTGCTAACCTAGCTAAGGAGCCTGGGAAGTGGTGCGAGCAACGAGATTTATGGATTTCAGCGTCATACATCAGATGAGCTGACAATATTGAAGCTGATAGAGAATCGAGGATTATCTCACGGGAAACAGAGTGGACTCTTTCCCCAGACGCTTTCAGGAAAATCAACAGTATTTTTGGAGACTTCGACATTGACCTTTTTCCCTCAAATATTAATGCAAAATGTTCTCGTTTTATTTCATGGTTTCCAGATCCAGAAGCTGATGAGAGTGTCGACGCGTTTACACTCTCTTGGGAAAACGGAAAATTTTATGCTTTTCCTCCTTTTACGTTAAACTGAGAACCTAAAAAAGATAAAGGTTGACAAAGCAGAAGGGGTCGTAGTTCTCCTAACGAAAAAATTTCGTTCAAAGATTTTTCATTCAAGCTGGTCACATTATTGGCCCTTTCAACAGCTCAAAGACAAAAAACAATGACATTGATGAAGTTGAGTAACATTGTACAACAAGAGGAGGCTATTCACATTAAAATAACTGACAGAGTCAAAACTTCAGGCGTCAACAGAAAACAGCCCTTATTGACTCTACCTTTTTTCAAGGACCAACCAGCTCTGTGCGTTGCTTCGACGCTTTTGAACTACATCGATAGAACGTCCAAAATAAGACCAGATGGTACAGATCAAATATTAATCTCCTTGAGAAAGCCTCATGAGCCCTGCTCTGCCCAGACTTTGAGTAGATGGATAAGGACGATACTCTCGAAAAGAGGGATAGACACCAACGTTTTCACGCCTTACAGAATTAAATATGCCGCTACATCTGCGGCTTTACGCAACGGCGTTTCCCTCGATGTCATTAGAAAAACGGCGTCTTGGCCCGTCTCGTCTTATTCTACAATCGCTCAGTTTTAGAGAAAAGAAATTTTGCTCAAAAGGTTTTAAGCTGAAGGCGATATGATTCTTATTACGCTAAGAAACTTGTTTTGTATTTTTCTTTCCCATACTTATACGAGTGTGATAAGTTTTTTCTGTGTTCTATTTCCTTGTTCAATTCTAAAGATCGTTATGTCTTAAGGCTTACCAATAAACGCATTATTCAGTGTTTTTGAAATCAAAAAATTATTTATTTATTTTCCAAGAAAGTAATCGAAATATCACCATAAAAACTTTAAACAACTACAAGTGATCTTGAGGACGAGACACTTAAGTATAATTATACGATCAAACGAACTTACCTTAGTGAAGTTCGATTGGAATTATACGATGTGTCTCGTCCGAATAGATCACTCCCTCCCTGTCCACTTTTCTTTTTTTGGGTTGCATTTTTCCCATACGTGATCTATTCGACTCTGGCGATATTTCGTCTTTAAAATTAATGAAGATCGGGGTATGGTAACGGGTGAGTCTGCGTATGACGGCAAAATATGAATTTCTTGAATTTTTTATCGTTTGAAATTTGTGGTCATAACCGAGCAGCTGGCGCTACTACAAGTGATCTATTCGGACGAGACACATCGTACAATTACGATCGAACTTCACTAAGGTAAGTTCGTTCGATCGTATAACTTTTAATTAAAATGATGGAATATTCAATTGGAATAGTTACATTTTCAGTTTTAAAAAATAACTTTAAAAAAATAATTTTTAACAAAATAGTTACATTTTCAAACAAACTGATGAATTTTCTACTAAAATGATGATTCATCGTCTAGAATAGTTAAATTTTTAACAAAAAAATTGAATTTTCAACTTAAATGATGAGTCTAACTGAAATAGTTCAGTTTTCAACCAAGAAAGATGAATTTGTTAACCAAATAGTTGAATTTTCGAAACAAAAAATAATTAATTTTTAACCAAATAGTTGCATTTGCAAACAAATAGTTGGACTTTTCAACAAAATTGATGATTTTTTAACCAAATGGTTGAATTTTCATGACAAAAAATCGAATTTTTTAGAAGACAGTTAATTTTCAACCAAAAAAAGATTACTTTCCTACCATAAAAGAGGAATTTTCAATCCAAAAAGGCGAATATTCAACAAAACAGTTCAATTTTCGACCAAAAAAGATGAATTTGCAACAAAGCAATTACATTTTCAACCGAATAATCGAATCTTTAACCAAAAAGATTGGACTTTCAATCAAAAAATAGCTGGAGTTTCTTATCGGGTTCTATTAACTCAGAACCAATTTAAGTGAAAAAAAGAGAAAAGGAGGAATAGGGGAAAGTGCGAAGACTGTAATTGAATTTGAAATTAATCGATTTTAAACGTTTCCGACCTAAAAATGTCTAAATGTTAATGATTCAATTTTTTCTAGTTTTAAATTTCAATTTTAAAAGTTTCATTGTGATTGAAATTGAAACGAAGTATAGCGAACTTCTGAGAAAAACGGAAGAGTCAATTAGTCGCATTTTTCTTCAAAAAGTCGCATTTAGAAAAAAAAACGAAAAAGTCGCACTTACAGATGCATTTTGGTAGACACCAGATCCTTGAGTAATCGGCGACGAAAAGTTTGCACTTGACGGCTGATACGTCTGAGGTGCAGACTGATACGATGAAGATCCCTGATAGCCCGTCGTTTGGTACGGAGAATTGCTATTGTTACTGGCCGTATTTGTCGCAATCGACTGTCCCTGATACTGAGAAGTCGTCGTCGGGGCATAATTTGTCGATTGATAAGCCTGTAACCAGAAACAAATTTGATTATTTCATATAGTACACATCTTCTACTACTTGGATCTGCATCAAATTAAATATGTACCTGGTTAGCAGTCGTCGTCTGATTGTAACCAGCGGTTGCGGATACCGAAACGGAAGGCGAAGCCTGGCTAAAGGAAGCGGTGCTCGACTGCGGATACGAAGTATTGTAGCTCGCCTGCGAAACTGAGACCGTGGCAGAATAACTGTTGGTATTTCCCCCAGTAACCGAGGGGAAAGACTGCGTGCTTCCGGAATACGTGTTGTAGCTGTTTGGCGTCGCGTTTGTCGGTTGGTAGGAAGTTTTCTGTGACGGATAAGACGCCGTCGAACCGTAAGTTGTCGTGTTATTCGGAGACACTTGCGTGGTAAAGTCTTGCTTCGAAATATCTACAGACTGTGTCGTGGTGCTTGCACGATTCGAGTAGTTTTGTGAATTTAGGGAATGATCCGAGGACATACTGTCGCTAGAAATCTGCAATTGAAAATACAGAGACAATTTCGGAACAGATTCATCGACAAGTTTTGGAATAAAAATTAATTCTGAAAGTAATCTTGATATAATTACCATTTGGCCACTTGTGTTGTACTGATTCGCGGTCTGAACAGATTCCAGATCAAGCGAGTTTGAGGTACTATTGGCAGTGTTGGAAGTGTTACTGTTGGAATTACTCTCAGGCAGGGGAATGGTGGTGCTAGTCGCGTATTTATCACTCAATGGCGCGTCCATGGAATTTGCATCTGCGCCGAAATCCATTGCACCAAACTGAACATCCAAGATACCTATACTGCTATTTACAGCATCGCCTGGCATTTCTACTGCACTTGAGGGGATTTTAGAAGGCGGTGGAATTCGAGGTCGTTGCTTTGGTTGCCTCTGAGGCTGAAAGATTAAAAGATTTTCAACTGGAATCTTACAAAAATGACAGGTCACAAGTTGTACAAGTGAAATCAAACTAAAGTACCTGGCTAGAGATTGTAGAAGAGTAGGTGGGTTGTCCAGTAGCCTTGAGATTTTCACTGGTCTGCTGCGAGAGTTGAGTGAAATACTGAGTTTGAGCGGCTGTCAAAACTCCACTGCTGACAGTGTTTGACTGCTGGGAGAGTTGTAGATTCGGCATACTCAGTACGGGCTGTTGAAGTGGCTGAGCTTGTGGAAGTAGGGGCTGCTGTGGCTGCTGCATTACAGGAATCTCTGGCAGTTTAGGATGATCCTAAGAATTAAAAATTAAATTTAATCACCATTGCATTGTAAATGATTAAAATAAAGACTAGAGGAGAGTCATTTCGATGTATCGTACCTCCAGCTGCAACGGCGTCAGCGAGACTGGCTGAATGGACTGCGGCTGCAAATCTTGGAGCTGCTGTTCCTCCGCAGTCTCTGGAGCATCAATGGCCGTACTCGGGGTGAAAACTTTTGTGTCGGCGAGAGAACCAGTGTACTCTTCGTTGTCCCAGTCTTCAGTAGGCTCCAAATTATTCCACGCATCTGCAAATGAACAATTGTAGTGGAAATTGATATCCCATTGACTCTAGTTTTTCGTTTTTTATAATAATTACATACCCATTTTAGGTTCCTGAATACTCTGTTGCTGTTCCTCACTACCAGTCCACGTTTCGATAGGTCGATTGAAACTGTGAGAGGAACTCGATGGATCGCCGCGATTGGCGAAGGTACGAGGTCCAAGACCTCGACCTCCGCCTCGGCCACCTCGTCCCGATCTGCCAGGACCACCTCTTCCTCTTCTATTTCCAAATCCACCATCTCGTCCACTCTCTTCCATGTTCCTCTCGTTCTCCTTGTTTTCTCGTCCACGCCCTAAAATCAGCAGAAACGGCCAGTAGAAGCAATCATTGGATTTTTTAAACTGAATAAAACAATAAAGAGTCATTTATGCCATTTTGTGACACAACTCACACCCACGGTTGTCATGATTGGCACGCCCGCGCATACGTGGTGGTCCTCCTCCGCGCAGAGTCCTTCTCTCTTCCCATTCGCCACCCTCGTCCTGACCCGCAGGTTGTTCAGTGCTCTGCTTCGAGCTACTGGGCTGACGAGCCTTCTTCTTTTTGACCTCCCACTCTGGACTCACACCTTCGAGAAGATCATTCACGGCACGATTGAAATCACCGTCACTGTCGTGCAAAGCCATGATAACCTCATCCTCGGTACGACGCGTCATTTCCATTACTTGTTTCACCCTTTCCTTGAAGGTGGCGTCTTCACCACCTCCCATCCGGGTGTCAATTATCTGTGCATGTCGCGTCTGATCCGATTTTTGCTGCAATCATTAATTAAGATTGGTTTTATTTTAATAATCTATTTTTCTATGCATGTGTTGTTGAAAAATGACGAACTTTATTAGAAAGTTGATTAGAAATACTTGCAACTTGCATACAGGGTGTCTAGTGATCAGGCAATTTGAAATTCACGGGTTTTCCCCGATCAATTTAAAGATGCCTTTTTGTAATTTGTTCCAAACCAACGGACAGAAATGGGAATTTGAACATAATACACATGTATAAAATTTATATCAGGAAAAAAGCAATGATTTATTTATACGTGCCAAAAATTGCCGATCATGAGTTAGACACCACTAGTTTATCGATGATTGCTCAAGTTCATTTAATGTTAATTACATGAGCTACATTTTTTCATCTCAAATAGGTTGAAGGCTATCGAAATTTTCTATAAAATGAACCAGGATGAAGATATTGCAGAAGTAGTCCAAATTTCAATGTTTTTCTTGAAATTTCAACAAAATCTAATATAATAAACATTTTTCAATCTCCTTGGCATCATTTTAAAGGTAAATTTCTGAAAATCGCAACAACTGATCACAATTATTGTAAACATTTTGGCTTGTATGTTGCTTAAACAAAAATATTGGACAAGTTTAAATATTTTTTCTGCTGAGAGAAATATTTTAGTAAAATGTATCAAATAAGTAATCATGAGATTTCTATCGAATTTATTTAAAATATATATTGATTTGATTTTTATTACTATTTTCCATCATCTTGGATTGTTTTATAGAGAATTATTATAACGGCCATACCACGCTGAAAAACCCAGTTCTCGTCAGATCACTGAAGTTAAGCAGCGTTGGACGCGGTTAGTACTTGGATGGGTGACCATTCAAGAATACTGACATGAGTGCTGTTGGCACATCGTGGGTGTGGTGAGCCCACACTTGTAGTTATTTATAACTACAAGAAAACCCTAGAAACACTACCCGAATCGGGTAGTGTCACGCCTACCCTGAAAGGGAAATGGTTTAATGGTATATATATATATATATATATATATATATATATATATATATATTATAGCTTTAACTTTTTAAGAGAAAACGTTTTAACTCTCATATAATTGACATTAAAAGAACTTACACAATCATTGAAAAACAATCAGATTATCCTCTCTGATTCTCGAATAAACAATAAAAAGATAAAGTAGAAACAAAGTAGATTTTGGGATAGAAGAAAAAAATTCCCGATCCTAAATAAAATTCCTATTGTTTTTCCCGGTTAAATAAAATTCCGAGGGTTTTTGCCGGTCCTCTAGACTCCCTGGTATACAAATTTGCAATTTTTCAGTTTCAAAATAAGTTTAAACTCAGAAATGCCATTTAAATATGTGCATATGTTGAAAAATAAAATTACAATTGAAAGGCAATAAAAACGCGATGTATTAAAAACTGAAAGCTTTTCAAATTCAAACGGCAAAAATTCGTGCAAAGAATTTTAATTTAACATTTAAACAATTTTAAAGCTAAACCTAAAAGGAGTTGGAATTATTAAACATTTAAAAATCGAAGCGTACAAAACTTGAAAAACTCGAATTTCAAGGCAACATTTGAAAAATCTAAACTTCTTTTGAAACAAACTATTCCAAAATAAAGCCTCAACTTTTCAATTTATTCTAGTGTTTCTTGATAATAAGAAGCCCCTTAGAGGCCCTCACTATTACACAAACGTCTTTTATGGTGCAGTGTTTAAAAATAAATCTTTAGGAAGACTGTTCTATCCTCCCAAAACAATAAAAAAAATTATATCGAAGAAAATAACTGTAATAATTACACAGGCCGACAAAAATGACATCTTTTTTGTACCCAAAGACAGGACTATGTGACCCTGAAGGATTTTGGTATCCTAAAACCGAATCTGTTATCCAAATTTTTCCTATACGTCCGGTTTTTGAGATATCCTAACCTAAAAGTGCAAAAATGGTTTAGCCATATTTGAGGCAATATAACACGATCAGCAATTTTTTTCTCTAAATACTGCTAACGCCATCGTTTAGTACTTCTTTTTACCTTTCATTTACATTTTTAATCATCTCAAACCGATTTTTTTCTCTGAGATATAACACATTAACCATTTCAGTTTCTCTTCGCCCTCTTTGCTAGTTTTTCATTGTGGAACTGAAATGGCTAATGTGCGATATCTCGGAGAAAAAAATCGGTTCGGGATGATCGAAAATGGAAGATAAAAGTATAGAAAAAATTTAGACAACTGATTCGTTTTTAGGACACCAAAATTTTTCGAGGTCACATATTCCGGTCTTTGGGTACAAATTTTGTCGGCCTGTGTTATGAAATAATAATTTTCTCATAAACAACTCGATAAACTTTGTATTTTTTTAAAGTTCTTTTTTTAGTTTCAATTTTTCATACCAAAACTTTTCTATATCATCACGATTGTATTTTATCAGGGTTGCTACAAAATTCCAATTTCGAAATTCCCTGTCTTATTTTTTATTTTTCCTGACTGTTCTATATTTTTTTTAAGGTACAAACAACCGTACACCTAGGAAATCAATAGTGTTGATGCAAAAAAATGTTGTTTTTTTCCAAATTTATCTTCAAAACTTTCAATGACAACACTCTTACAGAATTTGATTAACTTCCAACTTTAGTGTATCAAAAATTCTCCCACTCTTTTAGGTTTTCCCTGGCATTCCTTGACCATTTTTTAATTCCCCGACTTTACATTGATAGAAACGTTAAAAATAAAGCATGACCATCTTCCAATTCAGTACAAAATTGAAAAAAAGAAGTTCTATCCTTTTATCTGAATATTAAAAATATCAAATTTGCTCCGGGGCCACGCAACAGAAATGTTAGAAAGAAAAAATTGGCCTTTTCCAATCAGAAAATCAATTTATAACAAAAATGTCCTCACTTCCAACTTAATAGAAATGTTAAAAATAAAAAACTATCCTTTTCGAATTAGAAAAAAAAAATAAGCGAAATGAAAACTAAAATTTCCTCCTCTTCTACTCAATAAAAATGTTGGAAATAACACATTTCTTACTTCAAATTCTGAAGAAAAAACTGAAAATAAGAAACTCTTCCCCTAAACTCAACAAAAATTTTAAAAAGAAAAAAATGGCCTCTTCCAATTCAGAAAAAAAATAACTTCTTCAAATTCAGAAAAAATTGAAAAACAAAATTTTCTCCCTTCCAACTCAATAAACATGTGAAAATAAAAAATTATCCTTTTTCCAATTCATAAAATATTAAAATCCAAAATTACCTCCTTTCCAACTCGATAAAAATCGTATCCCTTTGACAATTTAACAAAAATTAAAAACTAAAATTTCCTGGTTTCATACTCAATAAAAATTGTGAAAATATCAAATTTGCCGGCCTTCAACTGAATAAAAATGTAATTATTTTACTTGTGAGTGGTTTAAGATTATTAATGGTTCAATTGTCATTTATACAACAAAATTCAACACTTGCACTTACAAATAAACATTTTTTTTAATGGATCAATTAAAATTGTAACGTTTAAAGTTTATATCTAGTTTATAAAGTTTCAATCGAACGTTTAAATTTGTTTCACTACAATGGCTTTCGAATTAAAACAGTTCAATTTTCAACGTTAAAATCTGTAAAATGTTTAATATTGATCAAATTCAGAATCGTATTCTAAAATCAATTATTACAGTTCAGTTTTTAAACTCATAATTAATATATATTTACAGCTGATATGAAACTTGTAATATTTCAAGCGATTGGATAGATTTTTCTTCTAAAAATTTGTAAAATTCACGGTAAAAAAAATTCACTATCATTTCCTGGCATCAAAAATGTTTCGGTAATTTCCCGGTTTCCCGGCCTAGTCGCCACCCTTACTCTTGGATCATGTTTTGCAGATCAAATTTATACTTTTCGATTTAGTGTGATGCTTTAAAATAGGAACTAGAAAACCTGAAAATCATAAATTAAAATAATTTAAATTTTAGTATTGAATAGCATTTTCATTCGATAGATTAATTTTATATATCACGCATAAATTACTTAGCTTTTCTTTTTTTTTTTTTTAGATAAAATCGAGGGGCTAATTACACTCCTGCAATCAGGTGTAAAACTGTACTCTCTCTCTCCAATCCCATGTAATCTCCCCTTCCGAAAAAATATTATAGAAAATGTAGTATAAGGTCAATAATGATTTTCCGATATTGAATTTCCTATAATTTTTCACGATTCTAGAAAATCATTATAAGAAAATAAGTACAGAAATAAATCCATCGGATTTCATGGGATTTCCAAACATTTCGACTAATTCTAAAGTATTTCATCGGGTTTCAAACGATTAAAAAATATTTGCCAGATTTTAAGGAATTTCGTAAGATTTCGAAGCATTTCAAAGATTTTTAGGGGATTTCAAAGATTTCCGGGAATTTAAAGGGATTTCAAGACATTTCAACAATTTAAAATAACTTTGTAGCTTATTAAAGAGATTTAAAGGGATTTATAGGGAACTTTGGAAAATAAATTGATAAATTATAGGTTGATATAATAATAATTATTAATTTATTTTATTATAATATTAATATTTTATATTAATTTTAATTATTATGAACTTATTTTACTTATTAATTATATTATTTATAAATTATATATTATTTCAAGAGATTCCTAGTGATTTGATTTTACTTTAATATACATATTTAATAAGTTCAATTTAATTTATATTCAAGGGATTTGAAATTATTTTTAATTATTTTAAGGAAAAATTTCAAAGGATTTCAAAGAATTTTGTAGGATTTTCAAAGATTTCAAAGGATTTCAAGAGAACTTTGAAAAATAAATGAAATTTCATTGAATTTCAAGGGATTCTAAGCGATTGTACATATTTCAAGGGATTTTAAAGTATGTCGCCAAAATTTAAAACCTCTTATTAAATCTCCAAGGATTTCAAGGGATTTCAAGCGATTTAAAAGAATTTGTAGGATTTCCAAAGTTTTCAAAGAACTTTGGAAAATAAATTAAGCGAAATTAAATTTCAAGGGATTCCTAGCGATTTCAAAGATTTCAAGGGACTTTATGGTATTTCAAGGATTTCACAAGATTTTAAGGATTTTATTGAACTTCCAAGGACTTCTAGGGATTTAAGTGTTTTTTTTTGGAGAACTTTAACTGAATAAGTTCAATTTAATTTATTTTCAAGGTATTTCGAAATTATTTGTACTCATTTTAATCGATTTTTACGATGTTTAAATGAAATACTTCATGAGATTTCTAAAGAATTTCGTGAAATAAATGAATTGAAACTAAATTTCAAGGAATTTCACAAAATTTTAAAGATTTTATTGAATCTCCAAGGATTTTAAGGGATTTCAAATGATTTCTAGAGAACTAAATTCTAGAGAATGAAATTTCCAAGTTTCCTGATGATTCTAAAAATCTCAAAGGATTTTAAAGTATTTCAAGGAATTTCATAAGATTAAAAAAAATCTTATTGAATTTCCAAGGATTTCAAGGGATTTAAAATTATTTTCAACGGATTTAAAATTATTTTCAAAGATATCTAACTATTTCAAAGATTTGAAAGGAATTCAAAACAGGTTAACAGATTTCAAAGATTTTAATTGATTTAAAGTGATTCCAATGGATTTTTACGGATTGCAATGAAATTTAAATTAATTTTAAAGATATACAGGAAATTCACTAAATGTTTACTGTGTAAACTTTATTTGTACAGAATCGCTATGTTTTTGTACTTCCATATTATGAACTATGGGTGATGTAAAATACGTTGTTCTTTCAGACCTTGGACTAACTTCAGAGATAAAAAAATACTGTAAATATTATTAAAAATTTTAAACAATAGTGTCAGACTAGTGTGATAAAAATTTTCGACTATTGAAAATGAACTTCAACGTTTATTTAAAATCTTATTCTTCAGTCTATAAATGATAAAAAATCTCCTTTTTATATTTAAACGCGAACTAAATTAATAGAACCCAGTGAGAAAATCCAACTATATTTTTTGTTGAAAGTTCATTCTACTCAGTTTAAAAGTCTACTATTAAATTCTTCGTTAAGAATTCATCATTTTATTTAAAATTATATTATTTGGTTCAAAACTGAATTATTTCGTTGCAAATTCAACAATTTTCGTAGTCATACCTCTTGGTTGAAAATTCAACTGTTTTGCTGAAAATTCGTCTTTTTGGCTTGATAATACAATAATTCGGTTGAAATTTTGTCTCTTTCTTGACTACACATTTTTTATATTGAAAAATCAACTATTTTGTTTAAAGTTCATCTTTTTTGTATGAAAATGTATCTCTTTCTGTATAAATTTCATCTTTTTGTTTTAAAATGCAACTGTCTAGTTAAAAATTAATCTTTTTTAGGTTGAAAATTAACATTTTTGATGCAGATTCACATTTTTGAGTTGAAAATTCAACTGCTTTGTAGAAAATTCGTATTTTCGGCTTGACAATTATATTTTGGTAATTTTTATTTTCATCTGGGATAAAAATAAAATAGGTAAAAATAGTGTAATATGAATAAAAAATTTTTTCTACTATTATCATAATATTCACATTTTGACACTAGAGTAATGAGTTAAGTTTTTGAACAAAAAATTGCATAAGAAATTTTTTTATATTAAAATATGGTTAAAAATGAATATTTTAGCATTACCGCCTAACCTGACCAACAGTTATGTAGAAAATTTATGTAATTTATTTGAGAATTCATCTTTTTGGTTGAAAATTCAACATTTTGGACGGCTTCTAATCAAAAATATTTGTTAAGAAAAATGAAAGAAACAGTGGTATTAGCAGACAATTGCGAGAAAATAGTGTCTTTAGTGTAATTTCGTTCGAAATAGTAGCAAAATAGTGTCATCGCTCAAAAACTGTAAAATAGTGTCAATAGTGTGGTGAGTCCGAGGCCTGTTCTTTTATAGTTTCTCTACTTTTCACATCAATTCTTTGAACATTTTTTTCTTATTTATTCTAATGCTGATTATTCTATAAAGCCTTTTCTATATAATGATTTTTTATAATCAATTTCCTATAATATTTTTTCGTAAATGTCTTACAATCTCATACATTCCATAAAAAATCCATTTAAAATCTATAAAATCCAAGATATCCTTAGCAATCCCATGCAATCTAGTGTACACCAAAAATCCGAATAATTAACCCCTCGGATAAAATCTAAAATGAGATGGAGGAATGTGACTAAAATGGCATTTTCCTTTTAAAAACGTGACTATATTAACTAAACAAAGTGACTAAAAGTAACTCAAGCGACTGTGTGGCAGCCCTGCCGATTCCCGAATTGATGTTTAATACTAACCTGGGTTTTGTCATGCTTGGTCGAATCTGATGACTTGGATTGATGATCTGATTTTCCGTGTTGTGAAGTTTTATTTTTATTGGTGCCTCTCCCGCCGGAGGACACCGACGATTTGTTGCCCGAACTCATTGCCAACTAAAATCCCACTCACCAACCTCACACCTATCACACTATGTACACTCGCTATATACAATCTGCAACAAAAATCAACATTTTTCATTACAACTTTCGACACCAACTAAATAAAAAATACTCTTAATCTTGACAAGAATTTCAAACCAATTTTCCACTTCTTTAATTCAAAACTCGCCGATGTTGAATTAATAAAAATATTACAAATTCCCAAGAATCACGACTTGTTTAAATGAAAGTCAACTCTTTCATTTTATTCAAGGTTTGAAAATATTTATCTTTATTAAGAAAAGGCCATATTTTCCCAAGTTTACGGAATGTCTAACATTCTTATTGTGCAAGAGTTTTTTGTCTTTCTAAGCAAAACAAGAAAGCGGAAAATTTGTTTAAATGATTTAAATTAAAAACAGAGTCTAAATTTCAAGGAGAAATAACTGCATATTCAATAGTAGTATAAAAATATTATAAAAGAACGCGAATAACGTTTGCGTGAGGAGATACACCTGGGGTTTTTACGAGTTGATAAATTTCTTTTCGATTGATAAAACCTTTGACATTAGAATAATCGAAATTAGACTTTAGGTGGACTCGTTTTTCCAATCGTTGGGCAAATGATGCATAATAAGCTCAAAAAGAACTGCACCACAGACCATTAATAACACCATGAATATTATACCAACGATTACAATTATGATAAGCACCGGAATCATGTGCTGTTTGATTTTTGTTATCTCTTGAAAACATCTGGGATTTACAGCGCAAGTTATTTTGGTTTTACGGGAGAGAGTAGAAATTCGAGATTCATGTAAATTAAAAAAAAAAATCTACAATTTTTGGAATTGATGTTTGTAAAATAATAATTTGCCACCATTCCTTCACTGATAATCAAGTTTTTTTAACCAGCTGACATTTATTCATTCACGATAAAAAGAGAGAACCCAACCATTTTTAAACCACGATGGGTAAAAATTAAGTGGATAGATTACAAAATGAAACATAAATGTTTATCAAACGTAGAACTTGAAAAATGAAATCCTCGTTGTTGGTAGACACTTTTTCAGACAATCGAATTTTTAAATTGAAAACAAAAACATTATAAACAATAGCAGTACCCTCAAAAACTAGGAAAAAATTTCTCAAAAAATAAATATCGAAAAGATTGAATCCAATGAAGAACAATAGATTCTCATCCAACACTTTCACAGTCTTTAAATATACAGCATTTGAAATAATCACATAAATACATCAAATATACCCTTTTCTCACCACTCTCTCCCTTTGAAAAGCAAGATTTCGGTGAAATTAAACTAATTAGGGCAACAAGTGAATCGGGGATTCCAATTAACCAATGTGAGATCCAAACGATCCTCCGAAAATGATGTAACCTCGACAATTTCCTCCAAAGCACAGATAAACAAAAATCCTAGAAATTAAATCCAATCAGATGACCGATAAAACACAGAGCATGAATGAAAATACTCGTCGCTTAATAAACAGAGACACAAGCTTCACACCCTTCACACATGTGTGAAAAGGTTAGGAAATTGAAACGCGAGCTTAGACCCACTACTTTTGTGCTTTCCCGAAATTTCCTCTAATTTCCCGAAATACTCGCAACTTTTTTCACCCGCATTCCCAAACTCGGGGATAAGATTAAAAATAAAAACATGTTCCCGAACTCCCGGTGCGAGAACAGGAACAAGACCCAATAAAATCTCTCTTGTGCGGCCTCGAAAAAATGACCGAGTCGAAGGCGTGGTGCAGGAACAAACTCGACTAAACTCGACGTCGAAAATCGTGCGAGTACAAACGGGTACAAAGAGTCTCGTTGAATTTTTTAGGGAAGCCTTTCGTCTGCGAGGACTTTTTTTGACGTGTACGATAAGACTGTCGACGCGATACACAAAAGACATTCGGTCGGCCGCATTGTTGTCGGGTGCGTGACTCGGCGCAATCATGTAAAAAGACCGACAAAAATGTCAAAAATCGCACTCGCAGCTTTTGCGGGACCATGTGCACGACGCCATTTATATCCGAGGAAGGCAACCATCATCGGCACCATTCATCAATAGGCGAGAAAGGATGGCCCGTGGCGAAAAATAACGGGTAACTCACGGATTTTCCGGGCAAAGCTCGCGTCCTAGAGAAACGCGCAGAGAGCCGGCGACCGTGGCTTCGAAGGTACTCGGTTTTCTGGTACGTGGCGCGCGTAAATAACGAAAAAAACAACAAATTACCCGTACCTGGTTAGTGCGCTCAAAACGCAGCTCGGTCACGTGACCGTTAGCAAAAGCGTTCCTCAATTCTGCGCAGGCGCACACTTTCTTCCCGGAAACACAAGATTTGTCTTTGTCGCGCGGAATTCAAATTTGGGTGCATTTTTCTCCATTTTAAACTATTTTCAGTACTGTTTTCTATTTGCATATGAAAAGTTGAATATATTTCAGCCATTGGAGCAAATTCTTTGACTTGAAATATGTCAAATGAATGTCAGCTGAGAATTATATAAAGGTCGAAGTACTTTTGAGAAAAGATCTTCTACTCCATTTTTAGGTTATGATAAGCCGAGGAAAGGGTTTTTGCGGGATGAATAATTGAATTAGAGATTAATACGGTCTTGACTGGATGAAAATTTGCGAATTTATGAATTTGTTCCACAGTTTTGTTGTGGATTTCCCCTTTGAGGTTGTGTTGAAATGTTCCATTTCCGCTTCTAGTTTTAGACAAGTGTGAACGCACCCCTGTCGTGTATTTTAGACTGATTAGATCCACGGTCGAACCGGATAGTTTACAAGTTTATAAATAAAATAATTTTGTGAATTAATAAAGATGCCGCGAACACCACTTCATCTTGCTTCGGGAACTGGAGTTGTTTTAAGAGATTATACAGCAAAAGCCATAAGATTTGTCAGATATGGTTGCACGAATCGACCTTTTTATCACATTGTGGTTATGGAGGTACAAATTTCGATTAATTTTTCTTTTTGTTTGGTTTCCTATTTTCTAAACATTTAGACATTTGTCTAATGACTGCAAGTGATTCGTGAAAATTCAAAAATGTATGCCAAATATTTAGTCCATTCCACAACATGTTTTTGTTTTTCAACCAGCACGTACCTATTTTATTATTTATGTAAAGGTAGAAAAGTTTTTTTAGTTTTTCAAGGCCCAAACACGGCGACCCTCAATAATTTTCAACCTGAAAGTTCTTGCACTCAGCTTTTGTTTACAGAATACTTTCTTATGATTTTAAAGTATTTTATACTTACTCAAAACGTAAATAAAGTATCGAGCTGTTTTTGAAATAGGAACAATTTAAATTGAAGAAATTTTTTTAAAATATTTTAAATTATTGTTTAGGAATTGTTATTCTGCATTAAAAGTTGAGTAACAAATTATCATAAAATACTATTTTAAAATATGTCATTGACATATTTTAAATTATTTTTATGAAATGTTAATCCACAATTAAAACTGAGTAAAAAAGTATTATGAAATTATTGGATAAATTTAATTTATAAATTGTTCGGCTTTAAGATTATTAAAGCATTTTTGCATTTGACTTTTCTTTATTTATCATGTTTGGAAAGTTTTTAGGCGGTTTAAATATTTACAGAGAAAAAAGTAACGAGACCTTTTTGCAATAAGTATAATTAAATTATATCTTTCACATATTTTAAATGATTATTTAGGAAATGTTAATCCACATTTAAAACTGAGTAAAAAAGTATTATAAAAGAATTGGATAAATTGAAGTGTCCGTTTTATTGAAGTTTTTTCATGACAGAAAATAATGTTTTGACTTTAAGATTATTATAGTATTTTTGCATTCGACTTTTCTTTATTGTTGATCACTTTTGTATAGTTTTTCAGCGGTTTATTTGTTCACAGAAAAAAAATTGAGCCCTTCTTACAATAAGTAGAATTAAATTGTTTGTTTTGCATATTTAAAATTTTGTTTAAGGAAATGTTCATACACATTTAAAACTGAGTAAAAAGTATTATAAAAGAATTGGATAAATTGAAAACTGTGCGCTTTATTGAAGTTTTTGTATAGCGGAAAATCGTTTTTTGTCATTAAGGTTATTAAAGCGCTTTTGCACTCGACTTTTCTTTATTGTTTATCACTTTAGGATAGTTTTTAAACGGTATAAGTATTTAAATTACATAGTTAACGTTTAAAATATTTAAAGAAAAAGAAGTATCGAGCACTTCTTGAAATATGTAAAATTTAGTACTATTTTTACAACAAAAAAAAACATACATTTATTTTACCAAAAAAACCCTGTAGGGTGGGGAATATGCATAAGATTCATAAATTTGCTTAAACAAATGTTTAAATATTATATGCAACGACTACTTTTTAAAGCTTTTTTAAAAAGTTTTAAAGCTTTTTTAAAAAAAAAGATTTTGAGTAATTGGACAAATGTGCAGATAATGCTATTTAAAATTTTTGAAACAACTAGGCTTGAGCGAGACAGCGCACGCTGCAGCTGAACCAACTTTAAACGACAGTTCCAAATAAATGAGATTTTTTTATTGTTTGTGGTGATATGGCACCCTATGAACATTTTAAGATGAAAATGAAAATAATCGGAGGGTTGTTTTTTGAAAAAAGTAAGTAAGAAAGAGTAAGAAAAAATCATTGTAGAAAATTATTGTAAGAAACTCAGTATAGAAATAAATAATGTTAAAATATTGAAAAAAGGGATGAAAAAAATAATGAAACTACAAACGAATGATTGATTTATTTACTTTATGTAGGATTTCAAATTAATTCAAGGTATTTTTAAGAATTTCAAACGATTTAAGGAATTTTATAGGACCTCCAATTCTTAAAAAGAATTTACGGGATTATTAAAGATTTTAAGATTTGAATCTATTTTAACAGAGTCTAAAGATTTTCCAGAGATTTACAAAACTGCAAGGAATGTCAAAGTCAAAGAATTTGGTATCATTTCCACAGATTTGAAGAGATTTCAAAAAATTTGACAAGATTTAAGGGATTTTATAGGAACTTCAATTATTTCAAAGAATTAACGGGAATATAAAAAAATTTAAACTATTTTAACAGACCCCGAAGCCTTTCAAGAGATTAAAAAAAATGCACGGGATTTTGAAGAATTTTTTACCGTTTCCAAAGATTTTAAGCTCGATTCTAACGGATTTCTAGAGAACTTTCAAGAATAAATTAAATTTCAAGGAATTCGTAGCGATTCCAAACATTTCAAGAGATTTCAAGGTATTTCAAGAAATTTAATTTATATTGAAGGGACTTCAAGTGATTTCTACTTATTTTATGTATTTCAAGAAATATGAAAGAATTAAAACACTTTCACAGGATTTTAAAGATTCTTAGTTTTTTTTAAAGATTCCAAAGAATTTCAAGAGATTCAATGGATTTCTCGTGAACTTTAGGGAATAAATTTATTTTATTTTCAAATGATTTCAAATTATTTCTACAGACTTCTAACTACATATTTCAAAGGAATTCAAATGTTTGAAAGATTTCAAGGGGTTTCAACGGATTTGAACAGATTTCAAAG
Organism: Andricus curvator; assembly: GCA_932195095.1. NCBI lineage: Eukaryota > Metazoa > Arthropoda > Insecta > Hymenoptera > Cynipidae > Andricus > Andricus curvator. The sequence continues at coordinate 55,094 of CAKNYM010052571.1, forward strand.
ATTTTAATAGATTTAAAAATATTTTCAAAGACATCAAGAGATTTTAATCAGAATTCAAGCAATTTTAAATATATCAAGGGAATCCACAGCGTCTTGCTGTGTAAAGTTTTCTGTGTTACTTAATTATTTTTCACAGTACAACAATAACTGGAATTTATATCTTATCGGGTTTTTTTTTTCATTGTTATTGAAATGATATTTCAGGGTGGCCGCTGGAACGGGAATTTTTTGAGACCCGGAAAAACCGGGAAATGTTGTGAATTTATTTTTTGACCGGGAATTTTACAAATGTTTAGAAGAAAAATCTGTCAAGTTCGATTTCAACAGTTTTTAAAATAATTAATTAAATTGTCATCTTTTTTAATTATGATATCATTCAGTTTATAATGCGTAATTCGAAAATCTTTTAGATTAAAAATTTTCCATTTTAGATTTTTATTTTAAGCGTACATTTTTAATTTAAAGAATTTTAAAATGCAGTCTTGAAGACTTAGATAATTAAAAATTAAAAGCTTTTGGAATAAACAATTTTTGATAAAACCATTTTTATTTGATCATCTGCAAATATAAATTAATTAATTATTTTTAAGATTGAACTGTACTTTAAGTGTTAAAAAGTGAACAATAAATGATATGGCAAAATTTAAGAATTTGCCGATTTTAACCTTAAAAATTAAACTGTTTCAATTCGAAAGCATTAGTCGTTAAAAAATGTAAACTTCTGATTGAAACGTTATAAACTGTTTTCAATTTAAAAATAACTTCATAATAATAGATTCAGTAAGTATTTAATATTTAGCAATATTTGACTGTTAATTTAAGACGACTAATTTCAAACCAAATATTCAAAGCTAAACAATTTGAAACTGACTTGTTTGAAATAGAAAGCCTTAAATGGTTAAAATTTCATAGAAGTTTTGAAAAGATTCAAAATTAATGTAAAAACTGAAATCATTTCAAATAATTTAAACGAAGTGTGTATACTGATAAAATCCGGCTATTCGTGCGGAAATTTCGGTGCAAATAGCCATGAATAAATTTAAAACAAAATTGAGATTTTTGCAGATTTCGAAGAAAATAATTTAGAAGCTTTTTATGCATTGTGAAAAGCTTCAAAAAAATAAAAACATTTTCTTAAGATTCCTAGGAAAATTGAAAATTATTTTTTATTTTGAAAAATTATTTTATGAGAATATTTAAAAAGATTAAAAAAGATTTCCAAAATGGTCAAAAAAGAATTTTAAATTAGATTCAAATTTGGATTTGGTTGGTTGCCTTCTCATTTTTCTTTCCTCTTTTTTATTTTTTTCCAAAGAAACAAATTTTTTTGTTTTTAGGAATTGCAATAGGAGCATTTTTTGGTGGTTGTCCAAATTTTAACGTTGGATTCTTGTTTTATTTTCAGGAATTCTATACATTATTCTGAAAAAATTTCAAAAATAATTTAAAATTCGAAAAAATGTAAAACAATATCTAGATTATTCAAGATTTTGAAATAAAATTTTGAAGCTTTCTAAGGTTTTTTAAACTATTTAAAATAAAAATAATTTAACTTCTGATTTAAGAACTGTTCAGTTTGATAAAAAAAAATTAAATCGTTCAATTTTTAAAGTTTCTTGCTGAAAATTGCTTAAAATAATATAATTTTGAAAATTTTAAAATGCATTGATTGATTCTTCAATTTAGAGCATTGAAAATAATAACGTGGATTTATATTTTTGGAACTGAATCTGAATATTTGAACTCTACCATTTATAAAAGTTAAAAATTCTAAATTTTGCAATTTAACTAAATTTAATTTTAAATTGTTGAATTAAAATTGTTAGTACCTTCAATTTTATACGTGTAAATTATTGAACATTTGAATGCAAAATTATTATTGAAAGTCTGTATTTTTTATAATTAATAACGATATTAAAGTAACGGAAGTTATATTGTTGAAAAATGCAATAGGTAAAAATAATATTTTAAAATAATGTCAGTTATTTAAAGTAGAAACAATTAGTTGGAAATTTTCAAAAGAAATTAATAAAATTGTATTAATGACTAACAACAGTGTTACTGATCTGATTACCTCTCTCAAGAGGATCTCTTCATGATTTATTTTAGTTTACTTTTGTTAAATTTATGTAAAACTTAGCAATTTATTTTAGACTTAACATTTAAAAAATCTGTTTTGTAATATTTTATTCGTTTGTTAAAATTTCTTTGATTATAATCCAAGTATGTTTAAAATGTTTTCATTTTTAGTCAATAATTTCGAAATTTGGCTTATACTTAATAATACATTCGGAATTTATGTACATTTCATAAATAAACATGTATTAATTCCGCTTGAATTTCGTATTATTCTTTATTCATGAAATTTAATAACAGTTATAACATTCTTATCTACATTTTCGGTAACAAAAAACGTTCGACTTCCAACTTATTGAAATTTATAACATTAATATTTACTTGGCTGATTTGAAGATCAGTTTAAAAAACAAAAGAATTATTTATATGTATTAATAATAATGATAATAGTATTGAAAAGTCTTCAATTGCCAATATTCAAAGTTGACGAATTTAAAATTGAAAGTCGTTAATATTGAAGAATTTTCAATATTGTAAATCTTCAAAACTAAACTATTAAAAATACGTTTAAATTACATTCCTTTAAAATACAAGTCTTAATAATGGAATAATTTGCAAATCTATATATTTAAAATTCAAGAATATTTAATTGTAACTTTTCAAAATAATGAAAATTTAAATTGCCTATATATAAAATTGAAGATTTCCTCATTTAAAACATTTACAATTAAAAATTATAAAAGTTTTATGTTTTACAATTAAAAATTCTGTAATTTTGATGATTAACATTTAGAGTTTAATTAATTTGGAACATTAAAAATTACAAACTCTTGACTTCTAATCTTCAAAATCATCACAATTGAAGAATTTTGATTTAAACATCTTTCAAAATTAAATAGTATTCAATTGTAAATCTTCAAAATTGAAGAGTTTCAAGTTGTAAATTGTTAAAATTGAAGAATTTTCTATTGTAAGTCTTCAAAATTGAACTATTCCAAAAAAATTTCCAAATTACATACCTTTAAAATATAATTTTCGGAAATTGAATAATTTATAATTCTAAATTTTCATGATTCAAGAATTATTGTTAATTGCAAGCCTTCAAAGTTGCAGAAGTTTGAATCACAAATCTTTTAAAATTGAAGACATTTAAACTGCAAATAGTTAAGATTGAAGAATTTGAATTGTAAATCTTCAAAATTGTAGAAATTTGAATTGTAAACCTTTAAAATTTAATTTATAAAATTTAAAAATTATGCGAGTTTCAAATTTTACAATGAATAATGCTGCCATTTTAATGATTTACATTTCAAATTTCATCAATTTGGAAGATTGAGAATTGAAAAATCTTGACTTTTGATCATCAAAATCATCACAATTTAAGAATTTTTATTTATACATCTTTCAAAATTAAAGATTGTTCAATCTTAAATCTTCAAAATTGAAGAGTTTCAAGTTGCAAATTGTTAAAATTGAAGAATTTTCTATTGTAATTCTTAAAAATTGAACTAATCCAACAAAATATTACAAATTACATACCTTTAAAATATAGTTCTTGAAAATTGAATAATTTATAATTCCATATTTTCAAAATTCAAGAATTGTCAATTTAATTCTTCAAAATTGTAGAAATTTGAATTGCAAATCTTTTAAAATTAAAGAGTATTTAATTTTGAAAATTTACACTTTAAAATTCAAAAATTATTAATAATAATATTAATAGGCTGTGTTTAGTTGTCCCGAAAAAAATTAGGGAGTTGGAAAAGGGTGACATAAAAAAGTCCGAGAAAAAAATAAAATTACTTAAATACACAATTTTGATATGTTTAACATCGTTCTCATAAATTTTCTTTCCAAGATTTATCATTTCATCCTTACTATAATTAATATTTTAAATGTAAACTTGAAAACTACACTCTTCAAAAGAGCGAAGTAAAAATGCTAAAATTAATCGAATATTTTGGAGCTGAGGGATAAAAAACATTTTTTAATTAAAAAAAAGTTTTGCCTCATTAAAATTTGTTTGAAAATGTACAAAAATATTTTTTTTTATTGATTTGAACCTGAAGTTTCTTCAGGTTGAGCCAAAGAAACATGTTATTATTTTTTATTCATGGGCACATTTTTTTTCACCATGCATCTAACGTACTAAAATCGCAAAAAAAATGAAATCCCAAAAATCCTAAATAACGACAAAAGTTTTTTTCCGAAACAGCAAAATGATAAAATGTTTCTTTGGTTCAAGCTGAATAAATTTCAGGCTTGACATATGCAACTTTTTTTTTAATGTGTGCATATGACTCAATACAAATAAACATGTTTTTGCACAATTTCAAAAAAATTGTTACTGCGTAAAAAATTAATTTTTTAATTTCATAATTTTTTATTATTGTTCACTAGTAAAAGCTGTAAATATAAGAAATTCGTCATAATTTTTGAACCAATAGGAAATATTTTGAATTTGAAATCGTTAAATTTGACTGATTAAAATTTTTTTTCACTTTTGTCGAATGCCAACCCTCAAGTTTTTTTCCCCTCAGCTCGAACGATTTGATTTGTTTTAGCATTTTCACTCCGTCCTAATCTGCAGTGATCTTAAACTCAAAAAAAAATTGCTGAAGTTAGAACATTCAACATTACAATTGATGAATTTAGAATATTCCATTATTTAATTAGGTAGGTACCTATAACGTATATTTAAAGAGAAAAGGGGAAAAAGGCGTAGTTTTTGAGAATAGGGGAAAAAAGGAGAATTTCAAGAAAAAAGGAGAAACTAAGAAAAAAAGCATTTTCAATAATTAATTAACATTTTTAAACAATTTTTTTGCGGAAATGAAAATATCGTATGCAAATTAGTCAAGAACAACCAAAAAAAGTTCAGAAAATGAATTAGAATCCGCAATACATGCGAATAAACATTCGAACAGTTCTTGTCGATTTTCCCGGGTTCGTTCATTTTGCAGTTAACGGTGTTCTTCCAAATCATGACAATAAAAGTGCGTGCAGCCCAAAACTCGAATGATTTTAAACACTGAAAAATCTCATCTTTTTTATTTTTAGAGAAGAGAAGATCAAAGAAAACCACCAATCGAACAATTAGGAACCTACGACGCACTTCCAAACAAATTTGACGAGAAATTGGTGTCCTTCAATTTCGAGAGGATAATGTACTGGATAGGTCAGGGTGCTCACGTTTCAAGACCAGTTATTGAATTGCTCGGACTTTCAGGATTTTATCCCATTCATCCAAGGACTTACATCAAAGCGTGGAGACATCGAAAAGCTCACGAAGAAGCCGCTGCAAAAGAAGCAGGGGATGAAAAAATAAAAGCCGAAGCATCTTAGTTTTCTTTTGTAAATGAATGATTTATTATAATTTGTAAATAAACCTAATTTACTCTAATACAATAAAAAACATCTTGGAATTTCCTTCTCCCAACTGATTTTTTCCCACTTTTAAATTCAATAAAGACGCCAGGCGTTTTTAGTTTTAATTACATTAATCCAATTCACTGAGCCAAATAAGCCATGTGAATAGTCGGTAAAGAAATTTAGATTCTTAAAATAATAAAAAAAAAAAATTCCCCAGGTGAGGCTCGAACTCACAACCCCGGCATTGCTCACGTATCACTGTCTTATAAGTACCGTGCGCTAACCAATTGCGCCACTGGGGATTGGTGCTTCCAATTTTCTTGTTGTCGAAGTATGTCGCCTGGGCCAATGACGGCTTCCGATTCAATCTCCCCCGCAAATTCATGAAAGACAGGCGTGTCACGGACTTCCGATAACATTTATCAAATATTAGCTCAACGGTAACAAAGCCTGCAATGATTTATGAATCATATGAACTCTCATTCAAGGCACTGTGTCTACAATTCTTATCTTGCCACTATTCTCTGTATATAACTTCCATTTCCATATATAATAGAAGCCGTAGTCAACATATGCGAGTTAAAACTGCACATATATTTTATTAAAAATTAAACTAGTCTCTCTTTTTTTTTAAATCAGATTCAAAATTTTCAGTCAGTCAAATTGCAAACATTCATTTCATTATTACTTTTCTTCACAAAAATTATAGATTTTTGTTTATTAATTTTCATAACCTCTGTGTATAAGGACTTTCATACGTATTTGTGTACCAAGGATACAAAGTGCAGAATTTTTATTTTTTTTTAATTGCATTATCCTACGCGCGAGTGTAGTTTTTCAATTATAGAGGAAAAATCATTTTTAATGCAAAATAAAAATTTGAAATAACTATTTTCTTAGGTTTATTTGGTTTTAAGGTTATATGAATATAATTTTCGTAAGCTTCTCGAGAAAATTCAAGAAGATTTTTAAACATTTCAAATATGTCAAATCAAAATTTCAATAAAAAAAGTTAATCTTCAACCAAATAGTGGAATTTTCAAACGAAAAAGATGAATTCTCAACGAAAAATGTGATAGTTGATATTTCAATATAAGGTTTTTATTTTAAATCAAAAACCGAACAAGATTAATTTTCGACCAGTTGTATTTTTAACCAAAAAAGATGAAATATTTGAAAAAAGAGATGAATTTTCTACCAAATAGTTTAATTTTTTATTAATCCGGAAATATGAATTTTCAACAAAAAAAGTTAATCTTCAACCCAATACATGAATTTTCTACCATGAAGATTAATTTTCTACCAAAAAAGACGAATTTTCACCTAAAATTATGAATTCTCAACGAAAAATGTTTTTATTTTGATATTTAAATCTAAAGAGATGTTAATTTTACATCAAAAACAGTTAAATTCATGAAAAAAAGAATTTTCAACAATATAGCTGAATCCTCCACCGAAACAAGATTTTAATTTTAATCCAAACAGTTGCAATTTTAATAAAAAATGATAACATTTTTACCAAGAGATGAATTTTCAAACCAAAAATATGAATTTTCAACCAGAAAAGATTTTTCAGTCAAGAAAAAATAATCTTTGGCAAATTATAATTTGAAGGGAAGAATAATTTTTAGTACAACATACAAAATTGATTAAGTTTCTCTCTTTATTTGCTTCAAAATTATGTACGTATATTTTCCCTCGGTTTCTCAAGAAAATTCAAAAAGCTTTTTAAAGATTTCAGATACATCGACAAAGTATCTAGGAAAATTCTAAGATTTTTTTTTATCTTACAGAAATGTACAAAATTGTAGGAAAAATTTGAGTCAGTTTAAAGAATATTTAGGACTTTCTGAAGCTTGGAAAAAAATTTAAATATATTATTAATCTTCCGTATTGGGTTTTGAAAATTTCGAAAAATTTTAGTAATGTTTTAATATATTTGAAAAATATTCTTTTTAAATTAATTTTGCAAAATAAAGAATCACTTTCAATATTTCCAAGAATCATAAGAAATATTTAGGACTTTCACAAGCTTGGAAATTTTTTTAAATATATTATTAATCTTCCGTATTGGTTTTTGAAAATTTCGGAAATTTTTTGTAATGTTTTAATATATCTATTTAAAAAATATTCTTTTAAAATTAATTTTGCAAAATAAAGAATCACTTTAAATATTTCCAAGAATCATAAGAAATCTGCAAAATTAAAAAAAAATTGCATTAAAATCTTCCAGATTCTTTTTTGACAATTGTCGAAATCTTTTGAAATTTCCCAGAAATCTTAAGAAAATTTATAATAAATTTAAATTTAAAAGCTTTTTCGGGTTTCAATCGTGTGCGAAACTATGAATCTTGCCGACGTTTCGTAAACATTGCAGTTCACTTCTTCAGAGTCAGCCCTTTTTAACAAAAAACTTGACTTTTAATCCCCAAAAGATAAATTTTCAACAAAAAAGATAATTTACAACCAAGAAAGATGAATTTTCAACAACAACAAATTAATTTTGAACGTAAAATGTAATACCTAGCTAATATCTCAACCAAAAAAGACGAACAACAAAACAGTCTAATCCTAAATCAAAGCAGATTATTAATTTGCAAACAAATAGTTGCATTTTTAAACAAAAAAGTTGAAATTTCTACCAAAAGTGATGAATTTTCAACCAAAAACATTAATTTTTTCAACCAAGAAGATAAATTTCCTAGCAAAAAAGACGAACTTTTAATAAAATATATGAACTTTCAACTAAATAGTTCAATTTTTAATCAAAAGGATGAATTTTAAACCATGAAGATTAATTTTCTACCGAAAAATATAAATTTTCAATCAAATAGTTCAAGTGTCTACTAAAAAAGATAAATGTTCAATCAAAAATGTAATAGTTAAATTTAAAAATAAAAAAATTAATTTTCTACAAAATAGTTCAATTTTCAACCAAATAGATGAATTTTCAACTAAAATGATTCATCTTCATCCACAAAAATGAATTGTCAAGCAAACAGTTGCATTTTTAACCAAAAAAGTTGAAATTTCTAACAAAAAAAAAAAAAAAAGAATTTTCAACCAAATAGATCAATTTCCAACTAAAATGATTAATCTTCAACCAAAAAAAGTAATTAATAACAAAATAGTTGAATCCTCAACTAAAACAAATTATTAATTTTATATTTTTACCAGAAAAGAAATTAATTTTCAACCAGAAAGTTCATTTTCGATCAAGAAAGCTAAATGTTCGACTAAAAAGCTGAATTTTTAACCAAAAAAGATCAATTTTCTACGAAAAGAAATGAAATTTTAACAAAAAAAGTTGAATTACCAAGCTAACAAGTCCAATGTTATAGAAAATTTTTTACTTTTAATCCTTAAAAGATAGATTTTGAATTTAAAAAAAGTTAATTTAGAAACAAGAAAGATGAATTTTCAACAAAAAGTTCATTTTTAATCAAGAAAGATGACTTTTCTAAAAAAAAAAAAAAGAATTTTCTATCCAAAAAGACGAATGTTCAACAAAACAGTTGAATTTTTATACAAAAAATATAAATCTTCAACCAAATAGTTGAATTTTGAATAACATAATAAAATTTTCAACCAAATAATAAAATTTTTACCCAAGGAAGATGAATTTTCGACGAAAACTGTAATGGTTAACACATCAACCAAAAAACACAAATATTCAACAAAATAGTTTAATCCTCAATCAAAAGAGATTATTAATTTCCAACCAAACAGTTGCATTTTTAACCAAAATGCATGAATTTTCAACCAAATAGGTATTTTCCAACCAAAAAGATCAATTTTCAGCCAAGAAGATTAATTTTCTACCGAGAAGGACGAATTTGTAACCAAATAATTGAAGATTCTACTAAAAAAGATCAATTTTTTATCCAAAATGTAATAGTTAAATTTTCAGTAAAAAAATTAATTTTTTACATAATAGTTAAATTTTTAACCAAATAGATGAATTTACAAATAACAAAAAAGTTAAGTTTTCAAACTAAAAAGTCGAATGTTTTAGAGAAAAATTGACTTTTAATCACGAAAAGATAAATTTTCAATAAAAAAGTTAATTTACAAACAAGAAAGATGATGAGCTCAGATCCAAAAATATAATACTAGACTTTTCAAATAAAAAGAAATTAAAAATAAATTTTTTAATAAATTAATTAATAGTAATATAAAAATAAATAATAATAATAATAATTAATTAAAAAATGAATAAATAAATTCTTCAAATATAAAAAAGACTTTTCTACCAAAAGATGAATTTTCAATCCAAAAGGACGAATTTTCTATCAAAAAAGACGAATCTTAAAAAAAAAAACAGTTGAATTTTCCAAAAATGACTTTTCAATTAAATAGTTGAATTTTGAATAAAATAATTAAATTTCCAACCAAATAATACAATTTTTACCCAAAAAATATTAATTCCGAACCAAAAATATTATAGTAGTAGACTTTTCAACCAAAATAATCTTCTTTTTTTTAGATAAAATCTAAAATAAGATGGATTAAAGTGACTAAAGTGGCCTTTTCCTTAAAAAATTGACTATCGTGACTTTTTCCTAAAAAAGGGACTACTAGTGACTTGAGAAAAAGTGACTACAAGTGACTGTATAGCAGCCCTGAACATTTTCAACAATTCTGTATGAAAAAAATCAATATTTCTTTACCTGAAGATATAAAAATGCCAATTATGATGTCATCTCTTCATCTTCCTCGTCAATGGCATTGCATAATTCGTTCCAAAGTTGTTCGAGTTCACTTTTTCCCAAGCTTTTCCGGCAAAACTTGTTCAGCAATTCTCTGTTGATTTCAATAAACCGAGATCCTATTTTTTTATTAAATAAATTAAAATCTTGAATGTTTGCGAGACATTTACAAGTTTTTACTTTTGTTTTTCTTACCCTCAATTGCCGGTACGATAATAAAGTAATGTTCAATTCGCCAAGTTCTTTCCAAAAAACGAGTGGCCCACTGAAATTTAAGGTGGACCCGATCGGTATTTCTGGAAGAATGCACGAAAATTGTAACTCCACCAGTTTCTTCTGTACAATTTTCTAAAGTCACATACTGTTTTTTCTGCAACTTGGACAAAATCTTTGCACGCAGTATACTTTGATCGCTGTAGTTTGATATGGCTAAAAATACAATTAAACTGTGAAATATATCATAAATTTATCTATTTCTTTATTCAAAAATATTTCACCTGTTATTAGGTACGAAAAGTTTTTCATTTTCGTAAACATTTCAACCCATGGTGCTATTTCATTGAAGTAACAGGTGTCTACTTCGCTTTCGAGAAAATGACAAGCTATATCAATGATTTCGAAATTCTCCTCGTCCTAAAATTTTTAAGATCAACTTGATGTATTCTTTCATTTGCATTTTCGATGCAGTCAGGCCTCACAGTCTCTATGGGATTAAATACAGGGACCAAAAGGTACTTTTTGTCACGCTCATAGGGTACTTTTTTCGCGCTCAAAGGGTAAAAAATTCAAGATAAATTTATGAGACTTCAAAACAATTCAAGGTAAATTCCAAAGAATTCAAATGAATTGGAAACAATTTAAAAATATGAAAAAACTTGACTGAATTCAGTCAATTTGAAATGAGCTTAGAAAGATTTGAGGGAATTCAAATGAAATTGATGAAATCCCTAAGAATTCAAGGTGAGGTTAAAAGACTTTAGGATAAATTAAATATAAACTTCAAAAAATCTATTGAATTAAATAGAATTTCGTGAATTTAGAAGAATTCAAGTAAATTAAAAAAAATAAAGAGAATTCCAAAGAATGTAAAAGAATTCAGGTTGAATTAAAAGAAATTTCAAATCTCTTCAAATCTTTGAAATCCTACTAATTGCTAACTAAAGGAGTTATTAATGACTACAAAACAATTCAATTTAAATTAAAAATAATTCAAATGAATTAGAAAAAATTCTACAAATCAAAAAAATTAGATTGAATACAATAAAATTTGAGTGAATTTAGAGGAATTCAAGGGAAATGAGAAGAATTCGATCAAATTCATAAAAAATCAAACTGCAATTTAAAGAAACAAGTGAATTCAAAACAATTAAAAAATACGAAAAAATTCATTGAATTGAGTAAGTTTGAAATAATTTTAGAAAAATTAAAGAGAATTTAAAGAATTTGATGAAATGCCTAAGACTTTAAGGTAAGTTTTAAAGACTTCAAAATGAATTAAAACAAAACTTTTAAAAAATCCATTGAATTGAGTGAATTTAGAAGAATTCAAAAGAATTCAGGATAAAGTAATAAGAATTCAGGGCGAAATTTCAAATGAATTGCAAAAAAAGTATCTAATAGTGACTGTGTAGTGTGTAGCAGCCTTGATTATTTTTTTACAGTTACCTCTTACAAAAATTCCCTGATTTTCGCTATTTTTTTCAAAATGCCTGACTCTTGGAAACTTTGATCTTATTATAAATTTGTTTAAAGTTCCATTGTGGGCTGCAAATAGGGTACCATTGGGACCAAATCTTGAAAATAGGGTACTTTAGGGACCTTAACTGAATATAGGGTACAATAGGGGACATAGGGAACGGTTTGTGAGGCCTGTGCAGTTGATAGGAATGTTTACCTTGGAATCCACAGTTAATTCGAAACTAAGACGCAAAGCTTTTGTGACAATGGTAGCTTTGTATTCGTAAATATTATCTCGAAGCCAATTTTTATTCACATCTTCAAATGAAACGCCGAGAATTCGCTGAGAAACTTCAATCAATCTGATATTATTTTTCGCCAAAGGTTTAGTGACACTCTCGCTTTGTGAACTACATACACTGGCATACTCTCTAAAAGTTAACAGTTTTTAAATCAGCAAAAATATTAACAAACAATTATAGGAGATGAATTTGATCAAATTTACTCAAGTTCATGTTTTCTTTCTTGTTCTTTCAGTTTGTCTCTCAGTTGCGAAACTTCGGTCAAAAGTTTATTTTTTAATTTCCTCAAAGCAGCCAGCTCTTCGTCTTCTGCTTCCTCATAATTCTGAGTTTCGTCTTCAGACATTTCTTTTATAGAGAAAATCAGAGTCGATTTTAATCTATATAAATAAGAGTAGATTTTAGGTAGTTTTTTATTTACAAAATTCATTATACACTTCAATTAAATAAGAAAATTAAGATTGGTAATCCTAAAGTAGATTTATGCAACGAAAAACTGAAACTGAATAGATTATTCTACAAACTTGATTAATGCACTAGAATTTAACATATTGTTGCTTTGCAGTAAAATTATATTCATTTTAAACCCTTGAGCAGGGTGTCTACTCAAATCCTGGAAAAAAATTCCTTGACAATTCCAGGTTTTTCCATGTATCTCAAGATTTTTACAGGTACATATAATTTTGTATAGTACAGTCATTCAACTATTTCGAATTTTTTTAAATAATCGACTCAAAATATGTATACAATTTCGCTAGTTCATTATAAATGATGGATTTTTCAGTCCTTGTAAATATTTAAATTTGTAAAAAAATCTAATCACAGGCAAAATTAAATAACTGTTTTTTCATTTGTGAAAGTAACTTCATTAAAGGATAAGTAATTGCTTAATGGTAAAATTTTTTAGGGCTTTAATAATTAATATACTTAATTTAGAAAGCTTTGACAAATTATATTAAAAGATATTCTGAAATATATTATCACCATCGAATAATTAAATAAATAATACTAAAAACATAATTAATCATTTCCTGAATTTGTTCTTAAAGTCCATGAATCTGAATAAAAAATAAAACAAATGTTTATTTTATCTTCATATACATCAAATTCAGTGTATATTTAACATATTAATATTTTGAAATTAAAAATATTTTACAGGTGACTGATACGGTGTAAAACGGCAAATAAGGAAATTTTCCCGAAAATAGGGAAATATATTCTGTTAAGTAAAGTTAATGTAAATACTATATTAAATTCAATTTAAAATGCTTCAAATTCCTAACACTTCAAGTAAAAATATTGCATTTTCAACAATATAGATGAATTTTCAACGAAATAGTTGAATTCACAAAGAAAAAAAAAAGATTTTCTACCAAAAAGTCAAATTTTCAGTTAAAAACAATTCATTTTTAACCAAAAATAAAAACGAGTTTTCAACAATATAGTTAAATTTCTAACCAAAGTGATGAATTTTCAACTGGAATAGTTGAATTTTCAATCCAAAAGAGTAATTTTCTACAAAAAAAGATAGATTTTCAGCAAAGTACATGCATTTTCAAACAAATAGATGAATGTTCAACTAAAAAAGATCCATTTTCAACGAAAAATAAAATAGTTAATTTTTCAGTTTAAAAAATTAATTTTCAACCAAAAATAAAAATCAATTTTCAACTAAAATGATAAATTTTCAACTGTAACCGTTGAATTTTCAATCAAAAAGATGAATTTACAACAAGAAGATTAATTATCAAGCAAATAAGATAATTTTTCAACAAAGTACAGGAATTTTTAACCAAATATTTGCATCTTCAACTAAAATGATGAATCTTCAACTAGAATAGTTGAATTTAAAACAAAAAAGATGAATTTTCAACTGAAATTATGAATCTTTAACTGGAATAGTTGAACATGCAACCAATAAGATTAATATTCTATCAAAAAGATTACTCCCCAACAAAGTAAATGAATTTTCAACTAAAAAAATCAATTTTCAACGAAAGAGATGAATTTTCAGTTAAAAAATTAATTTTCAACCAAAGAGATGAATTTTTAATTAAAAAGACAAACCTTAATCAAAACAATTAATTTTTAACAAAAGGTTTTAACTTTGAACCAAGTAGTGGAATATTCAACCAAAAAATATGAATTCTTAAAAAAAATGTAATAGTTTATATTTCAACAGAAAAAGATGAATTTTCAACTAAGAAAGACCAATTTTGAACCAAAAATAGAATGCATTTTCAACTAAAATGATGGAAAAGTTCAATTTACGGTTAAAAAAATTAGTTTTAGCAACAAAAATGAATTTTCAACAAAATAGTTCAATTTTCAAACAAAGATATGGATTTTACATCAAAGTAACGAATCTTTAACCCAAAAACTGAATTTTTAACAAAAAATTTTAACTTTCAATGAAGGAGTTGAATTTCCAAACAAAAAATATGAATTCTCAACGACAAATGTAACAGTTGACACTTCAACCAAGATAGATTTTAATTTTCAATCAAAAACAGTTGAATTCAAACAAAAAAGACGAATTTTTAACTAAGAAAGATCAATTTTGAACAAAAAATAGAAAAGTTAAATTTTCAGTTAAAAAATAATTGATTTTCAACCAAAAATAAAAACGAGTTTTCAACAAAATAGTTAAATTTACGACCAAAGTGATGAATTTTCAAAGAAAAAGTTTAATTATATACCAAACAAAAATTAATTTTCAACAAAATACATTAATTTTCAAACAAATAGTTGAATCTTCAACTAAGAAAGATCAATTTTCAACTAAAGTTATGAATTTTCAACTAAAATGGTGAATCTTCAACTGGAATAGTTTAATTTTAACCCAAAAAGATGAATTTCCAATTAAAATTATGCATCTTTAACTGGAATAGTTGAAGTTCCAACCAAAAAGATTAATTTTCTACCAAAAAAGGTGAATTTAAAAAAATAAATAAATAAATTTTCAACCGACAATTGAATAGTTGAATTTTTAGCTAAAAAATTAATTTTGACCTAAAGAGATGAGTTTTCAACTAAGAAAAATAGAATATTCAACTAGAATAGTTGAACTTTCAACTTCAGTCATATAAAGCTACTTTTAAAAATGAAAACATTGTTATTTAATTTTATACCTTTTACAATTTAATAAAAATTGAAGCAAGCTCTTGAAAAAATGCCCTAACTTTACAAAAATTCCCTGGCATTTCCAGGTTTTGCCAGATATGTAAAAATTCCCTGAAAAATCCATCTTTCAATATAGTAGACACCCTGTTGTTGATTTTTGTTTTGATCCTTGCAAACCAAAATCTAAACATAACCTCAAAAATCTACGTCATTCAATCGATTCAATCTTGAGTTATTTCGTGTCTTCTATTTTATTATACCAATAATACGAACGAAGAGAACTACATACAGATTTTATTATTTCCCTGAAACAGATGAGATTTTATAACTAGAATACTAAAAGGCATATACGATTACTATTGTTTTCTGTATAACTGCAAAACTTACTTCACTTTGTTGATGTTTTCTTCCAGAATTCAGAACCTTTCACTCTTATTTTCTATTCACAGGTCGAAATACCGATTTTTGAAAAACATAAACAATTAAAATAGCAAATCAACAAGAAGAAAGAGATAGAGGGAAATGTAATTTTCAGTGATTTTGCCGTCTAGGAAAATGACAAAAAAACGCGCCAGAATTACAAAATGTCGCCGCACTTGCGCGCCACCTGTAAACAATATGTGTTTCGCGAATCACGAAACATGTCCGAAATGAATTCTTTAAAAATAAATTGTAATAAAAGTATCTTTGTAAAAGTAATCCAAGTAATATTAATTTAATATTTGTTCGATATATTTATAGATTAATTATTATTAATTTCGATTTTTATTTGATTGTTTATATATTTATTTTAATTTTATAATTGTGAGGAAACAAGATTTAGATTAATTTGAGAAACTTGAGTCAGTTTTGTCACAAATATATGTTGAATTTATTTGACATATCATTTAAGACCTTCTTCACAATATTTCTCTTTGCAATAAATATAAAAAATCACACTTTATTCTTATAACGCTCCAAAAATTCTCTTTTCTCGCAAATAATTGATTATTTCTAAAATAAAGAATGTTCGGATATATACAAAATTCACATTTTACTCAACATGTAAAAAGTTGTTAAAAAATAGGTACATTTTGTAAAAATACTATCAGAAAAAACTAGTAAAACGACGCAAGACTATAATAAATAAAATTAAATCATTTAGTAGATATGTACATTCTTATAAAAATAAGCAATCTTAACATTGATATAATCTTGAATCGTATAAATATTACCACTGAAAGCTATTGTAATTATGCAATAGGGTGGTCCACATTTTTTTCTCGAATTTTCATGCATATCGCTCCCAAATTTTTTCGGATATTGACAAAAAATTAATTTTTTTTGTTTTGTTAAAAAAAATGATATTTAGAGGTTCCGCAAACCCTACGAAGTTTAACACATATTTCCCATAGAAAAAAAGACGTTTTTGTAAATTTTATTCAGAATCGTCAATTTTAGGTGAATCGAGTTGAAACTCAACGTTTCCCTTCATAATTAGCCATAGAACGTGATTCAAAAATTACTTTCTAAATATCACACCCAAAACTCTATTTTATAGCGTCCCCAAAAAACCCCACAAGTGAAAAATTGGCTTTTGCGAATTTCTGGCGCTAATTATGATTTGTTTGCGGTTTTTCAATATAAATTATTTTTAATACGTAAAATACTACTTTATACTCATAATTAAATGTTTTTCCGAATTTTTCAACTTATTTTCAACTTTTCAGTTAGATCAAGACAATAATCAATTATATTTAACATAAATAATTGTTTCAATAATTTATTATTTCAAATAATATTCTCTTTAAATAATATCAGAAAGTTGCAGTTTTTTCTAAAATTTTCCACTTTTAGTCCACTTTTCAATTAGAGTAAGATGATAATTAATTCAATTTAACAAGTATAATTCTTTGAACAATTTATTATTATTTTAAATAATAATCTCTTTGAATAATAATGCTAGAAAGGTGAGGTTTTTTCTGAAATATTCAACATTTTGTCCACAATACACTTAGAGCGAGGTAATAATTGATGTCATTTAACAAACATAATTGTTTAAACAAATCATTATTGTTTATATCTTCTCCTATATTAACGCTAGATAGTCGTGGTTTTTTTCTGAAATTTTGTCTTTTTTGTCAACTTTTCACTGAGAATGAGGCAATAATTAATACACTTTAACAAACATAATTGTTTAAACAATTTATTATTGCTTTTAACTTATATCTTCTCCTAGAGTAAGGCTAGAAAGTTGCGGCTTGCAAATTTAGATTTAGTAGGATCCATATAGAAAATTTGAAGAATATTTCAAATATCTGTTCTATGGTTCTATTTCAGAAAAATATATTCACAAAAAATAAATATCACAAAATTATTCTCTCTTATATTTATTTATTATTTGTTCAAAACTAAAAAGCCAAAGCAAAGTTAAAATTTTCAAAAAAAAATCGCAACTTTCTAGCAATAAAATTATCTAAGAGAAGATTTATAAACAATGATAAATTGTTTAAACAATTATGTTTGTTAACATGCCTAAATTATTACCTCGCTAAGTGAAAAGTGGACAAAAAGTTAAAAATTTCAGAAAAAACCGCAACTATCTAGCATTAATATAGGTGAAGACAGTTATAAACAATAATAATTTGTTTGAACAATTATTTTTGCTAAATATAATTCATTATTACTTCACTCTGAATGAAAAGTGGTAGAAAAATGAAAATTTCAGAAAAAAACCGAAACTTTCTAACATTATTAAAAAATATATTATTAGAAATAATAATAAATTGTTTAAACAATTATGTTCGTTAACTTTCATTAATTATTAGCTCACTCTAATTGAAAAGTGGACAAGAAGTGGAGAATTTTAGAAAAAACTGCAACTTTCTAGCATTAATCTAAGAGAATATTGTTATAAATAATAATAAATGATTTAGAGAATTATTTCTGTTGAATTTAATTGATTATTGCCTCGCTCTAACTGAAAAGTTACAAATAAGTTGAAAAATTCGAGAAAACCCTCAACTTTCTAACTCTATTCTAAGAGAAAATTACTAAAAACAATAATAAACTGTTTAAACAACTTGGGGAAACATCTAATTATCAGTAGAAATTACTATTTTATGTATTAGTAACAATTTGCATTTAAGAAAATCGCAAAAAAATTATAATTAGCGCCGAGAACTTGCAAAACCCAATTTTTCAATTATGGGGCTTTTTGGGACCCTATGAAACAAACTTATGCGGGTGATATTTAAAAAGTAATGTTTGATTTGTATTCTATGGCTCATTTTGAAGATAAATGTTGAGATTCAACTCGATTCACCTAATACTGACGATTCTGAATAAAATGCACAAAAACGTTTTTTTTTCTTATAGAAAATACGTGTTAAACTTCATGGGGCTTGCGGAACCTCTAAATATAATTTTTTGCAACTCTTTTTTTTTGTGTGGATTCGAACGAATTTGGGGGCGATATGAATAAAAATTCAACAACAACAAATTCCAATGGATTTTTGGACCACCCTATTATGCAAGCATAGTAAAATTGCAATTCGTTTCGAAAGCTCTTGATAATTTCTCCTATGAAGATAGGAAACTAAATTGTAAATTAGGACCATAGGTGAACCATTTTCAGTCTATATAGAGATCTCTTTCTTGTGCTTTATACTTAATATTTTGGAATGTGAGAAAACTATATATTGATAAAAAAGCTGGAAGTGATGTTTATTGATATTTTTGGTACCCAGCCCTGGTTATCCAAACTATTTTAAATTTAAGTGGACCATCTTAACTCCTATCCGGTACTTTCGACCTAACTTTAGGTAGGCACGTGTCAGATTTCGAAGGCTTCATCTTACTCTCAATCTAGAAGTATAAAATTTAAAAATTAGTCTCATAGAAATAAAACAAATTAAATTTATACGAGGAGGAAACAACTTCTATAAGTGCGGTCCAACGGAGGTGCATTATTTCGCATTATATCGGATTATCCTGGATTATCTCTACACACAGAATTACCCTGCATTGCATAAGATTACTTCGGATAACTTTGAACTAAATAGTTGAATTTTCAACCCAAACATGATTTTTTAACCGAAAAGAATAATTTTCTACCGAAAAAGACCAATTTTCAACAAAATACATGAATTTTCAACCAAATAAGTACATTTTTAAAAAAGTAGTTCAATTCTCAACGAAACAGTTTAATTGTCAACCAAAGTAATTGAATTATTAACCCAAAAAGACTACTTTTGAATTTTCAACCAAAAAAAATTACTTTCATAAAATTGTTGAATTTTTTACGAAGTAGATTAATTTTTATTCAAATAATTAAATTTTCAACCAATAACATGAATTTTGAACCAAAAAAAAGGAATTTTTAACCAAATAGTTGACTATTCAACTAAAAAAGATACATTTGTAGCCAAATAGTTGAATTATCAACTAAAAAAAATTCTTAACCAAAAATGGAATAGTCATATTTTCAATAAAAAAAATACTACAAAGAAATTAATGTTCTAGTAGAATGATGAATTTCTAACTGAAATAATTAAATTTTCAATTAAAAAATATAAATATACAATTGAAAATGGAATAGTGAAATTATCAATTTAAAAAATGAATTTTCTACAAAAAGAAAATTTGTTAACAAAATACATGAATTTTCAATTAAAATAGATAACTTTAGAATAAAAAATGGAATATTTAAATTTTCATTTAAACAAATTAATTTTCAAACCAAAAAACGCATTTTATAAAAAAGTTAAATTTTTCACCCAAATATTTCAATTTTCAACCAAAAAGATGAATTTTTGAGCAAGAAAATTAATTTTCTACCCAAAAAGACGACATTTTAACGAAATACATAAATTTTCAACCAAATAGTTGAATTTTCAACAAAAAATTACTTTTTAATAAAATTGATGAATTTTCTACAACGAAGATTAATTTTTCACCAAATAGTGGAATTTTCAACCAAAATATGAATTTTCAACGAAGAAGATTAATTGTCTACTGAAAAAATCGAATTTTCAACAATATAGTTAAATTTTCAGCAACAAAAAAGAATTTTTTACCAAAGTAGTTGAATTTTCAACCCAAAAAAAAAATGAATTTTCAACAAAATAGTTAAATTTTCAACAGAAAAAAAGACTTTTTAAAAAAATTGAAAAAGACGAATTTCCAAACTAAAATTAGTCCGAATTATCTGAATACATCGGATTACAAGTGAATCACTGCGGATTAGAACAGGATTACACTGGATTACCAGTTCAGGTAACCGAGCGGTTCAGCCGATTACTAGAGTTCTTTCCCCCTCGAATTTATATTTCAAAATATTAAAATCATACCACTGCAGGTGTTGAACCAACTGTGCAAGACATTGCCGAAGCGGATTTCTTCATCAGATCCATTGCAAGACTATCCTTTGTTTTCACTCCAACAAATTGCAGAAGCTCTGTTAATTTTTCGGAATATTCTCTGTGTCCAGTAACAATCGAACTCAAATCGACATTTTTTACTCGCTTACATTCCACCGGTAATAATCCTGCAACTCCGGTCGTCATTGATAGAGTTCGGTATAAGAATTTCAACAACCAATCGGCTCTGAAAATAACAAAGAAATGTAAGTTTCTTACAGCAAATTACCCCAAGTGATGATAAATTTTAGAAAATGACCTGCAATATCCATTGATGATATTTCCAGCAACAACCCTGGAGCATTTTTCCCACTGAGATTTGCTGCTCGTAACAGGAGCTCCCAACATTATAGCGTCCTGAACAATACCTTCTGCTCCCCCAACTTCTGCTAAATCTCTCAAGCAATAAAAAATCACACGAGCACCAAGACTGAATCCAACGAGAGTTACGGGCCTTTTCCCATGCTGTCTTGTTCTTAACACATTCGCAAGTTCTTTCCCAACTTCTGAACTTCTTCGACAGCAAACGGACCAAGGATTGTCTATCACCGAAGATATTGAAAGCAATGCTGCTGGCCAGGTCACAGCTGCCATCAAACCTTAGAAAAAATGCAATTGCATTAAAATCTCTGATGGGACACACGGACTAATTCGAAGTGAAAGCTAAAATCCAGTCCGAGTGACTTTTCGTCCGATTACAATTCATTCTTTTTCAGTCTGAATTTGTGTCTCAAGTTCATTCTGATTGAGTCTGATTCTGATTCCGTCTAAATCCGCCTGAGAACGAAATTTCATTCCAATTGGTATTGAATCATTCCGTACTTTAATCCGAATGATTCCGCACCAGTATAAATAAAATTTTCAACCCATCTGATTCCGGTACAACACGCGAGCACGTATCAGAATGAAAATTCCATTCCTTCTGATTTCGTGGTAAGTCGGAAATTCATTCCGAATTTCATTTGGAATCAATTTCTTGCAAAATTTCGGATTCATGCGGAGTGATTCGGACTGAATCCCCAGAAATCGACCAGAGAGGGGCAAAGTACTGATTGCCCCCCCCCCCTGAAATCGAATGATTAAATTCATCGGATCTTTTGAATTTTTTGGGAAATCTACCTGAAATCTTTGTGAAATAATTGAAGTATTTGTGAAATCTTTTTAATCTATCCGAAATCTTTGCGAAATCTTTAAAATCTTTGATATCTTTGGTAAATCATTGTAATCTTTCTGAAATATTTTGTAATATTTGTGAAATTATTGAAATCTTTGGGAAATCATTAAAATCTTTGTGCAATCTTTGAAATCTATTTAAAATCTTTGCGAAATATTTGAAATCTTTGTGAAATCTTTAGGAAATCAATGAAATATTTATGAAATCTTTGGAAATCCTTTCGAAATATTTGAAATATTTGTGAAATATTTTGTAATATTTGTG
The DNA here is from genome assembly GCA_932195095.1 of Andricus curvator. Taxonomy (NCBI): domain Eukaryota; kingdom Metazoa; phylum Arthropoda; class Insecta; order Hymenoptera; family Cynipidae; genus Andricus; species Andricus curvator. The sequence continues at coordinate 77,190 of CAKNYM010052571.1, forward strand.
AAATTATTGAAATGTTTGAGAAATCATTGAAATCTTTGTGCAATCTTTGAAATCTATTTAAAATCCTTGCGAAATATTTGAAATCTTCATGAAATCTTTGGGAAATCATTTAAATATTTGTGAAATCTTTGGAAATCTTAGCGAAATATTCGATGATATTTTTGAAATTATTGAAATATTTGATCATCTTTTTGAAATTATTGAAATTTTTGTGAAATCTTTGGGAAATCATTGGAATCTTTGTGCACTCTGAAATCTATTTGAAATTTTTGTGAAATAATTGAAAACTTTGTGAAATATTTTTAATATACCGAAATCTTTGTGAAATCTTTGAAATCTTTGAGAAATCGTTCTGATATCTTTGGAAATCTTTCCAAAATATTTGAAATATTTGGTAATATTTGTGAAATTATTGAAATCATTGAAGTCTTTGTGAAAAATTTTTAATCTATCCGAAATCTTTAAAATCTTTATGAAATCTTTGGGAAATCTTTGTGCAGTCTTTGATATTTATCTGAAATATTTGAAATTTTTGTGACATCTTTGAAATCTTTAGGATATCATTAAAATCGGTGTAAAATCTTTGGAAATCTTTGCGAAATATTTAAAATATTTTTGAAATATATGATAATATTTGTAAAATTATTGAAATATTTGTGAAATCTTTAGGAAATCATTAAAATCTCTATGCAATCTTTGAAATCTATCTGAAATTTTTGTGAAATATTTGAAATCTTTGTGAATTCTTTTAAATCTATCCAAAATATTTGCGAAATATTTGTGAAATTGTTTAAATCTTCGGAAAATCATTAAAATCTTTGTGCACTCTTGGAAATCTATCTGAAATTTTTGCGAAATATTTGAAATCTTTGTGAAATCTTGGGGGAATTATTGAAATCTTCGTGAAATATTTCTGAAATCTTTGGAAATCTTTGCGAAATATTTTAAAAATATTTGATTCTATTTGGGAAATTATTGAAGTATTTGTGAAATATTTGGGAAATCATTTAAGTCTTTGTGAAATCTTTTAAATCTATCCGAAATCTTTGATAAATATTAAAAATCTTTGGGAAATATTTGTGAAATCTTTTCAAAATATTTGAAATATTTGGCAATGTTTGTGAAATCATTGAAGTCTTTGTTAAATCTTTAAATTCATCCAAAATCTTTGAAATTTTTATAAAATCTTTGGGAAATCATTGAAATTTGTGTGCAGTCTTTGATACTAATTTGAAATCTTTGAAAATTTTGTGAAATCTTTGGGAAATAATTAAAATATTTGTAAAATTTTTATGAAATCTTTGCGAAATGTTTAAAAAAATTTTGAAATATTTGATAATATTTGTGAAATTATTGAAATCTTTGGGAAACCTTCATGCACTCTTGGAAATCTATCTGAAATCTTTGCGAAATATTTGAAATCTTGGGGAAAGCATTGAAATCTTCGTGAGATCTTTCTGAAATCTTTGGAAATCTTTGCAGAATATTTAAAATACTTTTGAAATATTTGGTAATATTTGAGAAATTTGTGAAATATTTGAAAAATCATTAAAGTCTTTGTGAAGTCTTATAAATTTATCCGAAATCTTTGCGAAATAATTCAAATCTTTGTGAAATCTTTGTGCATTCTTGGAAATCTATCTGGAATGTTTGCGAAATATCTGAAATCTTTGCGAAATATCTGAAATCTTTGTGAAATCTTGGGGAAATCATTGAAAGCTTCGTGAAATCTTTCTGAAATCTTTGGAAATCTTTGCGGAATATTTAAAATACTTTTTAAATATTTGGTAATATTTGAGAAATTTGTGAAATCCTTGAAAAATCATTGAAGTCTTGATGAACTCTTATAAATTTATACGAAATCTTTGCGAAATAATTGAAATCTTTGGAAAATCATTGAAATCTTTTAAATCTATCGAAAATCTTTGCAAAACTTTAAACATTTTTGCAAAATCTTTGGGAAATTACTAAAATCTTTGTGGAATCTTTGAAATCTACCTGAAATATTTACAAAATTTGTGAAATCTTTGTGAAATCATTGAAATCTTTGTGAAATCTTTGGAAATATTGACGAAAGATTTGAAATATTTTTGAAATGTTTGGTAATATTTGTGAAATCTTTGGAAAATCATTGAAATCTTTGTGAAATCTTTGGCAATATGAATTTTATACCTGTATTTATTATTTATTATTTAATATTCATTGTTTATTTATTATTTATGTACAATTTTCACATAGTATAATATTATTATACTATTAACAAATTGTGCCATTTAATATTATAAGTCTATGCCCCTGCCCCCACTCAGAAAAAAAGGCTCCGCCGCTTCTGTACACAAGCCACTGCGGAGTCAGTCGGATTAATGCGGAATGAATTTCCGAATAAAACGGATTGGTTCGGACTGGATTTATAAAATTCTTCGCGGACTCAAGTGGACTGGATTTGGAATGATTCGGAATGAATTTCGCATCCACATGGAATAAAACGGATTCAATTACTCGGCATCAGGCGTACTCAGACGGAATCATTTTCATTCAGAATGAGTCCGAAACCTCCATCAGAGTAACTAATTTTTTTTTAACAATTTACTGTAAGTAGTTACTTTTTTCGGTAACGATAGTGGTAACGAACTTACTTTTGTAAATAAGTAATGAATTGGGAACTAGATACATTTTTTCCAGTAACAATAATTATAAAAATCGTTACTTTTTTAGTTACTTCAGTAATATAGCTCACAAGTTTTTTTATTATGACAATCAATAAATATTGATTTTGCAATTATTTTTTCATTTTCACTATTAAAATTGTGGCGGCCACCTTTCGAAAGATTCTTTAGTACAGCAGGAATAATACTGAATTCGAGAAGGGGTAGATCGAACGACGAATCTTTCGAAAAATTATTGATGTTAAAAATAAAGGAAGTGTACACACGAATGCCATAGCCTAATTTACTTGAAAAAGTTAGAAAGTGATCTATTTTAACCGAAAAAGTGATCAAAAGTGACGAATGTTCTTTTGAATTCAAAAGAATTCGATGAAATTTATCAGAATTCCAGGAGAATTTTAACGAATTCAGGACAAATAAAAAAACCAATAAGTTAAATAAAATTCGAAAGAATTTAGAGAGCTTTAAGGGAAATAGGAAAAATTCGATGAAATTATAAAAATTCAAGTGAATTGAAAAAATTTAAAAAGTCAAGAATATTCTACTGACTTGAGTAAAATTGCAGTGAATTTAGGAGAATTCAAGTGAATTACAAAAAATTCACGGTACATTGAAGAAATTCGAAAGAATTAAACGGAATTCAGAATAAATTAATAAGAATTCAGGGTGAATTTCAAATGAATTCCAGTTAATCGACAAAAATTTTTAATCCAAAAATTTCCATTGATTTCGGCAAAATTGAAGTAACTTGAGAAGAATTCAACGTAATTCAAAAGAATTTGATGAAATTCATACGAAATCAAGATAATTTAATAATAATTCAAGCTAGTAGAACAACATTTTTTAACTCCTAGAAAATTCCATTAAATTCAGATAAATAGGAGTGAATATAATTAGTGAATAAGAATCTGATAAAATCCATAAGAATTCAAGGTGAATTTAAAAGTCTCCAGGGCAAATAAAAAATTGAAAATCCAAAAAATATCCATTGCATTCCAAAGAATTGAATTAAAAAAAATAATGCTGGATAAGTTATTTAAAACTCAGGGTGAATTCCAAATTAATTCAACTAAGTTGAAAATTTTTTTGTTAATCCAAAGTATTCCACTGATTTCAGTAAAATTGGAATGAATTTAGAAGAATTCAAGGGAATTCACGAGACTTTGAAGAAATTTATAAGAACTTGAAAGAATATAATTGAACAAAATTTTTTAAATCAAAAAATGTCCATTGAATTAAGTGAAATGAGTCATTTCCGAGAAATTAAAGGAAAATGTGAAGAATTCGATGGAATTTATAAAGATTCAGGATGAATTAAAAAAAATCATGTAAATTGAATAGAATTTAAAATATTTAAAAATTCATTAAATTTGAAATTAACTGACGAAAATTGAAGGTATTCAAAATAATTTGATGAAATACTTAAGTATTCAAGGAGAATAAAAAATAATTCAGGGTGAATTAAAAAAAACACTAAAAAAATGCAGTGAATTGAGTAGAATTAAGTGAATTTAGAAGAATTCAAGGGAATTAAAGAGAATTAGTGAATAAGAATCTGATAAAATTCATAAGAATTCAAGGTAAATTTAAAAGTCTTCACGGTAAATGAAAAAAAAATTGAAAATCCAAAAAAGATCCATTGCATTCAGTAGACTTCAAGAGAATTTCAAAGAATTCTGGGTGAATTAAAAAAAAATCAAAGGAATTCAAGAACTGAGAATTAACTGAAAGAAGTGACTAAAGTGATCTTTTTATTTTAAAAAGTGACGTTAGTTAATTATTTTTCATAGTATATACTTTTTATATATACCAAAGTAACTAAAAGAAAGTTATATTTTGAAAAGGAAACGGCAGTGATATGTAGTTCCTTTTAAAAATTAACTTGCCCATCACTGATTAAAATTGTGGTTTGAAAATTATGATTTAATATTTTTCCTTTTAAATGTGCCATTGTTATTTTTAATTTTAAAAATTACTTGATAAAACTGTATATTTCAGAGCTTCCTGTGTGGCCACTGAAACTGCCATGCTGAGAATGTAATCTAAAGCCTGACCGAGTTCCAATAAATATTTAGTTTCATATTGCACTGCATATTGCTCCCGAGTAATGTCCAGTGAATTCCAAGGCCTGACGACGTTGTCTTCTTTTTCGTCTGTTAACCAACCCGTAACGGCAATCGCGACGTGGAGCTCTTCAGTCATCAGTTTTTCGTTCAAAGGCACAAAGCTGAATTCCTCGACTTCTCCGACTCGTTTATTCATTTTGTATCCTGAAAAAATCCGAAAAAATACTACTTTATATTTTTATCAGCTTTCGAAAAATAAATCAAAGTATTTCGAACCCTTTTCGGACAACTGAAGCTAAAAAAATCTTTAATTCCGTAATTTTCAATTCAAACGCTCAATAATTTACAAAACGTGTAAAATGGAAGCTTTTAACATTTCCCCATTCAACAACTATGAATTAAATGCCATTAAGCTGCAAGATAAACATTTTTTAACTTTTATAAATTACACAGTTTAAAGATTTCTGGTTACAAAATATAAATCCACGTTATCATTTCCAATGCTCTGAATTGAAACTAATCCCCCCTTTCAACTAACATTAATAAAAATGTTGAAAATAACACATGTCCATCTTCCAATTCAGAAAAAATTGAAAAACCAAAACTTTTTCCCTCTTCCCATTCAATAAATTTGATAAAAATAAATAATTCCCCTCTTCCAATTCAGAAAAGAAATGAAAATAAAAAGTTCCCTCTTCAACTTAATAAAAATACTGAAAAGAAAAAATGGCTTCTTTTAATTCAGAAAAATAGCCTAAATTTTGTCCGTTCCAACTCTAAAAAAATATTAATAATAAAAAAATTTCCCTCTTCCAATTCAGAAGAAATTGAAACCCAAAATTGCCTCCCTTCAAACTCAGGAAAAATGTGAAAAAATAAAAAATTTCCCTCTTCCAATTCAGAAAAAAATTGAAAATAATAAATTCTTCCCGTAAACTCAATAAAAATGTTAAATATAAAAAAATGGTCTCTTCCAATTCAGCCACAAAAAAAAAAACTATTATTTCATCCAACTGAATAAAAACGATAAAACCAAAAAATGGGCTCCTTTTAATTCAGAAAAAATTGGTAAAATCAATATTTCTCCCTTCAAATTCGATAAAAATCTTTAAAATATAAAATGTCCTTCTGCCACTTCAATAAAAATTGAAAACTAAAATTTTCTCGTTTTAAAATCAATAAAAATCTAAAAAAACAAGAAAGACCCTATTCCAATTCAGAAAAAAAATGAAATACCAAAATTTCTTCCCTTTTTTTTAAAATTAGAATTGTGAAATTCAAAGTTTTTTAAATACATAAATCCTTTTAAATTGAAATATTTTAATTCCAAGTCGTTGCAAATAAATAGTTGTTCAATTGTTATTTATACATCAATACTCAACACTTTAACTTCCAAATTAAAAATTTTTCAATGGAAAAATTAAGATTGTAACATTCAAAGTTTAAATTTAGCACACTGAAATTTTTTATATTTTTTCTAAAAACCCAGTTATATTTTTCGCCATTTTTTGCTGAAATTGTACTCTCATAATGAAGACATAATGTGAGTTTTAAGAGGGCTAAATAGCTTTTGTGGTCAGGAAATTCATTTAAAAATGAAATCGAATTTTCTCATTTTTTTCGTAAACAAAGACATATGCGAGAAAATATTAAGATAAAAGTTTGCACATCTAAAATAGTTCTATTAAAAATACCTTCTGCTCTTTTGCGATATCTTGCATCGTTTACGAGCAAAATCTCAAAATTCGGGTTTTCCCGAAGAGCCTTTTTATTATTTTTTTTTTCAAATTTTGAAAGCGTACAAAAAATATTCTCTGGAAAACCCCATATTTTTTACTTTTTCCATATTTTTGTACAGTTTCTGCTTATATAAGGAAGGTATCCTATCAGCTTTATGTCATCTGACTCGCATAAAACTCACATCTTCCTTATGAGAGTGCAATATCAACAAAAAATTGGTGAAAAATATAAGTGTGGGGTTTTTGAGAAAATCGACTTTTAATATTTTCAGGAAAACCGCCGAAATTTGGTTAATTTGTGACCTTTTTCAAGTTTCCTGGCGGTTTTCGACAGAAGACGACAGACACTGTCTGAATCAGAAAGAAAAATATAAAGAAAAAATTTTGGTTTTCTGAAAAAACAACATATTTCGTCCTCGAGAGATTCTGCGACTTCAAGTATAGAACCTGCCTGATTTGAAATGGATTCGGTCGTTACTCGTTTTAAATGCACAGTCAAATATTGATAAATATTAAACAATTGTTCTTTTCTTTTAAATTAAAAATTTTCAAATTGAATGGGATAAAAATGGAATATTTTAGACTGAAGCAATATTTCAATAGGATATGAAATTGAATAAAAGCGTATAATTATGAATCTATTAATTTGAAATTGAAAATATTTTATAAAGTTTGAATCATGCGTTTAAATTTGTTGAACTAGTAAGGCTTTCGAATTAAAACAGACCTTCAAAACAGGTCTTCAATACTGCATTTTTAAATTATTTAAATTGAACATGTACGCTTACAAATGAAAGACAATTTTTTAAAGTAAAAGATTGTAGAATTGAAAAACTTACCAATTGAACTGAACACTTAAAAGAAGTTGAAATCAAACAACATGTGATATGAAATTTGTACTATTCAAGTCTGACTTGATTTGTAAAAACACCGTTAACTGCAAAATGAACGAAGCCAAGAAAATCGACAAAAACTGTTCGACTCATTATTCGCATGTATTGTGGATTCTAATTCATTTTCTGATTTTTGTTGTTATTTTTGACTAATTTGCATATGATCTTTTCATTTATGCAAAAAAATTGTTTAAAAATGTTATTTAATTATTGAAAATGCAGTCAGCGGTGTTGAGTGGGATGCTGAAATTCGGGAAAACGCTGTAACCGGCAGTCGCGGCTCTCTTCGAATAATTCGAACAGGGCCGAATAATTCGAAGAGTCCGTAATTATTCCGGACCTCAGAAACAGGCCTGCCGTAATTTTAGAGAAAGCTGTTGATGGCAAAAGAATATGAAATAATGAAATTAAAATTCATAAAATTATAATTATCATGAAATATTGCATATTATTAATATTATTATTAATAATTTTTGAATTTTTAATTGCAAGTTTTCCAAATTAAATACTATTTAATTTTAAAAGATTTGCGATTCAAAGTTCTTCAATTTGAAAGAGTTACAACTGACAATTATTGATTGTTGATAATTTGAAATTACAAAATTATTAAATTTTCAAGAATTATATTTTTTAAATATGTAATTTGGAACATTTTTTTGGAACAGTTCAATGTCGAAGACTTACAATGGAAAACTCTTCAACTTTAACGATTTGCAATTTGAAACTCTTCAATCTTGAAGATGTACAATTGAAAACTCTGTAATGTTGAAGATCAAAAATCAAGAGTTTTATCATTTTTAATTGTAAATGTTTTAAATGAGGAAATCTTCAATTTCAAACATCGGCAATTCAAATCTTTACAATTTTGAAGAGTAACAATTAAAAATTCTTGAATTTTAAATATATAAATTTGCAAATTATTCCATTATTAAAACTAATATGGAATGTAATGTAAAAAAAAAATGGTAATGTTTAATTTTGAAGATTTACAGTTGAAGACTCTTCAATATTATTATTATTAATATTATTATTAATATCAATAATTCTTTTGTTTTTAAACTGATCATTAAAGCAGCCAAGTAGATATTAATGTTATAAATGTCAATAAATTGGAAGTCGAACGTTTCTTTTTAACCGAAAATATAGATAAGAATATTATACATGTTATTAAATTTCATGAATAACGAATAACACGAAATTATAGCAGAATTTATTCATTTTTATTTATTAAATGTACATAAATTCCGAATGTATTAAGTATCAGCAAAACTCGAAATTATTCACTAAAAGTGAAAACATTTTAAACATACTTGGATTATAATCAAAGAGATTTTAACAAACGAATAAAATATTACAAAATAGATTTTTTAAATGTTAAGTCTGAAATCAATTACTAAGTTTTACATACATTTAAATATTAAATAATAAATTTAAGACATTTTTAAACTTAATAAAATTATGATGAAATCCTCTTAACAGAGGTAATTAAATCAGGAATACTATTGTTGGTCATCATTATTATTATTATTATACCATTAAGCCATTTCCCTTTCGGAGCAGGCGATAATTTGATTAATTTCTTTTGCAAATTTCCAACTAACTGTTTCCACTTTAAACAACTGAAAAGGTTTTAAAACATTATTGTCTACCTATTACATTTTTCAACAATGTAACTTCTTGCTACTTTAATACCGTTATTAATTATAAAAAATACAGACTTTTAATAATAATTTTGCATTTTGCACCTCTCCGAAATCACGATGACATTGAAGTTTGCCACAGATATGGATTTGAAAATTTTGTAATTAATTATAAAAAAACTAAGAGTCATATCTAAAAACTAAAAACACCTCTAGATTCATCTCCGAAATATCCAGGTGCGGATTATTTTGTTTAAACAATTTTTTAAAAAATTAGATTATTTTCATATTTCTACAATTGTTATGAACAAACTAAGCGTCGGATCAAAAAACAAAACAACACCATTGCATTCGTCTTGAAAATCTCTGGGTGCGGTTTTTTTTTACCATTTTTTAAACAATTAGCGCATTTGTTTTTAAGCGTACATTTACTGTGTAGCTGTAGATATAAATTTGAAACTTTTGTAATCCACCGCGTTTTCTCGAATTTTTGCATACCGTAATCACTCGTCTATACTCTATGCTTTACCCTCTCAAATCACAACTCACGGATCTTTGCAGTTAACGGTGTTTTCCATAAATTATGCAATAAGTGTTTTTAAATTTATTACCAATTAAAAAAAAAAAGTATTTTAATAATCAGGTTGTATCTTTTTTCCACGATTCCAACGATATAAAACACTAATTTTTCGATGTTTTGCAGTTAACGGTGTTTTTCCAAGTCACGACAGAAGTTATTGAGCAGATTTATCCTTCTCAAACATTTTTAAATTCTGGTCTAAAAGTAAATTCACTGTCATATCCTGGTTTCCCGACCCAGTGGCCACCCTGGGAGATCTATTTTGAAATTTTTTTAAACTATATGAACCTGTGAGACCAGCTCCAGCGACTCCAAAAAGAGACCCGATAATTGCGACTCCAGCAGTGGTGCTTATAGCAGCTGCACTTGCACTTCCAAGGATGGCACCGAGTCCAGCTCCTATGAAAGGAGCAGCGAGTCCTCCAGTTAATCCCACCAAAGTTCCTCCAGCGATTGTCGCAATTCCGATCGAAGCGTATCTCTTTATTTTTCGAATTTTATCTCTTCGATTTACCTCACCTTGCTCGGATCTGTTTTAAAAATTATATTTTTTAAGTATTAGTTACACTGTTTTAAACACTTGTTCCACCCCTCCACTTCCTCGTCACAACTCATCACACAAATGATAAAGGTTAAAAAAACACAAAACATATAAACATATAATAATTTAACAGACTTCACAGCCAAAAATGTTCTCAAAGCAGGTAAAATCGGGTGATTTTTCACGAATATAGGAGAATAATTTCAACCAAATAATTGAATTTTCAACAAAAAAAAAGGCAATTTTAAACCAGAAAGTTGTCTTTAAAATCACATAGTTGAACATTCATGCAAAATAGACAAATTTTCAACCAAATTGTTGAATCATTAACCAAATAGTCGAATGTTAAAACCTACAAGATGAATTTTCGACTAAATGGTCGAATTTTCAAACAAAAAAGATTTTTCAACCACCAACAGTTGCATTCTTAACAAAAGAGATGAATCGTCAAGTCGAAAAGACGAATTTTTTACAATACAGTTGAATTTTCAATCAAGAAAGATAAATTTTCAACAAAGAACTTTTCTACCAAAAAAGTTGACTTTTCAAACAAAAACTTTTCTACCAAAAAAGATGAATTTGCAATACCAAAGGGCGAATTTTTTATCTAAAAGGACGAACTTTCAACAAAGTAGTTGAATTTTCGACCAGAAACTTGACTTTTTAACAGAATAGTTGAATTTTCAACAAAATATAATAATTTTCAATAACAAAATTATTTAGCAACGAGACAGTTGCATTTACAACAAAATAATTAAACTTCCAAGCAAAAGGTACGAATTTTTAACAAAATAATTACATTTTCAAACAAATGGTTGAATTTTTAACTAAAATGATGAATCTTCAACAATAAACAATTAATTTTTAACAAAGAAGTTTCAATTTTAAACAAGTAGTTGAATTTTCAATCAAAAAGGATTAATCCTTAACAAAAAATATAATAGTTGATATTTCAACCAATAAAAGATTTTAATTTTAAATCAGAAAAAGTTCAATATACCCAAAAAGATGAATTCTCAACGAAAAATGTAATCGTTGATATTTGAATCAAAATAGATTTTAGTTTTAAATAAAAAACAGTTGAATTCAACCAAAAAAGACGAATTTTCAACAAAATAGTTGTATCCTCAACCAAAACAGAATAATTTATAAGTAAACAGTTGCGATTTTAATCAAAAAAGATCAAATGTCTACCCAAAGAGATTAATTTTTCACAAAAGAGTTGAATTTTCAACCAAGAAAGATTTTTCAGTCAATAGAGAAATAAAAATTCAACCAAACTGTTCAGTTTTCAAGCCAAACAGGCGAATTATCTACAAAACAGTTGAATTTTCTACCCTAAACTAAGAACTTTCAACCAAAAAGTTAATTTTCTACAAAATAGTTGAATTTTCTACGGAAATAATAAAATTTTCAACCCAAAAAGAAATTCTTTTAACAAAACAGTTTAATTTTGAAGCAAAAAAAACGAACTTCCTGCATAACAGTTGCATTTTCTACGGAAAAGTTAATTTTCAACCAAATAGTTGAATTTTAACCTTAAATAGATCAATTTTCAACCAACAATAGAATAGTGAAATTTGCAGTTCACAAAATTGATTTTCAAAAAAAAAGACTTTTCAACAAAATAATTAAATATTAAACCAATAAAATCATTTTTCAACTAAAAATGGAATAGTTAAAATTTAATTTAAAAAAAAATTAATTTCCAACAAAATACGAATTTTCAACCAGCAGATGAATCTTCAACTAACAACATGAATTTTTAATAAAGTAGTTGAACTTTAAAGCAAGCAGTCAAATTTTTAATCAAGAAGATTGATGTTCTACCAAAAAAGAGGAATTTTCAACAAAATATTTAAAATTTAATATTTAACCAATCAAAAAATGTTTAACAAAGTAGTTCAACTTTCAACCACTACAATTGAATTTTCAATGAAAAATTTAATAGTTTTATTTTCAATTGAAATCGATCAATTTTCAGCCAAAAATGGATTAGTTAAATTTTCAGTTCAAAAAAATAATTTCTAACCGAAAAAGAAACGAATTTTCACCGAAATAGTTCAATCTTGAACCAATAAAATGAATTTTTAACCAAAAAAGAATAATTCTCAATGAAACATTTAGGAGTTGAATTTCCAACTAAAAACAATAAATTTTTAGCCAAAAATGAATTCAAAAGAATTCAGGATAAATTAATAAGAATGCAGGGTGAATTTCAAAACTCTTCGCATCTTTGAAACCCTGCGAATACCTCACTTCTCTCGAATAACTTCTTTAAAATCCACTAAAATATTATAAAATCCCGTGAAATTATATGATTAAAATACATGAGAGTTTTAAAATCCCTTAAAATTATTGAAATCCTCGAGAATCTTATAAAATGACGTGAAATCTTTTGAAATATCTTAACATCTTATAGGCCCTGTAAAATCGTTCCATATCTCCCATCTCCATACCTCTCGAAATTCTAGAAAATTCTTTATCCTATAATATTTCAAACGCTTTGAAATCCCTTCAAATTAATGAAATTAATAAAAAATTTCTTGGAATCTTTTTAAATTACCTAAAATATTTCAAATTAAAAGCTCTTAAAAATGCCTTAGAAGTTTTAAGAATACCCTAAAATCTAAAAAATCTCTTCAAATTATTAAAATCTATTAAAAATTTCTCAAGACACTTCAGAAATAGGTATAGACCTGAATTGAACATTGATTAACCCATGAGTTAATTTATTGAAAAAAGGTGACATTATTAAAATTTCCATTATGGGTTGCAAATCTGGGATCAAATCTTGAAAATAGGGTACTTTAGGGACCTTAACTGAATATAAGGTACAATAGGGTTGATTGAATAGTTGATTGAACTTACTCTGAAATAACTCCGACATCGTGGTTCAGTAATTCTATCAAAGAATGTTCATAGAGTTCAACCAAACCAAAGGGGACTTTCAGAAGCTCTGATATTCTCCTCACAAGAACTCTTTGTCTAGCATCATACTCCCCTTTAAAAATATATTTATTAATTACGGAAAATTAAACAGAATATACCTTAAAGTTCTTATTGATTTTTACTATATAATAAATTTGTATTATACATTTAACCACTTTTGTGCAAGAATATTTTTTATATTAATAAAAATACCTTCAAATAAAAAAATATTCTTTTCAAAATAGTTTCATGATTATAGATCAGGGCGGTCCAAAAACTAATTGGAAATTTTCTTCTCGAATTGCCATGCTCAATCCGAATTAGCCATAGAATACAAATCAAAAATTACTTTTCGAATTTCATCCGCATAAGATTGTTTTATAGGGTCCCAAAAACACCATAAGTGAAAAATTGGGTTTTGAGAATTTTTGGCGCTAATTTTTATTTTTTTCGATTTATTTTAGTACAAATTGTTTGTAATACATGAAATATAATTTTCTACTGATAACCAGATGTTTCAAAGAATGGTTTAAACAATTTGTTATCGTTCATAGCAATTATCTCCTAGATTAAAGGCAGGAAGTTGCAGTTTTTTCTAAAATTTTCCACTTGATTTCAACTTTTCAGTTAGAACGAGGAAATGCTTAATGAAAGTTGAGAAAAAAATTTTTAAACAATTTATTATTTATGACAGTATTCTCTTGAAATAATGCTAGAAACTTTCGTTTTTTATAAATTTCAAACCTTTTTTCAACTTCTCACTTACAAGGAGATAATAATTAATAAAAGTTAACAAAAATAATTGTTTAAACAATGTATTATTATTTATAACAATATTCTCTTGGAATAATTGTAGAAAGTTGCATTTTTTTATTTCCAACCTTCTTTTTTAATATTCACTTACAATGAGGTATTAATTAACGTAAGCTAAGAAAGTATTTGTTTAAAAAATGTGATATCCTTCATATCAAATGGGCTTTCAGTTATAAATAAATAATAAATAAACATCAAAGAGAATAATTTTTTGAATAGCATTACATTTTTTGCGAATGAAAGTATTTTTACTCTTTTGCTAATGTTTTAAAAATCAAATGATTAATTGCTATAAAGTCTAGAGTGAAATAAGAGACAAATGAATAGTTTCCAAGTTTTTATTTCAGAAGAAAAATATCCACAAAAGAAACAGATTGTTTAACAAAATGATTCTCGTTTGATGTTTATTGTTTGTTCACAACTAAAACTCTAAAGAAAAGTTGAAAATTTCAGAAAAAACCGCAACTTTTAGCATTATTCTAAGAAAAGATATTTATAAACAATAATAAATTGTTTAAAGAAATACTTTATTAACTTGCCTTAATTAGAACTCCCTCTAACCAAACAGTTGACAACATGTTGGGAATTTCAGAAAAAAATCAATACTGAGAGAAGATAGTTATAAACATGAATAAATTGTTTAAACAATTATTTTTGTTAACTCTGATTAATAATTATTTCGATACCAATCTGGAAACACCAGTTCTCGTAAGATCACTGAAGTTAAGCATTGTTGGGCGCGGTTAGTACTTGGATGGGTGACCATCCAGGAATACTGCGTTGCTGTTGGCCCGTCGTGGGTGTGGTGGGCCCACATTGGTAGTAAAATATCCACCTAGAAACACTACCCGAATCGGATAGTTAGGCAATGAACTTTCGAGTTCAAACTGCTAATCAATTTTTTTTTTTTTTTTTTTTTCATAGTAAGTGAAAAGTTAAAAAAAGGTTGGAAATTTCAGAAAAAATCGATAATTTCTAGCATTAATCTAAGAAAATATAGTTATAAATAATAAAAAATTGTTTAAATAATTTTTTTGTTAACTTTAATTAAGTTTTTTCTCGTTCAAACTGAGAAGTTGAAAAAATCATAAAAAAAGGACATTCTACCTCTATTCTAAGAGAAAATTGATGTAAACAATGATAAATTATTTAACAAATTTTTTGAAACATTTGATTATCAGAAGAAACCGCGAAAAATAATAATTAGCGCCAAGAACTCGCAAAACCCAATTTTTCACTTCTGGTGTTTTTTGGGACACTATAAAACATGCTTACTGGGGTAAACTTCAATAAGTAATTTTTTATTCATATTCTATGGCTAATTGAGAAGGAAAATATTGAGTGGCAACTCGATATGCCTAATATTGACGATTCTGTCCAAAATTTACAAAAGCGTCTCTTTTTTATGGGAAATACGTATTGAACTTCATGGTGTTTGCGGAACGTCTAAATATAACATTTTTTTTTTAACAAAAAAAAATTTACTTTTTTTGGATTCAAACAAATTTTGGGGGATGAGAGTATGAAAATAAAATTTTGAACCACCCTAATGTAGATTGGTGAAAATCAAAAAGTTGGAATTATTCAATTAACATTTTTCTTTTGTCAAATGTATTTCAGAACAACATAAAATCTTTTTGTTCTAATTGAATTAATCACAATAAGTGTACAAATAATAATAAGCGAGATGAAGATGTAGGCCATTATTTATAATTTCAATTTTTTTAAATTTAAAGATAAATATTTAACTTAAATCATTAAAAATATTTTTTTATGTCGAAAATATAATAAACATCAATCTATGAAAATAAATTATGTGTTACAGGATAAACTTTAAAAATTAAAAACACGAATGATAAAAAAATGGTAAAAACTGGTTAAAAGTAAGATTTTTAAAATTTAATATATGTTTATATACCCTTTTCTTTTTGATTCTGATAAAATTTCTCGTCTTCTTTCGAAATTTATTAGAATATTTCAAAAGAGATCAAAATTGACGAAATGGCAGCGGTTTCTCTGAAAATATTTAAAGTAAATTTATTCAAAAACCCCAGCGTTTTTTTTCTCTTGATTTTTATCAGAACTATAAAGAGTATTCCATGATAGTCTGATATGTGCCCGCGCCTTAGATTTTTTTGCCTGAAAAAAGAAAATTCACGTTTCTTGCGTTATTTTCGAACCTTTTGCGAAAAGATGTGTAAAATCCTTTAGGATTCATTTTGCTCTCAACAATATAATTTTCTGGTGTGATGAAGAACCAAAAAGGATTTAATTTAACAGTTTTATAAACGTGTTTGTGAAAGAATAATGAAGTTAGAAAAAATGGAGAGTATCGATTATTTCATAAATGCCAACTTCAAAGGAAAAATGTAAAAGTTGTTGAAACTGTTAAATTACGTCCTTCTTTGTTTTTTATTCCACCATAAAATTGTATTGTTGTGTCGTTTTGGAAAAAAATGTGGCTTTTCGTTTTTAGACAAAAAATTATCTGTTCTCTCCGAGGCGCGGGCACAGGGCAGACCATCATGAAATATACTTTTTACATCAGGATGAATCTTGAAAATAAGCAAGAGAAGAAAAAAAACACTGGCTTTTTTGAGTAAATTTACTTTGAATATTTTCCGAGAAACCACCGCCATTTTGTCAATTTCGAGCTTTTTTGAAATGTTCCTCTAAATTTAGAGGAACATTTCAAAAAAGTTAACACAAGCATATAATATAAAGTGAGAAAATAAAAAGTGCGGAAATAAAAAGTGTGAAAATAGCAAGTGCGGAAATAAAAAGTGTGGAAAAAAATAGAAAGTGTGGAAAAAGCGTATTCCGTATATTCCAGGGACACGGTATTGTCAACTTGTTCATTTTCACCCAGATAGATAATATACTGCTATTTCTACATTATTTGATAGTAAGGTAACAAACCTGTTGCAATTCCTGGCAGGAGTGAAACGCAAATGAAAGTTTAAATGAATATATAAATTTAAAAATACATTAATAAGAGAAAGACTTATATCAAATATAAGATAAAATATTTTATATACCTTCTTGCACACCAATCATAACCAAATGTTGGACAATAATAATCAGTTTCCCCTTCACTAACGGATCCTGCATTAAAAGTTCAACATAATTTTCCTGTGTTTGATTACTGTGTCCCTCTGCTAGTGCAAACATTACAGGCTTCATCTTTTCATTTACTCCTAGACTATGACATAATAATTCCAAATAACGTCGATTAAAATCCTTATTCCATTCATTCGGAAACAGTTCTGCTAAAGTTATCGAGTAAATTGCTGCGTATGCATAAATTCCAGTTTCCGAAAGTTCAAGTCTGTGGACAACTACAACAAACTTATCAATAAGGGGCTGTTCAAAAACTAAAATAATTAATTAAATTAATTAATTATTTATTATAATAATATATATCATAATTATAATTATTATATATTTAATTAATAAAACACCCCATCCCCTTTTATGTCAACATTTTTTCTTCGATTTTATTTGATAAACGCCAAAAATAAAACACAAAAAATACAAACATAATATTTTAACAGACTTCACAGCCAAAAATTCTCTCAGAGCAGGGGAAATCGGGTGATTTTTTCACGAATATAGGGGAATAATTTCAACCAAATAGTTGAATTTTCAACGAAGAAAAAAGAAAAATTTAGACCAAAAAGTTATCCTTACAACCAAATAGTTGAATTTTCGAACAGATGGTCGAATTTTCAAACAAAAAAGATTAAACTTCAACCACCAACAGTTCCATTTTTAACAAAACAGTTGAATCTTCAACCCAAAAAGACGAATTTCTTAGAAGACATTTTCAATCAAGAAAGATAAATTTGCAACCAAGTACTTTTCTACCAAAAAATTTGACTCTTCAACCAAGAACTTTTCTATAATAAAAAAATGCATTTTCAATACAAAAACATGAATTTTCAGCCAAAAAGGCGAACTTTCAACAAAGTAGTGAAATTTTCGACCAAAAAAGATGACCTTTTAACAAAATAGTTGAATTGTCAACAAATAATAAAATTTTCAACAAAATAGTTTAATTTTAACCAAATGGCTGAATTTTCAACCTATAAAGATCAATATTCAACAAAATAGATCAATTTTAAACAACAAAAATTAATTATTAGTAATTGAACTTCAAAGCAAAAGGAACGAATTTTCAACAAAATAATTAAATTTTCAATATAATGGTGGAATTTTTAACTAAAATTATGAATCTTCAACAATAAACTATTAATTTTTGACAAAGAAGTTTCAGTTTTAACCACGCAGTTGAATTTTCTATGAAAGAAAATTAATTCCCAACAAAAAATATAATAATTGATACTTCAACCAATAAATGATTTTAATTTTAAATAAAAACCAGTTGAATTTACCCCAAAAAGATGGGTTCT
Source organism: Andricus curvator (assembly GCA_932195095.1). Classification (NCBI taxonomy): domain Eukaryota; kingdom Metazoa; phylum Arthropoda; class Insecta; order Hymenoptera; family Cynipidae; genus Andricus; species Andricus curvator. The sequence continues at coordinate 95,471 of CAKNYM010052571.1, forward strand.
CAACAAAAAAAATGTAATCGTTGATATTTCATACAAACAAGATTAAGCTTCAACCACCAACAGTTGCATTTTTAACCAAATAGTTCAATCTTCAAGCAAAAAAGACGAATTTTTTAGAATACAGTTGAATTTGAAATCAAGAAAAATTAATTTTCAACCAAAAACTTTTCCACCAAAAAAGATGAATTTTCAATACAGAAGGACGAATTTTTTGTCCAAAAGAACGATCTTTCAATAAAGTAGTTGAATTTTCGAGCAAAAAATATGACTTTTTAACAAATCAGTTGAATTTTTAACAAATAATAAAACTTTCAACAAAATAGTTAAATTTTTAACCAAATAGCTGAATTTTCAACCTACAAAGATTAATTTCCTCCAAAATAGATCAATCTTCAACAACAAAAATTAATTATCAGCCAAAATGTTGCATTTACAACTATATAACTGAACTTCCAAGCAAAAGAGACGAATTTTTAAAAAAATAATTAAAGTTTCAATAAAATCGTTGAATTTTTAACATAAGGGATTAATCTTCAACAATAAACAAAGAATTTTTAATAAAGAAGTTTCACTTTTAACCACGTAGTTGAATTTTCTATTAAAAAAGATTAATTCTCAACTAAAAATATAATAATTGATATTTTAATTTTAAATAAAAAAAACAGTTGAATTCACCCCGAAAAGATGGATTTTCAACCAAAAATGTAATTGATGATAGTTCATACAAAAAAGATTAAACTTCAATCACCAACAGTCGCATTTTTAACCATAAATTTTTCACAAAGTAGTGCAACTTTCAACCAAATAGTTGAATTTTTAACGGAAAAAGGTGAACTTTCAATGAAAAATTTAATAGTTTAATTTTGATTAAAAACGGTAAATTTTCAGCCAAAAAAGGATTAGTTAAATTGTTCGTTAAAAAATTAATATTCCTCCAAATAGTTCAATATTAAAGCAATAAAATCAAGTTTAACAATGCAGTGCAACTTTCAACTAAATATATGTATAGTTGAATTTTCAACAGAAAAAGGTGAACTTTTAATGCAAAATTTAATAGTTTAATTTTTATTAAGAACTGTTAATTTTTAGCCAAAAATGGATTAGTTAAGTTTGCAGTTTAAAAATTTAATTTTCCTGGAATCAGTTTAATATTAAAGCAATAAAATCAATTTTTAACAAAGTAGCTCAGCTTTCAACCATATAGTTGAATTTTCAACTAAAATCGATGAATTTTTAGAATGAAAATTTTAATAATTGAATTTTTAACTAAAAACTATCAATTTTCAACCAAAAATGGAATAGTTAAAATTACAATTAAAAAAATACATTCCCAATAAAAAAAATCAACAAAATAGTTCAATATGAAACTAACAAAATCAATTTTTAACAAAGTAGTTCAACTTTCGAGCAAAAAATATGAATTTTCAATGAAATTTAATAGTTGAATTTTTAACTAAAAACGATTAATTATCAGTCAAAATTGGATGATTTCAATTTTCAGTTCAGAAAATTAATTTTTTTCTAAAATAATGAATTTTCGACAAAATAGTTCAATCTTCAACCAAATAGTAGAATTTTTAACCAAAATTCTCTGAAGAGATGAATTTCTTAACCAAAAATATAACAGTCGACTTTTCAATTAAAAAGAATTAACTTTCAACGAAAAATAGTTGGATTTTCTTATTGGGGTTTATTAATTTAGTTAGCATTTAAGCGAAAAAACCAGAAAGAGAAAATGTTCTTCAAAACAGTGGAAAAAAGATAATTCTTTAAAAAAGGGAGAAAGAGGAGAATCGGGAAAAAGAGTGTGAAGTCTGTATTTAGATGCTGTACTTGTAAAATAAAATCACTAATTTCCGTTTTTTCAACTATTTCTGCGTTGACCCCTCCCACTTTTCGTCACAAATCGTCACAATACCTGTTAACCCCCCACTACCATGGCAGCGTGGCGTTGTTTTTGAACGGCCCCTAAGTCACTTCACACTTTTAATTACTTTGACGAGTTCATCAAAACATCTGAGAGCTTTAAAAGTAAATAGAGAATTTAAAAAATACCTGCATTTTTCAGACCAGACTTGCCACGATTTGTTTCCGTTCTCTCCATTGTGTTGTTTAATTCTCGCAGTAACAGACAACTGATTTTTTTCGCATTTATTGCGACTGATTATTGCATATTGCTAATAATCAGTGACTATATGTATATATTTCAGCACTTCTTCCTCTTTGATATCTTCCTTTAAACCGGTCATTTCACATTGCAGAAAATATAATTCAGTTATAATCCATTTGTTGACAATTTGGTGGACGAGCTGGTGATATTATTTTTAATTGTCTACAGCCAAAATCAGCAGTTTACTTGAATTTTGGATGGATCAAATGTCATATGGATTGGACGGAGGTAGCAGACGAAATGTCACATGTGTTCAGGGTCATACGACCGTCACGAACTCTTTTGCATAAGTTCAAAACTAAAAAGAACGTCAAACGCAGTCAAACGTTGAAAAGGTTCAAAAGGTTGACAACAAACACCGCATTTTGCATCGCAAATGGACAATAAGTTATTAATTACAACTGTAATTAGTCTTTCCCTTTAATACCCTTAAAATTGGACTTAAAAACATTAATTTCAGCCATGGATTCATACATTATGCAGGTAAACGTATCTTCAATTCGTAAAGTGTCGCTATATTTTTAGGTTATTCTGTCACTTCAAAAAATGTAATTTATGTGTAAATTTCATAATTTTTATAATTTATATGTTTTAAATTGACTATTTAGAATCTTGGTTTATTCATCTAATTGATTAAAATGATTTTTAATACAGAAAAAGAAGTGAAATCTATTAATTCTCAGCATTCTGGATTTTAGAATATAACCTCGTAGTATTCTACAAAGCGTTGAATATTTTTGTTTACGAGAAAAATGTGAATTTTTTTGGATTAAGTGTAAATGAATAAAATCTTTATTTATTTTAGCTTCGGCGAGTCTGGCTTAATCAGGACGGAGATCTGCTAGCGGTAAATATTATTTTATGTTTATAATTTATTTTGTAGAAATTGTTGATTTACGTTGTTGGCTTTCTCAGGTAAATTGAAAACAATTAAGTTGCTTCAAATAGCAATGTGCCGTTTCAGAAATTTATACTTTTTGAAACTTTCAACTGAAAGTTTCAATGAAAAGTTTCAAAGTCAGTGAAACTTTTGAAACTTTAGCATTTTTAGCTATATTTATAATAATTATAGATGAAAAATGCCTAATTTACATTTAAAATGGGGTTTTTAATTATCAGAACTGCACTTTACTTTCTCTTTAAATTTCAAAACTGTTTTAACATCAAATAAACTGAGTCAGAAAACAGAAGCAGAACTAACATAACCTAAAATATAGATACCTGAGATACCAATAAAAGCGCCAAAGTTTGAAATTTTGATCATGATTGATAATAATTCAATTCAACACATTTTATAAATTTCGTACATAGAACTTATTTATATTTTATACATCATTTTATTGTTATTTTCTAAGTGCAGTTTCTTGTAATCACAGTTGCCTGTACTAAAAAAATGTATCAAGGCGTTAGCCGTTAATAAACTAATCTAAATTAAAAATGGGAAAAAATAAGTGGGAAATAAATTTATTATCATTATTCAATTCAAGCATTATATATATATATATATATATATTCATGTGAATTATTTACATCCTAAAAATAAATAAATCAATTTTTTGAGATCAAGAAACTTATTCTTTGGCTTCGACTTGTCTGCAATGTTTTAGGTAGATTTGTTTACTTAAATATGTAATATATCAATATATTTATGCACGTATATAATTATATATGTAACCAGACAATCAAATAAAATTCATATTAAATGAAAATAATGTATATAAGTTTCATAAGTTTCGTTTAAATTTCATTGATCATAAATTTCGCATTTTGAAACTTTCAAAGTGAAAGTTTCAAAATGAAACTTTCAACGGCACATTGCTAGCTTCAAACATTTCATCACACAATGGTGGCCCACGTCAGTGAATTTTACTAAATCTGTGAAAATTACATCATGTCTTTTGTAGGTACGCAGTTTTACAATTGAAAGTGTTATTCTTCGGTTAATATCTCAGTTGTGAAATTATATAAATTCTTTAATTTTTTTTTTTATATTTTTAATTTTATTAATAACTATTAATAAATCTTCCAGTGTTCTTGAACACTTTTTTAACGAAGTACAATTAATGAAAAACAATTGCAATGTAGTAAAAATTTTGTTAACGACATTTTTAAAAGTTGTCAAAAAACATTGCAGTCGAAGAACTTTTTTAAAATTATTTTTTAGCGACGTAAATTGAAGGGATGACTGAAATATCCCGAAAAATATAATTCCCGACACTGTAAAATTCCCGAATTGGAAAATGCCCGAATAATAAAATTCCCCAATTAGAAAATTTTTGAATTGGAAAATTCCCGAACAGTTTATAATACTACCGAATTTGAAATTTCCGACTGCTTATAATATTACCGAATTTGAAAATTCCCTTATAATCAAATTCCCGACAGTTTATAATATCACCGATTTTGAAAATTCCCGACAGCTTATAATATTACCGAATTTGAAAATTCCCGAATAATAAAATCCCTGACAGTTTATAATATTACCGAATTGGAAGATTCCCGACAGTTTATAATATTATCGAATTCGAAAATTCCCGAATAATAAAATTCCCGACAGAAATTTGCCGAATTATAAAATATCCAAACTAGAAAATTCCCGTATTATAAAATTCCCGAATATAAACAATTAAAAACTTTTTTTATAAATAACAAAGTTTACCTATAATATAATTTCAATTGTAATAATTTAATTAATTTTATAAATAAAAAAATTCGAATTGTTTAAATTCAGGAAATTTTATAATTCGGCAATTTTTTGTAGGAAATTTTCCAATTCGGTAATATTATACACTTTTTGGGAATTTTATTGTACGGAAATTTTATTATTCAGGAATTTTATTATTCAGGAATTTTCCAATTCGGGAATTTTACAGTGTCGGGAATTTTATTTTTTAAGATTTTTCAGTTGCCCCATATTTAGTTCAAAAAATTTTTATTTTATTTTTTTATTTTTCAAAAAATCTTTTTGTATCAAAAATACCCTTACAAACAATTTTTTGTACATGAGAGAAATAATTTTAAGTAATGAATTTTCTGTTATGAGGAATTATATCTGTGAAAGTGATATGTTATTCCCTTCAAAATCGCACTGTAGTAAAAATAAGAAATTATACAAAAAAACCTTGTAGTTAAATAATAAATTTTCTTTCATTTCTTGTACACAAATTTTCATTTAAGAAAATTTTTTGTTTTTAAAAAATTTTTTATTTTTATTTTTGAAATTAAAATGTACTGAGTTTTCTGTTATCACTGAAAATTATTCCTGTGAAAGTAAAATTATTTCAAAAATCACATTTTAGTAAAAAATATAAATTTTTGAAAAAACATTGTAGTTGCATAATGATTTAATTATGCTTTTAGATTTAAACATTTCAGTTGAAGAATTCATGAAAATAAATAATGAATTTTCTGTTATCATTAGAAATTATTTCTGTAAAAGTAAAAACCATTTTTGTTCCTTCTAAAATCATATCGTAGTAAAAATACGAGATTATCAAACACATTTATTATTTAAATCATTATGTAATTTTCACAGATTTAATAAAATTCACTGATGAGGGCCACCATTGTGTGCCGAAACGTTTGAAGCAATTTGATTGTTTTCAATTCACTGACCATAAAGCCAACAACGTACATCAACTATTTCTACAAAATTTATTATTGAGGGTCAATCAGCGAAAATTATTTATAATTTATTTTACGAGAATTAATTTTTGTGTTTTACAAATCTTTTATTATAGGATTTGTTGTCTTTGCGTCACAGTCACATTAATATTCCCCAAATCACTTCCGAAGCAGCAATGACGAGAGCAATGGAACACTTATCATCACCATTCGACGATTTAGTCCTCTATCACTTCAAGTAATATATTTTATACTCAGTGGCTAAATCTTCGCTAACGTGAAGCGATTTCGTAAAACTATACCTACGCGAAGTGGAAAAATTTGCGAAGTACAGTGGTGGCAGTACTAGTGCTGTGAAAATTATATTTTGGATAATTTGAAAAAAATGTCTGTGTTTTGTTGCAAATTCTTTTGGTTGAAAATGTATATTTTTTAGTTAAAAATTTAATTATTTGGTAGGAAATTCGTTTTTTTTTCTCTGGTTGAAAATTAATTTTTTAAACATAAAATTAAACTATTTAATTTTTAATTGAAAATGTATATTTTTCATTTTTAAATTCAATTATTTGGTAGAAAATTCGTTCGTTCTTTCTCGGTGAAAATTAATTTTTTAAACTTAAAATTAAACTGTTTCATTTTTGGTTGACAATGTATATTTTTTAGTTAAAAAGTTAACTATTTGGTGGAAAATTCGTTTATGTTTCTCTGGTTGAAAATTAATTTTTTAAACTTAAAATTAAACAATTTCATTTTTGGTCGAAAATGTATACTTTTTAGTTGAAAATTCAACTATTTGATTGAAAATTCATAAGTTTTATTGCAAATTCTTCTTTTTGGTAGAAAATTAATCTTCTTGGTTAACAATTTATCTTTTTGATTAAAAATTTATTATTTTTTTTATGAAACTTCAAAAATTTGGTTGAAAATTCGTCTTTTTGTGTAGAAAATTCAACTATTTTGTTGAAAATTAACTTTTTCATTTAGAATTCATATTTTTGGGTGTAAACGTCAACTTTTTTGTAGAAAATGCAACCAGTTTTTTCTTGTTTGACTGAAAAATCTTTCGTCGTTAAAAATTTCACACTTTTATTGAAAATTCATCTCTTTGGGTAGAAGTTTAATTTTTGAAATTATAAATACAACTATTTGGTGAAAATTATTCTATTTTGGTTGAAGATTCAACTATTTTGTTGAAAATTCGCATCTTTTGGTTGAATTCAACTTTTTTTGTTTGTTAAAATATCAACTATTAGATTGAAAATTTAACTATTTGGTAGAAAATTAATTTTTTGTTCTCTGATTGACAATTAATTTTTTTAGATTGAAATTAAACTATTTAATTTTCGGTTGTAAACATATATTTTTTAGTTCAAAATTCAATTATTTGTTTGAAAATTCATGTGTTTTTTTGAAAATTCAAGAATTTTGTTAGAAAATCATTCTTTTCTTTTAAAAATTCAACTCTTTTGTTAAAAACTCGTCTTTTTTGGTTGAAACATCAGAAAAATTCGAATTTTCTAATACTTTTAATAACACTTTACAAGTACATGTTTCAATTCCTTGCAGTATGCACATTTTATAGCATTAATTTAGATATTTAAAAATACTTAAATCGTTATTTTGATGATTCCGAAAATGTGAAACGTAGTAACGTTTTTGTTTTCAATTTAAAATTCTAAATTTATCGGCTTAAAATTTTCAGGCGTATAGGTTGGAAAGGGTATGAAATGTTAACACTTCCAAGCTTTAAAGTTTTCTTAACATTTTTTACAGTTCACTCTGATGGTTTCAAATTTTAAAGCGTTTTAATTTGGTTTTTTCAAACAAATGAAATTTTCAGCCAAATCAAACTAAACATCTTCGTTAAAATTTCTTTTATAACTTGAAGCGTCTAAATCACTAAATTTCCAATCGAAATACATTAAAAATTATACAGTGACAAAGCAGAAACTCAAATTCATAAAATTTAATTGAAATTATTATTTGAACGTTTTCAATTTAAAATTGCTTTAATTATTAAGGCTTTCAAATGAGAATTTTTTAAATTCTGAACAATTTATGTAAATTGTAAAGAAGAGTGAATATTAAAAGGCGATTTTATGTGTTCTGAATTTATAGTCGGTCAAGTATTAAAAGTCTTTCTTTTTAATTGTACACATGTGAATTATTCAAATAAAAACCAAATTATTTTGAATTTTGTTATCATGAAATTATGCCAATTTCAACCTTTGCTATTTTGCAATTATTTAGGTATAAAGGATTTTAATGTCAAATTGTACAATTTTGAACAAATTAAATTTGAAACGACAAAATGTTGAGCGTTTAAATTCTGAATACAAATTTATATAATTTTGAATTAGTGAAATTAAAACCAACTAATTTTCAATTTTGTTATCATGACATTCCAATTTGGACCTTTTATATTTTATAATTATTTAGCTATAAAGTATTTTAATTTAAAATTGTACAAATTTGAACAATTTTAATTTAAAACTGCAAAATGTGAAAGGTTTACATTCTAAATCCAAAATGTTTAAATTGTACTTATTTTCAGTTAACATGCATTTAATTTTGATCATTTAAATAATAATTTTAAAACTCGATTCATTTATACGAGAAATAATAGAAAAATAGTGACGAAAAGTGGAGCATAGAACACTTCACTTCCACTTTGCGTATGTTTAGTTTTAGGAGATCAGTTCAAGTTAGCGTAGATATAGCAACAGTCTATTTTATAACTATGCTACTCTCCTTTTTTAGAAATTCAACCAAGCCTCAACTATGCTAATTATTTATCTTCCTAATTCCAGAACCTTGTCTTCAGCAAATAAAGACGATCCACTGACAACCTACAATTATCAAAGTTCCGCAGTACAATCCCTGACAAAGATTCTTCAATTGCAAAAGGAAGAAAATTGGATGTTGCCTGTTATGAATGTAATGTGCCTAGAATTAAGATTACTCGCAGTTAGAGCCGAAAACTCAAAGAGTAATAAGTCCCTGAAACCCGGGGAAGTTCTCGAAAAATGTGCAGAATGTTTAATGGGCTGCTTCCGAGTTTGTGCTGCGGACAATCGAAGTTCAGAAGACGATACGAAACGATGGGGAATGTTAGCACTTGTGAACCAACTCCTAAAAGTTTATTTTAGAATTAACAAATTACACTTGTGTAGGCCTTTAATTAGGGCGATAGAATCTTCAGCTTACAAGGATCATTTCGCCTTGGCCCAGCAAGTCACTTACAAATTTTTCATTGGCCGAACTGCGATGTTTGACAGCGATTACAAAACTGGTAGGTATTTAGTTAATATAAAATACAGGCCTCAGACTCATAACACTATTGGCACTATTTGACACTTTTTTTGAGAGACACTATTTTGCTACTATTCCCAAAAAATTACACTGAAGACACTATTTTCTCACAATTGACCGCTGATTGCACTATTTCTTTACTTTCCCTTGAAAAATATTGACAAAGTAGTTCAGCTTTCAACAAAGTAGTTGAATTTTCAATCAATTAGTTGAATTTTCAACCAAAAAAGATGAGTTCTCAACAAAAAAGGTTATTCTAACCAAAGAAAGATTTTCAATTTAAATTAAAGGCAGTTGAATTGAACCAAAAAATATGTATTTTCAAGAAAATAGTTAAAGCCTTAACCAAAATAGATTCATTTTCAACCAAACCGTTGTATTTTGAACCAAAAAAATGAATTTTCTACCAACAGACATGAATTTTCAAAAGAAAAAAAAACAACAAATTTTCAACCATCAAAGATTTTACAGTTAAAAAAGAAAAAAAATGTTATCCAAAGTGTAGAATTTTCAAGCTAAAATGATGAGCTTTCTACAAAACGGTTTAATTTTTAACCAAATAGTAAAATTTTCAACCAAAAAGACGAATTTTCAACTAAATATATACATTTTTAACCAAGTACTTGAATTTTCAACCAAGAAGATTCATTTTCTACCTAAAAGACTAATTTCCAACAAATTATATACATTTTCAACTGAATAGTTTGAACAGTGGATGTGATGTTATTCAAAATTTTATTTCAATTATTTTTAGTTTATATTTTTTCCATTTCAAAGTTTTTAAAACTAAATAGTTGAGTTTTTTAAGTAAAAAGACCAATTTCGAATAAAAAATGGCGTAGTTAAATTTTCATTTGAGAGAATTAATTTTCAATTAAAAAAAAAGAAGAATTTTCTACAAAACAGTTTAATTTTCTACCAAATAGTTGAATTTTGTACCACATTGTTGAATTTTAAAGCCAAAAAGACTAATTTTTTACAAAGCAATTGAATTTTCAACCCGAGAATATGAATTTTCAGCAAAAAAGTTAATTTTCAACTAATTATTTGCATTTTCAACAAAATAGGTAAATTTTCAGTTGAACAAAATTGTTTTTTAACTAAAGAGAGAACGCGAATTTGCAACTAAAATTATTAATCAACAATATGAACTTTTGATAAAGTAGTTCAAATTTCAAGTAAGGAGTGGAACTTTCAACCAAGAAAGATGAATTTTCAACGAAAAATGTAATAGTTGATATTTTAACAAAAAAAATTTTAATTGAGAAATAAAAGACAGATTAAAACAAAAAAGTTGCATTTTCAACAACAAAAAAATTGATTTTCTACAAAAAAAGTCGAAATTTCAACAAACTACATAAATTTTTAACCAAGTAGTTAATTGTTCTGACAAATTGTTGAATTTTCGAGCCGAAAATACCAATGTTTTACAAATAGTTAAATTTTCAACCCGAAAGTATGATTTTTGAACAAAAAAGTTAATTTTCAACTAAAAATGTAAAATATGAAATTACAAACACAAAAAAAAAAGATTTTAATTTAAAATAAAAAACAGTTGGATTAAAACAACAAAAGCGAATTTACAACCCAATTCGTGATTCCTCAACTAAAACAGATAAATTTTCAACCAAATTGTTGAAAAAGTTAATTTTTAATTGTAACAGATTGATTTTTAACCAAAAATGATGAAGTTTCTACAGAAAGAGATGACTTCAAATAAAAAAGATGAGCGTTGAACGAAATAGTTGAATTTTCAGCCAATATGACTTTTTAACGAAATTTTTTAGTTTTGAACAAAATAATTGAATTTTGAACCAAACAGTAAAATTTTGACCCCGAAAAAATCAATTCTTAACCAAAAATTAATTTGTAGACTTTTTAACCGAAAAGAATAAACTTTTAACCGAGAATAGTTGGATTTTCTTTTTGGTTTCTATTAATTTAGTTCGCATTTAAGTGGAAAAATGAGAAAAGGGGGAAAGACTGTGAAACCTGCGATAAAGAAATAGAAATTTTCATCATTTATAGACTAAAAAGTAACATTTTAAACAAATGTTTAAGTTCAGTTTTAATACTCTTAAAATATTAGGTTAGAAAACTGAAAATTTTGATTAAAGTTCGGACTACAAAAAGTATACCGAACATTTATTAAGATAAAAAAAGCACAGGATTTTAGTATCTTTTTAATCTTTTGATAACATTTTTATTTCTCTCGTCTACTTCTAGAAAAAATAAAATTTAATTCAAGTTATTCATTAAATTTGATATGAAGTCTGCCATGTAATTTTTTGAGTACTAGAAATTAACTAAAAATTCTAAAATCGTATAATAATTAAGAAATAATATTTAATCAAAACCTTGTTTATTTTCACATCACACCTCATTCTATTATTTATTTCCATTAATATATATCAGTTTATTGTTTAACAAATTTTATGGCACTATTTTGACACTGTTTTTTCCAATTTGTGACACTATTTACACTATTTTTGATCTCTGAAGTGAGTCCGAGGCCTGCAAGTAATATTTAAAATATTCAAGCGATGAAAAGGTAAATATTAAATTTATTTTTCAGCTGACGAGCACTTAACCTTTGCCTTTGAACACTGTCACAAGCAGTCAATAAAGAACAAAAGACTGATCCTAACTTATCTCGTACCAGTAAAAATGTTGCTCGGCCACATGCCGAAAAAGCTTGCTCTCGAAAAGTATAATTTAATGCAATTTTGGGAACTAATGGAGGCAGTAAAAAAGGGAGATTTGCGCAGTTTGGAGGAAGTCATGAACAAGCACGAGACGTTTTTCATCGGAGCTGGTATTTATTTAATAGTAGAGAAGCTGAAGACCATCGCTTATAGAAATCTTTTTAAAAAAGTTTATCTGGTGTTGAAGACTCATCAAATACCAATCGCGAGCCTCCTCACTGCTCTCGAAATGCATGGAGTTGAAGATATCGATATGGACGAAACTGAGTGTCTCGTAGCGAATTTAATTAACGAGAAAAAAATCAAGGGCTACATCTCTCATCAGCACAAGAAGCTTGTCATTTCGAAACAACTTCCTTTCCCTCAGTTATCTTCCATTTCCTAATCTGGAGAAATAAGCCATGTACGGGAAAAATATTTGCTTTTTGTCTGGAATATGGAAGATTCATATCTTGATTTAGAGTCAATGCGTTTATCTAAAGATTAGGTCTTTGATTTTATGATGGATAAAAGAACGATCAATTCTGTCGATTAGGAAATTATGTATTTGGACTCCAATTTAGGTTTGTTTCTAAACCTCTGGATTTAGTTTTGAAAAGTGCATTTCTTTTCTTTGTAAAATAAAAGAATTGATTCATAAGAGAGATTAATAAAAAGGAGATTTTATAATTTAGTTCTGAATCTAGTTATTTTTATGATTCTGATTATGAAAAACATTTGGTTTAAAAATTTTGGGGAATCGATTTTTATAGGGGTTTTCGAGAAATTGCTTGAATATTCTGTCCTTAAAAATACATCGATTCCCAATTTTAAATAGTAATCTACTATTCACTAATGCATTCCTTCAGTCTGTTCACATTGAAGCTCCTATGTTCCCCTCGCATGGAAATACTTTATCGTTGATTTACCAGTTATTAATTTTTCACTTTAGATTATAATGATTGAATTTTAAAAATCGTGATGCACGATTTGAAAATTAATGATTTTTAAAGACTTAGTTTCAAGCTGCTAATTTAAGAATCCTTCCATTTTCAAATGAAGTTTGAAATTTCGTTTCCCCTTTTTTCCCTATTCTGTAAAAACTTCCCCTTTTCTCTTTAAATATACGATATTGTAAAATAGAATTGTTCTTTTTACATCTAAAAAATTATTCTATTCAAAATTAGAATTTGCGACCGCGAGTAGTGAACTTTGTTTTTTAATTTACAAAATTATCTATTATAATTAATTTAACTTTTTCAAATTTGACTAATTTGAAACTAAACTGTTTAGGATTTACATAAAACTTTAAAGCTAAAATATTTTCACGCTGAATCTATGTGTATATACAAATTAGATATTTTTAAATGAACTATAATAAAATACGATGGTCTGTCCACATTGAAGATTCTTTACTTTAAATTTCAATCAAGATTGCCATTATGTTAGACATATTATAACAATTATTACCTGACTTTAGAATCATTTAAAGGTAGCTGAAATAGTGTAAAAAGTGCAAAATTAAAATCAAATTTTTTTTTGTTTGGAATAAAGAAAGGCAAACTCGTTTTCTCTTAATTAAAACTAAATAACCTTTTTCCAAAAAGTTCTGAACTGTAGAAAGAATTTTATTTTTAAATTGATTTCTGTAAATAGTTTTCTAAATTAAATTATAATATAATAAATTGTATATTTTTCAATTGTAATCGTAATTTTAACTAATTTACAATTCAATGAATATATGAGCGAACGTAATATATTCTACAAAATGGGAAAAAAATGATTTTTAAGGATTTAATTTCACGATTCTAATTTTTTAATTCTATGCAAATTAAAATTGTTACAAGATTTTTAACATTTTCAAAAAGTAGCAAAAATAAGTTTTTCTAACATATTAAGCCGTATAATCCTAATTTTTAGTACATATTAAATATATTTATAAATTAGACCCATTAAATTGTTCGATTAGACAAAAATTCAAACGAGAATTACAACTGACCTTAATAACATTTTTCGATTGAACACAAATTTCAACAGTTTTGGAATTTATACAATTTTCAAAAATTACCAAAACCCAGCTTTTAACAGTTCAGAAAATTTAAGAACAGTTTTTGGTAGATGTTAAATATTTTATCTTCAAATATACAATCCATACAATATTTAATTAATGTACAGATTTATCAACATTTAAACAAACTTCTTTCTCTTACTTTTTCTTAAATTTATTTTAAATTGAAACAATTTCTTATTTTAAATTATTTGACCCCTCAGGGTTTAATTTGAAAATGTTTATAGATAATTCTTTTAGTAAAAAATATTAGTAACTAGAATTAATCATTTCTTAAATTATTTAACTCATTTCAAACATGTTGAGAACTCTTAGTATTTAAAAATGTGATATTATGGATTTTTAAATATTTTATGTTTTTAATATTAGAAATTCAGAATCCAGGGACGTGAACAAGAGCTGGGCGGGCATGCATTTTATTTAAACGTATTTTTAAGAGAAATTTCTAAACTTTAAAAGTTCACAATATTTCAAATTCATTTTTTTATGATGAAAATGAAAGTGATTTTTAGTGGCAGAAATCACATTTTCTTGTAAAAAAATATATCCAATCACTTTGAATGTCGCTTTATACTACATATAATACTGATCTATTAATAATATTTATCATCCTTTAAATTTCTATAATTGTAATTTTAAATGCGCAATTCTAAAACAATTTAATCTTTGAGGCCTTAAAACTGTAGTTTTTTTGCTTCAAAAGCTTTAATTGGAAAATATTTGGTTTTAATTTTTGGAGGTTTTTTAATTTCAAATTTCACAATGTTTTAGTTTCAAATTCAAATATTAAAAATGACAGGACAATTTTACTAATAACTTTTTCAAATTTTCATATAAAAACCTTGATAGTAAGTTTCTAATTTAATAATTTTAGATTTAAATATTCGAAATTATTGTTTGGTTTGAAATTAAGTAAGTTTTAAATTTTATAATTTTAGATTTAAATATTTTAAATGGTTTAATTTCAATTTTGAACGTAAAAAATTGGCTGTTTTTTTTTAATTCTTCGAAATCGTAGAATATCTAATTGAAAGACTCGATATTTGCACAGTTTTAAGTTTAAAGGATTTGTAATTAAAGAATTTCGAATTAAACACCTCCAGAATAAATTCATAACAATGGAAAATTAAGACAATAATTCATCAAGTTAAAGCCTTACAAAAAATTAGAAGAATTGTTTTTTTATTTGAAAATATTTAATTATATTGAACTTTTCAAACTCAACTTTGAAAAAAAACATCGAATGGAATAGCTGAAAATTGAGCAATTCCAAACGTTGGAATCATATATAGCAATCTTGATTTTAATTTTTTTTTAAATAATAATTTTCAATGTAATATCTTAAAATTGTCCGATTTTTAGTTTAAGATTAAAAGAAAATTTTAATTAAAAAATATTTTGATCGAAAATTTCAAGAATAAATAATAATTCTAAACGATGTGGTTAAAGTCAAACAATTTGAAACTGAAAAGTAAAAAATTGTTTTGTTTAAAATCAAAATAGATATAAATTAAACTGTCTGTAATTGAGACCTCTAATTGAATAATTTCTTTAATTTAGAATGATTACAATTTTAGAGATCTTAATATTCATGTTGAGTGCTGATTTTTCAATTATTCCCTTTTGCAAGTTTTAGTTTTGCAATTAAAATTAAAATGATTAAATTAAAAAAATTACAATTAACAATTTCAAAATGTTTAATTTTTAAGCAATTTAACTTTACTTGAAATATTTGAAAATTTCAAGAGTTTTAGAATAAAAAAAAATTAATAACACAATTATTGGCGACTACAATTTTTTTCAGTTATAAATGAAGTTCGGATTTGTTAAATTTTCAACGTTCAGGAGTAGAATTTTTTTTCATTTTTAAGTTTACCTATTTAAAATTACTTTTTATTTTGGACGTTTTTTTTAAATAATTCAATTTCAAAGGTTTATAATAGAAAATGTGTCCATTTTGAATGGTGAAAATTATGGTGAATATATTTATAGATTTTAGACTAATTTGTCTAATCAATTTTTATGTTAAATTATAATTTTTTTAAATCTAAAAATAATTTAAAATTCTAGAATTTCAGAAGCTTTAACTTTGCAACATTCAATTTTGTTTTAAAATACAAATTGTTAAATTTTAATCGCTTCGAATTTAAAATTATTTTCATTCAAAAGTTTTCAATTTTGGACGCTTTTAATTAGAAATAATACAATTTGAATTCCTTTGAATTTTAAATGATCCAATTTTCAAAATTTGAATATGAAAATATTCAAATATTCCTATTTTTGAAATTTTAATCTGAAAATAATACAATTTTCAGATTCTTCCATTCGAAATAAAATTGTTAAATTTTAAACGCTTTAAATTAGAAATGATACAATTTCAACTCCTTTATAATGAAATTGTCCAATTTTCAAAATTTTAGTCTACAATTTTTGAATTTTTAGAGCTTCTATTTTATAAGTTTTCAATTTCCAATTATCCAATTTTAAACGCCTTTGTTTAAAAATGATACAAGTTCAATTCAAGTTCATTTTTTTCAGACGCTTTTAATTCAAAATTATTGGTCATTAATTATTGCTTCAAAAATGTTTAAAACCTCATATTTAAAAATTTACTTTTTATATTAATAATGTCCTTCTACTGTTACTTTCTGTTTTGTAACATCGAGAAGTAACGCAGCACAAAATTCTCTCAAAACAGGAAATTAATTAAATAATGACTGTAAATATCATATTGAATTCAATATCAAATACTTTGAATTTCTAGGATTCGAAGTCGAAATATATTGCATTTTCAAGAAAATAGTTGATTTTTCAACGCAAAAAGAAAAAAATTTTCGTAGATAGTTGAGTTTTCAACCAAGAAAGATGAATATTCTACCAAAAGACGAATTTTCAGCCAGTTGAATTAAACGAAAAAAAAAACTAATTTTTAAAACAGTTGAATCATCAACCAAATAGATGAATTTCCAATCAAGAAAGATGAATTTTAAACCAAATAGTTGAATTTTCAACAAAAAGAGATATTTTTTAACCAAAAATAGAATCGTCAAATTTTAAATCTGAAAAATTAATTTAAAAAAAAAAAAAATTTGAAGTAGTTGAATCAAACGAAAAAAATGAATTTCTAACAAAACAGTTAAATCCTCAACCAAATAGATGAATTTCCAATCAAGAAAGATGAATTTCAAACCAAAAAGTTGAATATTCAACTAAAAAAGATATTTTTTACATTCAAAAATGGATTCGTCAAATTTTAAGTTTGAAAAATTAATTTTCAAGAAAAAAGAATATTTTTCTAACTAAAAAGATGAATTATCAACAAAATACATTAATTTTCTACCATATATTTGAATTTTCAACTTATAAGGGATAATTTTCCAAAAAAAAAATGGAATAGTTAAATTTTCTGATAAAAGAATTAATTTTTAACCAAAAAAAAACAACTTTTGACAAAAAAACGAATATTTTATTATTTCTTGGTTATCTAGTTTTGCATTGCCACCCTTCAGTTAAAATTGAAAATTCTTGAATTTTGATAATATATAGATTATCTCTAGAATCTAGTATTTACAGGCTGCTATAGGTCTGCTATATTTCTTTATAATTTTTTGATAAAAAAATCAAAATTTAATCAAAAAATCTAACCAAAAAGATGGATTTTAAACGAAATACATGAATTTTCTACCAAATAGTTAAATTTTCAACAAAATACATCAATTTTTAACAAAAATGTTGAATTTCGAAGTCAAAAAATTGTATAATATCTTTCACCCTTATTGCTGTACATCTTGGCATCTTGCCCTCACTGCTGTACATCTCCAAGGAATCAGCTCTGTTTTACCGACCGAGCGTTTATGGATTTTTAGCAAAATGATACGTCCTCGTGAGCGTGAGAGCCGTGAGACAGACGGTGAGACGGAGGAGCCGAATGACGGAAGTCGTTTACTGCTCGAGACGAGTTGAGACCTGAAGACCGTGTATTTGGTAGTTGGCATTTTTTATCCCTGTCGAGCCAAGTCGTCAGTCATCAAAAAAGGAAGTTCGATAAATGACGTGGATCCGTGCATCCGGCGATAATAATCCCTGATAGAAAAGCGGTTGGAAATCGTTAAAATGTCGTGATATCGATTGAGTGCGTGATTGGTTAAACAAGAAACCGATGCAAGTATGGCTGCCCTGCCGTCACCCACGCAGGTATATTACAATTTTTACACTAATATCGCAAAACGATAAAGTCCCGGGTCAATATTCAAAATAGGTTATGTCCAGAGAGTAGACCTTAGCACTTTCCCAAGCTATTTCCTTAAATCCTAGTGAAATCCGCAAAAGTTCCGGACTCTCCGTCCTCTCCGCGACTGTTTGACTCTCTGTCAGATAAACGTTTTCAGAGTTCATCGGAAGTTTCTCTGGGTCGGGATTGGATTGTAATTGTTCCTGGAAAACGGTTCAAAGGTCCGCACGACCTGGATTTCATCCCTTTGGTCGATTCCGGGGTGGGGAAAATTTCGGGAAGGGGACGGTGGGCGTTTTACGTCGTCCTCTACTTCTACTGGGCGATCTTGTTTATAATCGTGATTTGTGTCGAGGTCATTTTTGTTGTTGGAAAATGGGTGGAATTAAAATAGTTTAAAAGCTGTGTGAATAAAAGTGTTAACATTGATGCATTTGCAGGTGGCTGGAAGCCATGCCGCCATATACGAGGCCTACTACAGACAGGTATGTTCAATGTTGCTTTCGTTGCTTTTGCTTATCATTGAATTTGATAGGTGTCATGTGCGATTAGTTTTGAGTCATTCTTGATGCATTAGGTAAATGGACCAATTATTGATCCTTCTAGACTCTAGAGGCTAGACAACTGCCTATAGCACTTCTTTCTTTCATGAATTCATATTATTGAACTAGATGCATATTTTAATTTTTTGTCTGAGGTGAAATAATCTCTCAAAACGAAAACTATACGCGAAGTTCAAGTTTAAATTGTTCAAAATTATTCAATTTTAAATTAAAATCCTTTATAGCTAAATAATTGCAAAATAGAAAAGTTTAAAATCGGTATAATTTCATAACAGAAGTCAAAATTATGTGGTTTTCATTAAAATAATTCAAAATTGTATAGTTTAAAAAAGAAAGACTTTTAATACTTGATCGACTATAAATTTAGAACACTTAAAATTGCAGTTGAATATTCTCTCTTCTTTACAATTTACATAAATTGTTCGGAATTAAACAATTTCTAATTGAAAGCCTTAATAATTGAAGCAATGTTAAATTGAAAACGTTTACAGAATGATTTCAATGAAATGTTATAAATTAGAGAATTTGAAATTCAAGTAGCGTTCAAAATTTAGATATCAATAATTATTTTTTATTTGAATCGTTCAAGCTTATATATTTTTAGTTTTGAACTTGCAGTAGTAAAAGTGTTTTGAGGGCCTCGAAATCAAGTATTCAATTTAGGTAATTTATTGTATAAATAAATTCAGTTGAAAAAATTGGATTTATAATTTAAACTTTCAATTTGTCATTTCAAATTTAAATTTTGTCAAAGTTCTACAATTTTCAATGAAAATCCTTTATAGTTAAATGATTGTAAAATAAAAAAAGTTAAAATTCGAATAATGGCATGTTAACAAAGTTCAAAATTATTTGCTTCTAATTTATATAATTCTCTCTTGTTTACATAAATTGTTTAGAATTAAACCATTTTCAGTTAAAAGCCTTAATAATTGTCAAAAATTTAAATTGAAAACATTTGAATAATACTTTCAATGAAACTTTATAAATTAGAGAATTTTAAATTAAAGCACTTTAAAATGCAGGCATTAATCATTCGTTTAAATTTCAATCGATCAAGCTTGTACATGTACATTTTTAATTTTAGAATTTTTAATGGTAAAATTTTTTTTTGAGGGTCTCGAATTAGTGTTCAATTTGGGTGGCTTCTGCTTTGTGAGTGTATAATTTTGAATGTCTTTCTTTTGGAAAATTAGACGCTTAAAGTTTTAAAAGTATTGTTAACGGAAATGTTTAAGTTATATTTTGCTAAAAATTCCAATTTTTTTGGAAAAACCTACTTAAAACGTTTTAAATTTGAAACAAGTAGAGTTAAGTCATTTAGCGTATAAATAAATTCAGTTGGAAAAATTAATATTTAAATTTGCAAAAGTATGTACATGCTGATTGAAAATAACTATAATATTAAACAAATTTGGATTTAGAATTTAAACATTCAACATTTTGTTATTTCAAATTCAAAGTGTTCAAAATTGGAATAATATCATGTTAACAAAATTCAAAATTATTTGGTTCTAATTTGAATAATTCAAAATTGCATAGTTTAAAAAAGAAAGCCTTTTAATACTTGACCGACTATAAATTCGGAACACTCAAAATCGCAGTTTAAGATTTAAACATTAGAGATTCTCTTTTTTACATTACCTTCTCAGAATTAGACAATTTCCAATTAAAAGCCCTAATCGTTGAAAAATTCTAAAGAATAATTTCGATGAAATTTTCTAAATGACAGATTTTCAAATTAACGCAGCGTTTAAAATTCAGGAATTAATCATTATTTTAAATTTGAATCACTCAAGCTTGTATGTTTTTAGTTTTGAATTTTCAGTAGTAAACGTGTATTTTAAGTGCCTCGAAATTACCTGTTCAATTTAGGTGGCTTCTGCTTTGTAATTGTATAATTTTGAATATTTGTCGTTTGAAAATTTAGTCGCTTTAAGTTAAAAAAATTTATATTTAAATTATCAAAATTATTTGCATGCTGAGTGAAAATACCTATAATATTGAACTAGATTTAGAATTTAAACGTTCAGCATTGTTTCATTTTTAATTTAAATTGTGCAAAGTTAAACCATTTTCAATTAAAATCCTTTAATAAGATATAAAATATGTAGGCGGGAGTATTGTAAGAAATGGAGGTCATGTGAACCCTTAGAGGGCACATTATGAATAAAGAAGAATTAAAATCCTTTATAGCTAAATAATTGTTAAATAGGAAAGGTTAAAATTGAAAAAATGTAATGTTAACAAAATTGAAACTTATTTAGTCCTCATTTAAATAATTCAAAATTGTATAGTTTACCAGAGAAAGCCTTCTATTACTTGACCGACTAAAAATTCAGAACATTCAAAATCGCAGTTTAAGATTTAAACATTAGAGACTCTCTTCTTTACGTAAATTGTTCAGAATTTAACTATTTTCAATTAAAAACCTTAATTGGTAACAGTTTTAACTTGAAAACATTAACAAAATAATTACAATGAAAGCTTATAAATTGTGAAATTTGTAAATAGCGCTGCGTTTAAAATTTTAGAATTAATAGTTATTTTAAATTTGAATCTCTGAAGCTAAATAATTGCAAAATAGAAAGGTTAAAGTTTGATTAATTTCATGATAACAAAATTCAAAGTTATTTGTTTTTTTACTTGTCCGACTATAAATTCAGAACATTCATCATCGCCATTTAAGATTTAAACATTCGAGACTCTCTTATTTACATAAATTGTTCAGAATTAAAGAATTTCCAATGAAAAGCCTTGATAATTGGCAACAATTTTAAATTAAAAACATTTAAAGGATAATTTCAATGAAACTTTATAAATTAGTGAATTTCCAATTAAGGCTGCGTTTAAAATTCAGGAATTAATCATTCTTTTAAATTTGACTCGCTCAAGCTTGTATATTTTTAGTTTTGAATTTGTAGTAGTAACTTTTTTTTCGAGGGCCTCGAAATAAAGTGTCCAATTTGTTTTGGTTCTGTTTTGTAATTGTATAATTTTGAATATTTTTCTTTTTGAAATTTAGTCGCTTTATAATATAACAAAATTTTCAACGGTTTTTAGTTATATTTTGCTAAAAATTCCAAGTTTTTGGAAAAAACAAGTTAAAACGCTTTAAAATTTGGAACCATTAGAGTTAAGTCATTTATCGTGTAAATAAATTCAGTTAAAAAAAATTGGATTTAGAATTTAAACTTTCAACATTTTGTCATTTCAAATTTAAATTGTTAAAAATTGTACAATTTTCAATTAAAATCCTTTATAGCTAAATAATTTCAAAATTTAAAAGTTTAAAATTCGAATAATGTCATGTTAACAATATCGAAAATTATTTAGTTCTCATTTAAATAATTCAAAATTGTATAATTTTAATAAGGAAGCGTTTTAATACTTGGCCGATTATAAATTCAGAATACTCAAAATCGCAGTATAAGAGTTAAACATTAAATACGCAATTCTCTACATAAATTGTTCAGAATTAAACAGTTTCTGATTAAAAGCCTTAATAATTGGCAACAATTAAAAATTGAAAACATTTAAAGAATAATTGCAATGTAACTTTATAAATGAGAGAATTTCGAATTAACGTAGCGTTTAAAATTCAGAAATTAATAATTAAAAAAAAATTTGAATCGTTCAATTTTGGTGGCTTCTGCTTTGTAATTGTATAATTTTGAATGTTTTTCGTTTGGAGATTTTTAAGAAATGTTTAGTTATATTTTGCTAAAAATGTAAGTTTTTGGAAAAATCAAATTAAAAAACTTTAAAATTTGAGCCCATTAGGGTTAACTGTAAAAAATGTTATGAAAACTTTAAAATTTGAAGTATTTTTGAACCTATAAGCTTCAAATTTTTAAGCTAATAATACATTTTTTATCTTAAATTGCCCCCCCCCCCCTCCCCTCCAATTCACAACGCATCAATTCTTCGGAATCATGAAATTAACAACTTGAGTATTTGACAATATCTAAATCAATGCTATAAAATTGAACACTGTAAGGAGCTGGGACATGTCGTTTTAAAAGGTTATAAAAAATGTTACAAAATTAGAATGTTTATTTTTCTGCTTGACAAACTTCTAATAAAGTTACGTTCTTTGTGTATGTATAGTTTTATGATGTCGTAGTTGACATTGCAATTTTAAGTGATTAATTTTTGTATAACTTTGACTTGCAATTCTCCAGTTTAGAACATTTTCAAAATTTAAATTATTAAAATCCTTTGACCTTTAATACTTGAGATTTGATATCGTTCAATTTTGTAGTTGTAAATGTGAAAATTGTAAACCTTATGAAATCAAAGTAATTTAGATGCATAGCTTAATTTGATAAATTATAATGATTAATTTGCTAATCATTATCCTAAGGTCGATCCCAATGGACTTGGAAGGATCGAGGCTATGGATGCTGCGCGATTTCTCAAGAAATCCCAGCTCAGCGACATCATTCTCAGCAAAATCTGGGATATGGCAGACCCGCAGTCTCGAGGATTTCTCGATAGACCAGGGTTTTTCGTAGCCCTTAAGCTCTGCGCCTTGGCACAACAAGGACGCGACTTGAACATGGCCAACATGAGTGTGGACATAAATCCCCCAAAAATGGTAATTCTAATGTCCTTAAAATGAATTCTAAATTTCCTTGAATAAATACCTTGTTTCGTTAAGTTTATCAAACCTTTTTTCGTTTACTAAATTTAGTATTTACATTTATTTCATTCCAAAAATTTCAGGGCGAACTGCCAAAGATTCTACCACAGAAACCTGTTGTAACAACCCAGCCATTGATATCCGCGATCAACAATGGCGATTGGTCCATCAAACCCACAGAACGTGCGAAATACGATCAACTTTTCGATAGTCTTCAACCTTCGAATGGTTACATCCCCGGAAATAAGGTCAAGGGCGTATTAATGGATAGTAAGTTGCCTCTCGATACCCTTGGAAAAATATGGGACCTTGCTGACATGGATAAGGATGGCATGCTTGATAGGCACGAATTTATTGTGGTAAGTAATTTATTAAGCCTAAAACAGAAAGTAGAAAACAAGTTTTTCAGAAGTTGACAAATAATTCCTTTAAAAAGAGGTTCGATCTTAAGGGACTTTATCCTCTAATGTAACTTAACTAATACCGATTTGAATCCGAGGTTTTAATTTTTTTATCTGTTTGCATGTAATGTCCCGAAGATAATTAAACATGGTCTTCGATCTTAAGATCTTGGAAATTATCAGTAACTTCACTATGATGCAAATAATTATAATCTGCTAGAGAAATGGAAGGACTTTGAAAATGTATAATGGAGGATTTTTATTACTGGTCTTTGAAATAGTTTATTTTACAGTTAAGAAATTATTCAGGGTTGCTACAGGTCAAGTAATTCTGGAAAGTCAGGGAATTTAAAACTGGTCAGGGAAAACATGAATGAATCAGGGAATTTTCGATAAACTAAATTTGAAGTTTAGGGGTCATCCATAAATTACGTAAGGCATTTTTCTGAAATTTTCAACCCCCTTCCTCTTATGTTAGATACCATAATATTTATTCTTATCCCCCCCTCTCCCCTAAAAAATCTTACTACTATTTTATAAACCTAGGAAATGAACATACAATTTTATTATTTTCTTGAAGATGCAATAATTTGCCTAAAAACGAAAAACTCATTCTTTTTGCTTGAAAATCAACTGTTATGTTGAAACTTCTTTTTTTGTTGAAAATTCAACTGTTTAGTTAAAAATTAAGCTTTTTTTTAGCATTCGTCCTTTTGGCATGAAAATCTAACATTTTGGTTCAATAGTTTTGTTGAAAATTAATATGTTTTGGTTGAGGATTCAACTATTTTGTTAAAAATTCGTCTTTTGGTTGAATTCAACTGTTTTTGGTTTAAAATTAAAATCTTTTTTGGTTAAAATATTACCTATTACATTTTTGTTTGAGAATTCATCTTATGTGTATAAACACTTTGCCTACTTGAATAAAAGTCGTTTACTTTCTTAAAAAAATTTTTTTGTTCATTCATCATTTTAGTTCAAATTGAACTATTTTATTCCAAATTTGTTTTTAATTGTTTGAAATTTTATCTTCCGTAGTTAAAAATTCAACTATTTGTTTGAAAGCTCATGTATTTTGTTTAAAGTTCGTTTTTTATGGTTAAAAGTTAATTTTTTAAATGGAAAATATCATTACTCCATTTTTGGTTGAAAATTTAGGTATCTCTTTCAGTTCAAAATATATGTATTTTGTTGAAAATTCAACTATTTGGCATTTCGTTAAAAATTCGTCTTTTGAGGTAGAATATTAATCTTCTCGATGAAAAATTAATCTTTTCGGTTAAAAAATTCATTTTTTTGGCTGAAAATTGAACTTTTTGTTGAAAATTCATTTTTTATGGTTAAAAATTAATTTTTCAAACAAAATAAAACTACTTCATTTTTGGTTGAAAATTTATCTTTTAATTGAAGATTGACGTATTTTATTGAAAATTCTTCTTTTTTTGCGGAAAATTAATCTTTCTGGTTATTAAAAATTCATATTTTTGTTCGAAAGTTTCACTTTTCGGTTAAAAATTCATTTTTTGATTGAAGCTTTAACATTTTAGTTGAAAAATCATGTATTCTGTTGAAAATTCATCCTTTTTGGTAGAAAATTAATCTTGTTTGAAAATTTATCTTTTTGGTTGGAAGTTCATTTCTGTGATTGAAAGTTCTTTTCTGTGGTTGAAAATTCATTTTTTCTTTAATTTCAAAATCCATCTTTTTGGTTAAAACTTCAACTATTTAGTTGAAAATTCATGTATTTTGTTAAATATTCATGTTTTTTGGTAGAAAATTAATCTTTTGGGTTGAATGTTCATTTTTTTTGTTCAAAATTGAACCAATTTTCAGTTGAAAATTAAATTCTTTAGTTGAAAATTAATTTTTTTCGTTCAAAATTTAAACTGAAAGAAAAATTTCAAACGTTCAGGGAAAATAAAAAATTGTTCATGGAAATTTCAGAGAATTTCGAAATTGGGATTTTGTAGCAACCTTTTTATTGAGATAGGAGTAAAAATAACTTGAGTTCAAAACAGTTGAGAAATTAAAAAAATAAAAAAAGTCACGGATTAGATAAAAATATAGTCTTTTTTCAATTTTGGAAACTGTTCTGCTCTTCTCTGTACAAATTTATATCGAGGCATTTTTTTCTGTTTTATCTTTTTGTATTGAATTGATAATAAAAATGTGCTTAGTAGAAAAATCGCCAGTCCGAATTAATCGTTAACTTTCCATCATCTTTAACAACCATTACTAAAAACTGTGCAGGCGATGCACTTGGTGTACAAGGCACTGGAAAAATACGCAATTCCCAACGCCTTGCCACCGGAATTGATGCCTCCTGGCAAAAGAAAAGATATAATGCCAGAGTCCAAGTCTCCGGTTCCACCGATAGTTGGCCCGCCACCAATACCTCCGCTTCCTAACGTATCCGCTGTAAATAGTCTCGCAGGTCTGGATACAAAGGTATTTTTCATCTACATTAACAATTCAGTAATCAGGGTGTCGATCGACAAGGGGGTGATAAATGGGAATTATATTCACCTAGCATTTTCGAAAAAAATAGGTCTCTATAAGGTGACACATAAAAAATTCCTGTATTTTTTACTAAATAAAAAAAGTTCCCCAAATGTATAAGGTACGGTAGCTTTATGTTATCCATTCATCTTGAAGTTTTGGCGTTTGTATTGGGTTTTTAATGCTTTTATTTTTCTATTTTTGATAAATTATCATTTTAATGAAGGTCACGACTCAAATCTCAGAAAAAGAGTTTCATTCATTGCTCGTTTTTTTCTCAGTTTATATTTTTCCCGTTCATTAATACTTTAAAATTTAAACCTTCGAAAAAAAGCAATTTAAAATGTGATGAACATTATTTCAAAATAAAACATTCAAAATTGTACAATTCAGAATTTAGAGTTCTCAGAATTGAAAATTTGTTATGGAAACGTTAAGCAAGTTTTTATTTTTGTAAAAAATTGAAAATTCGAATGGTAATTTCTACCGAAAGCCGATTTTTAAAACCTGTGAAATTGCCACCTCAAAATTCTTGGACAATTTACTCTGAATTAGCTAACTTTTTGAGACAAAAAAAAGTATTTTCGCTCTCCTGAAAAATTCGAATAGAATTCTCTGTACGTGAATACTTATAGATTGTACAATTATATTATTTCAATTGAAAGCCCTGATAGTTGAATAATGTTAAATTAAAAACTTTCCAAAAACGAATAAATTAAAATGCAAATATTAAAAATGACAGGAAAATTTAATTTTCAAATCTTTTAAAATTGTAAAATTTTGCATGAAAGAGATATAAACAATTTTTGAAGCATTCAAAATTGAAGCATTTTAAATCAAATTTGCTTGAAATTAAAATTTTTTAAATTGGCAGCGTTCAATATTGAAAATAATTTTGGATTCAAATATTCAAAACGGTTTCGTTTCGATTTAAAATCTTTCGAAATTGTACAACATGTAAAATGTTACAATATAAAATTTAAGTTGTTCATAACTGTAGAATTTTGAGGTCTCCAAATTTAAATAATTTCAGTATTAGGCATTTAAGACTAAACATTTTTAAATGTTATAATTGAAAAATTAACCAATTTCAAACTCAAAGCGTTAAAAATGGAATAAATTTGAAGTTCGTCGTGTACAATATCAAAGATGATAATTTAACATTATATAATCACCTAAAATTCAAGGCTTTCAAAATAGTAAAATTAAAAAATGCGTCAATTTAACTTTTTTAAATTAAACTACTTTTAAATTTGCGATAGTCAAAATTCAAAATTAAGATTTAAAAATTGTTCATTCTCAAAACGTAAACGTTGAAGATTTAAAAATTTTCAGTTTAACATATTCATCGAAAATTGAAAAGTTTAATTCTACAAAACTAAAAATAATAATAAAACATTAAAAATAACAATTTAATAACTACTGATGAATATGAAATTTAGCATTTAATAAATTTAGAAGTTAATGTTTTAAATTCATTCCACAAAAATCAGGGTTTCGAACGAAATTAAGGGGCATTTTCTGATATTTGCCAATTATTACTGTAAATTCAATATAATTTACCTTAAAACTATGAAAAGTATGAAAAATTACTAAAAATAATGTAGCTACGGAGGCAAAATGTCAAAATTGTGTTTCTTCAATGTTTTATGCCGAAAGAAACAAAAAGGAACGTAACGAAAGTTTCCTTACGTTTATTTGCATTCTTTTCTATATAAAATGTAATTACCACATAACTTTGACATCATGTCTTCGTAGCCTCATTGTTTTTTGATACTTTTTCAGATTGAGCTTAGTTTTTAGTCAAATTAATTTAAATTTATCGAAATAATTGGCAAATATGCAAAAATGCCCCTTAATTTCGTTCGATTCCCTGCCAAAAATAAACATTCAAATTGAATTATTTTTAAACTCAAAGCCACGTAAATTGAAAAAATAATAATTTGAAACCCTTAAAATTGTGCATTTCATTTTCATTATTAATTTTCAAGGCAATAATAATGCTAGCCTGAGATGCATTAAAAAACGGCACCCTGATAATAAAAAAAAAAGACTGAAAGTTTGATTTCGATTCTTAATTTCGATTGCGATTTCCAGCCGCCTGTTGTGCAAAAATGGGTCGTCTCCCCCGAAGATCAGGCAGCAGCCGACAAATTGTTCCTGCAGGCTGATATGGACATGGATGGTTTTGTTTCCGGGGCTGAGATAAAAGACGTCTTCCTTCAGAGTGGACTTCCACCCCAAAACCTCGCACATATTTGGTACATTTGCAACTTTTTTTTTGTCTAATCGTACTCTGATTATTTAAAATGACAAATTAAAATTGATACTCTGGTAGTTTTTTATAGGACATTGTTCAAGAATATTTTTGATGTGAAATTTTAAATAATTATTTGCTTGCAGGTCTCTGTGTGACATTTGTCAGAGTGGAAAATTAAATAAGGAACAATTCGCTCTCGCTATGTATATTATCAAGCAAAAACTTAGGGGAGTCGACCCTCCAAACAGCCTCACTCCTGAAATGGTACCACCGTCTTTGAGGAAACCGTCGGAAAGTGTTGTGGTAAGTTTTGAAATAATAATTTAAATAACAAGAAAATTGGGTCAGTCGTTCAATTAATATTTTATTGTGACTCAGTAAATTACATTTCTAAGTGTAAATACATTTCAAAGAGACTTTTTCTCTAGTTTACATTTTTTCTGTAACTAATAATCGAATTCTCAATTTTTAAATTGTAATATCAATGCATAGTATATCGTTTACGACCCTGGAAAGCCCTCCAGAATAATTTCAAAAAAACTATAATAATCACAATGCCTCCGATCATGATGACATGATGATCGAATTTTATTTCGACTTCGTGTGAAACTTCTAGTCTAATCGTTCCAGCTAGTTCGTTATTTTGCCAGCAGCTGAAATAATGCAGTAAAATCATAGTCTATCCTGTCTGGGAAACCTGTAACTGTCAGGGAATTTTTATATACCTGAAAAAACTTGGAAATTTAAGGGGAATTTTTTTTTAGTCAGGGAATTTTTTCGAGAGCATGCTTAATTTGTTTTTGAACTGAAAAATAAAATTGCATAACAATGATTCTTAATTTGTAAATGTAACTTTATATTACATACTACTTATTTAACTATTTTGTTGAAAATTCGTTCTATTTGGTAGAAAATTAATCTTCTTGTTTGGAAATCCATCTTTTTACTTAAAAATTCGACAGTTTGCAATTTTCTCTCCCTCTTGACTGACAAATCTTTCTTAGTTGAAAATTCAACTCATTTTGAAAAGTCGTATTTTTTGGTTAAATTCAACGGTTTTTGATTAAAAATTAAAATCTTTTTGGGTTGAAATATCAACTACTATATTGTTTTTCCTTCAAAATTCATCATTTTGGAATGAAAATTTAATTACTTGCTTGAAAGTTTAACTCTTTTGTTAAAAATTAATTTTTTTGTTGAAAATTCCACTATTCCAGTTAAAAATGCATCATTTTAGTTGAAAATTCATCTTTTTGGTTTAATATTCATCTATTCTAGTTGAAGATTCATCATTTTATTTGAACATTCATCACTTGGTTAAAAATGTAACTATTTTTTTTAAATTAGTTATTTTTTTTTAAATTGAAAATGTAACTATTCCAATTAAATATTCCATCATTGTATTTGAAAATTCATATCTATGGTTGAACATTGATTTTTTAACTAAAAATTTAAGTTTCCAATTTCTGGTTGACAATTTATCTTTTTAGTTCAAAATTCATCATTTTGGTTAAAAATTCAACTATTCCAGTTAAAGATTAATCATTGTAGTTGAAAATTCATCTTTTTAGTTGAAAATTGACCAGTTTGGTCGAAATTTCATTAGTTTGGTCGAAATTTCATTAGTTTAGTAGAAAATTTAGTTTTGTTTAACCGAAAATTTAACTATTCTACTATTGGTTGAAAATGATATTTTTAGTTCAAGATTCAACTATTTCATTGAAAATTCATGCCCTAGTGCACGATAAAGAAGAGGTTAAATGAGTACAAATGTCTGTTATGGGGGTTATGGGCTTTTGAAGCAATATGAAGTTTGCAACGGTAAGCGGTCGGTAAGCACATTCCCGCCCGTATAATGCGGGCGGGAATAACACATTCCCGCCCGCTGATACGGGCACTCTCGAAGTTTACATGCGTCACCGTCGTCGGGCAGCCATTTCACACTTTCCGCCGGCTCTACAGGCACGGAAGTCGCGCTTATCGTGCACGTTGAACCAACTTGTCGCCCTTGCCACACAATATACTATTCTTGTTTGAAAAATCATCTTTTTGGTTGAAAATTCATCTTTTTGGTTGAAAATTCAAGTATTCCAGATAAGTATTCATCATTTTAGTGGAAAATTTATATTTTTGCTTGAAGATGAAGCTACTTGGTTGGAAGTTAAACTCTTTTATTAAAAATTCATTTTTTGTTTTATTTAAAACTCATCTGTTTCAGTTTAATATTCATCATTCCAGTTGAAAATTTATCACTCTAGTTGAAAATTTGTCTTTTTTTTTTAATTTTTTTTTAACTGAAAATTTAACTATTCCATTTTTTGTTTAAACCCGATATTTTTTAGTTCAAAATTCAACTTTTTGGTTGAAAATTGATCTCTTTTAGTTGAAAATTAATTTTTTGTTGTTGAAAATTCAACTAGTTTTACTAGTTGGTTAAAAACACATCTATCTTGTTGAAAATGCAATATTTTTACTTGTGAAGTTTGGAATTTGAAACGATTTAAATTGAATTTTATTGTATAATACCCACATTAATTTTTCATAAATATGCACGGAATTTTAAGTATAAGAAAATATATTTAAGAATATTTTATAATGTGATTTGTCAAAGCTTTCTAAATTTTTAATAAACTCGTGAAACTGTATACATATGCCGAGTCGATTGTCTTAAAAAATGCGAAATATTTAAATCGCTCCTTTGCTATGAAAAATTAAACCTGGAAAAAACCTGGAATTTTCAGGGATTTTTTTTCGAGGATTTGAGTTGACACACTGATACATGATTTTTTTAAGCAGATAAAACTCGGTTGTTTTACCTGTAAACATTCTTATCGGCGAATCGTAGCTTTTTAAATATTATACTTTGCTTTGAAGTAATTTCTATTCTACCGGAAGACTGATTTTTTATAGTCGAGGGGGTCAGAATTTTGTTTCCAACTTTCCAGACTAGAGGAGCATCTGTGTTCAGGTTGCTGTAATTTTTTTAGATGGATATTAGTTTAGAAAATGTTGGAAGATTGTTGGTGACAGTATCTTGTTACCCTGGACATTGTAGTTCACATTTTTTGTTGTGTTGGCGGTAAAGAGTTACTCGAGCTACCATCGGTATGAGTTCTGGTGGACCTTGAGCGATAGAATAAATCCCAGCACTGTTGTTTGCGCTTTCAAGAACATTTCCATGTTTGTCGCGAACTTCAAATATTTCGTTTCTTGGACAAGGAACCTATAATTTTTATTTGCAATTAATAGGAGAGACTTGTATAAAAACGCAATTAAAATCAGAATCAATTGTTTCGTTTCTCAAACTGAACCAAAATTTCTTTTTCCTTGTCACCTTGCAATAACGATGCATAATTTCACTTTTTCTTTCTTTGATATCAATTATATTTTGAATTTCCAAAGGTGTGTATTTTGACCTGCAAGGCATTTTATTTCTAAATATTGGCAAAATATAATTGATCAACTTTCTTAGGTCACTATCATATTTTCCCCGGTTTCCTAGTGCCTCATCGTCTTCGTTAGCAACTGAAATTTGCATGTCATTCAGAAAAAGTAAAACTTAAAATTGAAAATATAATAATTATAATTATTATTTTATTATTATACAACATAATAATCTAAAATTCATTAACTCTATTCACATTGAAGCTCCTATGTTTCGCTCGCGTCAGTTTGTCTTCTTATCAAATTCTCTTCTACATGAAATGTTGCCCTTGATTTTTAAGTTATTAATTTTGCAATTTAGATTAAAATGATTAAAATTTAAAAATCATAATGAACATTTTGAAAATTAACTATTTTTAACGATTTAGTTTCAAGCCCCTGATTGAAGAATACTTCAATTTGTAAGCGAAGTTTAGAATTGTTTAATTTTTAACGCTTCAAGTTTGAATTAATTAGTGTTGAAAGTTTCCAGTTAGAAAGTACATAATTATCAAAATTTGTAGAATGATTAAAGGTTCACAATATTTAAAATTCTTCAATTTTGAACGGTGTAAATGACAGTAATTTTTTTGACATAAATCACATTTTTTAGTAAAAAAATGTGTTCAATCACTTGAATGTCACTTCATACTACATGGTATGATACTTATCTATTAATAATATTATCATCCTTTAAATTTTTATAATTTAAATTTAAAATTAGGGAGTCTATGTACCGAAAAAATGCCGTTATTTGTACCGAAATTTCAGCACAAATAGTCCCTTTTCCAGTCCCGCTATTCGTACAGAAAAATTCGGCTATTTGTCCCGACATTCGGTACACGTAGCCACAACCTAAACTAAAAAGTTTTGTTTGCTTCAAAAACTTAAATTCCAAAATATTTTGTTTTGAAATTTCTTAATTTTCGGAGGTTTCCAATTTCATAATTTTGTAGGCTGTTATTTCAAAATTGTACATTTTTGAATGGTTTATTTTGAAAGTGTCTAACTTTGAAGTCCTTCTATTAGGAATTAACTTATATACGGGCTTTATTTCTCGACTGCCCCAATCTAAAAATCGATCTGGTTCTATCGGACTTAAATCAATGGGAATTGGATGATACTTTATAAATCAAAAATGGAGGTCAAAAATAAATTTGATTTTTTTATATTAAGGGTTCCTTTTTTTATTTCATTACCAAAAGGAAAGCTGAGTTTTTTTCTTTAAATACCTTTAGGTTAAAAGATCAATATTTTATTATTTAATCGTAAAAATAAGCATTCATTAAGTTTTGAGCGGATACTATCTTCATTCATGATTTAAGACATTTAATACAAATTAAGCATCATTAATAACCTGGCAAAATGTTCGATAATCGGGAAATAACCAGACATTTTTTTTTTAGAATTCAC
Source organism: Andricus curvator (assembly GCA_932195095.1). Lineage (NCBI taxonomy): Eukaryota > Metazoa > Arthropoda > Insecta > Hymenoptera > Cynipidae > Andricus > Andricus curvator. The sequence continues at coordinate 128,764 of CAKNYM010052571.1, forward strand.
CCTGAAATATTTTAGATTTATATTGAGAATTTGACTGCTAATATTGTACAATAATTTTTAATTTATAGCCTTCATGATTCCACAGTTTAAAGTAAAATCTTCCGGAATCGATAATAATTTCAAATTCAGTTATTAAAAATATCAGGATAATTTCATTATTAAATCTGTCAAAATTGAAAAATTTCATATTGAAAGCCTTGATAGTCAGTTCTATATTTAATAATAATAATTGGTAGCGTAGAGTCATCCCAAAAAATTGGCAGTGCTGGAAAAGGGGATAGACTAATCGTCCCAAAATTTCTGAAAGACTAGCCAAATTTCTTAAAAATATTTGACTATTCATCCCGAATTTCGGGACGACGAGACACTTCGTTAATAAATCTTAGATTTAAATATTCTGAATTTTTTGGTTTCATTTTTAGTCAGTTCAAAATTAAATAATTTTACATTTTAATATTTTTAATGGTTTGGTTTCAAAGTTAAATGTACAAAATTGTGTGGTTTTTTTAGATTCTTCGAAATCGTAGAATGTCATATTGAAAGACTTATTAACAGGTGCACAATTTTCAGTATAAAGGATGTCAAATTGAACAATTTCGAATTTAATGCCTCCAAAGTAAATTCAAAACAATGACAAATTAAGAAAATAATTTGTCGAACTCAAGCATTAAAATTAGGAACATTTTAGAACTAGACATTGAAAATTGAATTATTTTTTATTTGAAAATGTTTCAAAACCTTGGAACATTTCAAACTCAACTTTAAAAAAAAAATTTAATTCAAAGACTTAATATTGTGCAACTTGACAAATTGGAATTATAGCGATCTTGTTTTGTATACTTTTTTTCAAATCTTCAATGTAGTATCCAGGGCTCGGAACGGGTTACTTTTTAGTAACTTAGTTACTTTCTTGATCCGCGGTTACTAAAAAGTTACTTATTTTATGAAAAGGTTACTTTTGGTTACATTTTTTGTCCGAAGTAACAAATTGAATTAATTCATTAATCGTATTCTTTAAAAACTTGTGAAAAGTGTAAAAGCTCAAATTTTTTCAATAAATTTGGCACTTTAAAGCCGGGACAATTAGGGAATAGAAATAAAATAATAATTAGTTCGTATGTAAAATGTATAAAAGGGGCTATCAATTTAATTATTATGAATCCTGATAAAAGTTGCAATTCAGCTAAAATTGCTAGTTTTTAATTGAAAATTTAAATCTTTTTTGTTGAAATATCGAACTATGTATTATATTTTTCGATGAGAATTTATCTTCTTTGGTTGAAATTCGGTTAAAAGTTGAACAATTTTTGTTAATACTTAATTTTTTTGTTGAAAGTTCATCATTTTATTTGAAAATTCGTCTTTTTTGGTAGAAAATAAATCTTCTTGGTAGAAAATCACACTTTGGTTTTAAAATACACCATTTTATTTGAAAATTCATCGTTTTGGTTAGAAATGTATTTATTTTGTTAAAAATTCGTCTTTTTCAGCTGGCAGATAACTTATTTGTCAAAAATCCATATTTATTGGTTGAAAATTCAACTGTTTTGGTAAATATTGGGTTTTTGGCTTAAAAACTCAACAATTTGGTTGAAAAATAACCTATTTTGTTGAAAAATCGTCTTTTTGTATGAATTCTGTTTTTTATATTAAATTAAAATCTTTTTTGGTTATTATATCAACTATTACATTTTTCGTTAATAAATCGTCTTTTTCAGGCAGAAAAATTCAACAATTTTTTTAAAAGTTGAACTACTTTCTTAAACATACATTTTTTTGTTGAAGATTAATAATTTTGGTGGAAATTTCGTCTTTTTTGGTAAAAAATCTTCCTTTTTCGTTACTTTTTTGACACATTATTGTTACTTTTCGCTTACTTTTTTGAGAGAAGTATGGTTACTATTTTACTATTTTTTTAAGCTTGAACAGTTCCGAGCCCTGAGTATCTTAAAATTGTTCAATTTTTAGTTGAAGAAGATTTCAAGAATGAATAATAATTCTAAATGAAGTGTTAAAAATTAAGCGATTTAAAATTAAAACGTTAAAAATTGTGTTGTTTGAAATCAAAATGAATAAAATTGGAACTATCTGAAATTGATATACCAGTAATTGAATAATAATTTCTTTTATTTTGAATGGTTACAAGTTTAGAGTTCTAAATTTTCATGTTGAACCCTGAATTTTCAAGTTTTCCCTTTCATAAGTTTTGATTGTACAATTAAAATTTAAATGGGTGAATTTTGAAAAGTATAATCAACCATTTGAAATTTTTTAATTTTTAAACGATTTGAATGTACTTAAAATAATTGATATTTCTAAACGGGCTTTAGTATACAACAGCGAAAATGGCGGTGAATTTATTTTTTGATAGCAAAATTTGTTTTGATCAATTTTATTATTAAAATCCTAATTTTGAAAGATTTAATTTATTTTCAATTTCAAACTGTCAAATTTCAACCACTTCGAATTAAAAATTATACAATTTGAATTCATTTGAATTTGGAATGATCCAGTTTTCAAAACTTGAAACGAAGGTTATTGAATTTTAAACATTTTTAGATTGTCCTATTTTCGAAATTCTAATCTGAAATGATTTAAATTTCAAAATTCTTCAAATCAAAATAAAATTGTTCAATTTTTAACGCTTTCTATTATAAATGATACAAATTCAGATATCACTTTCCCAATGAATGGATCTTATAGTTTATAAAATTCTAATTTCAAAAACGCCCGTAAAATATGTTTACGTATTGTTTACTATTTTTAATTTAATGTTGAAATATGAATTTTCTATCACGATGTCGATTGGAGGTCCCCTCTGACGTCAAAGGGGTCGGATTTTCCACCAATCACAGCTTATGTGTCAGTGATTCTCAAATGTCTTTTTCTTTGCCGATATTTTGTCGCAAAATATTGTTTAAGAAAATGTCGAAGGAGGTTTTCGTAGCGGAAATCTACTGAAAATAGATATATTTATGGTATCGGAGTATTTTAAGAGTAATTGTTACTTCGTAAGTGCAGAAATACGAGGAGTGAAAATGAAACGGTTAGGTGGCCTAACCTCTTTATCATAAGTGTCGTTAGTTTCCATCAAAGCCACATCGTCACATTTAGACATTGATAATTATGAGAACCTCTGAGTCAGCTGACACCAACTTGAATAAGTGTTTTCCCGCCTTCAATTTTCAATAATTTTTTTCTGTTGAATGACTCAACGGAAAAAAAATTTGGAACGAACCTTGAGTTTAGATTAAAATTATGTATTAAAAAATTATTTTATCTAAAGGACCCCGCACCAAATGTACAGAAAAAAGCCTTATGATAAAAAATTCTAAAAAAAATTTTTTCTTGTATTTTCGAACCTGCAAACTAAAAATTCGAAAGAAAAATGTCAGAAAGATGGACAGTTTTCAGACAAACACTTGTCCAAAGTTTCGATGTTTACATGTATTTTAATGGAAAAATGCTTATTTTAGCAAAATGTTTTTTTTT